>CM042017.1:84512856-85112856 GCA_023525715.1 Cichorium intybus | reverse complement strand
CTAATTAACTAATAAAACGACTTAATCAGCCTTAATCAATATTAACTCACACTTTTTTCATAACCACAGGATTAGATCTGATCAAAGGCTGTAAATTGGTCTCCTTGTCTCACAAAAAACCCCTTGTCTCATATGAACCTCTACCTATATATATATATATATATATATATATATATATATATATATATATATATATATATATATATATATATATATATATATATATATATATATATATATATATATATATATATATATATATATATATATATATATTGGATCGATTCGGTTATTAGTGGTTCGGTTTTACATGATAACCATAATCGAACCATATCCATTTGGTTAATATAAATTAGAAACCGCACCGCTTTATTTAGTAACGGTTCGGTTATATCGGTTAATTTGGTTTCGGTTCGGTTTTTCGGTTAATATGCTAAATTTGAAACACAAATCTACAACACTAGCATACCTCCTCCGGTTGTAAATTCATCACCATTGCATCATAGTCACACTTACCCCATCTACAAAAGAGACAGATATAGCATATTGTTCTAGAAAGGAAGACCGTTATCGCTAAATTTTGAGTCAAACATAAAAGAAATTTTTATTAAAAGCTGGTAGATGTACGTTTATATTATAATAACCAATTACACGATATTTTTGTTTATATAATGACCTATATTCTAAGTCTTAATCCACGTGGTCAAAAGATGTGATCGGTGCATATTCTTCAAATTTTTGGCAGCAACATACATGTAAGGTGCACATGGTTTTTTGACAGAAATATCAAGTCTTGACAGCAACTTAAGTATTTTTGTTGCTGTAAGGTGCAAGTGGTGGGTGCTATATAAAAAAAAGAAACACTTCGAGTCTTGTTTAGTAATTATAAAACTCTTGTTCATATTTCTCCTCAAGGTACTGTGCCAGAAAAAAATATGATGATAAAACATGGATCAAAAAGCAGTTGAAATTTAAACAAAATATCAACAGTGAATTATATAATTTCAAAAGATAGTTGTCAATAGTAAAGTTGCAAGCTACAACAGAAAATAATATGGTATCACAAGACAAATTCAAGTCAAGAGTAAAGAAACAAAATCATCTATTAACGTCAAGTCTATAACCATATTTTTACGGTTCATTCAAATGTACAATACCAGATCATAAAAGGCAAAAATACAACAAACGGAAATCACAAGACCAAACGTCACTTTGGCATTTTCGCAAACACCTTGTGTGCTATCAATGTTTCACAAGTATTTAATTATGCATTTAATGCATGAAAGGGAAAAAGAGAAAAATAGCACCATATACAAAATTAGAGATAGATTGTGATGCGTACCTTACTACTTCTGAGTTGTCTCTCTCATCTTTGAAGGGGCTAGCATTGTGAATCGGAGATCATACTGGTGAGTGGTTATGTATTAGGATTAGTTGTTACATTGGGGAATTAGCATCTAACAAAATACAGAAGAGGTGAAGGTTGAAAGTTGATGAATGATAAGTTGACTCACTAGAAGAAAAAGTGAAGATTATATTAAGCAATTGGCATAGTTGTGTCTTGGTATTAGACTGGTGGGCAAATTGTCAGAATGCACACCATTGTCAATACATGCGTGAGGAGTACGACTAACCGACAGTCATACTTGAAGGAGTAGCGTCATCGAATCTGTGGATATAGCATGCCTTCTTCGGTGGTCCTGTTTCGCTTAATGAAATCAACGTTCTTAACATGTCATTAGTATTCAATCAGATATATGATGAAACTACACCGGATTCTTCAGTCGAGTTGCGTGGAACATTGTATAATTACGAGTATTATCTTGTTAATGGTATCTATCTCGAGCTGTCTGTATGTGTTAAAACATTGTCATGTCCAAGTGACAATAGAAGGAGAAAGTATAAGAAAGAGCTTAAGAAAGAGCGAAGAAGGATGTTGAACGAGCATATGGAGCCCTTAAAAGGCGTTGTCAGATACTGAAAAATCTGACATTGTTTTTTGATGTGGAAAAACTTACGAAGGTAATATATACATGTATCATATTACATAATATGATTATAGAAGATGAAAGAACTGTGATATGCAAGTATGTTGAAAACAAAATCATTCAAAAGACACAACCGCTAGAGATTGATGGTGAAGAATACATGGCAAGAATAGCGGATGTACATAATGCTAAAACTCATCACGATCTTCATCGCTAGTTATGAGATCATATATGGACGGATAACCATATTGATCTTAACACGAAACTCGTTGATGATTTGGATGGTCAATTTTTGGACGAACACTTCCTCTAAATTTTTTTAAGTGTTTCATTTTTTATGTTTTTAAGTTTTTTATTTTGTTGTGTATCTCTTATTTCATCTAATGACAATTTTAGTTTTATCTAAATTTATTTGTTTAAATAAGTTATTAAGAAAAAGTGTGGCAACAATGACAAACCATTCCCATCCGTTGGCAAGATGCCAAAAATGAAATGACGTTGATATGACGAGCAAAATAGTGTGGCAAAATATGCCACCACTCTCACCGGTCTTACAATGGTATATGTATCGGCATTGGGATTATAATAGAGTATGTGTAGGGTGTCTTTATCCCATTGTCTTGATAAAGCATATGTGAATGCCATTAGACTCATTGTCTTCCACTCCTCAATTCCATTGGTTTACTGGCCACATTACAAGTATATGATTAAACCTTTTAAAAATAGCAAATTACAAAAATGGTCCCTATGGTTTGCTAAAATAACAAACTTTATTCTAACTTTGATTTTCTTTTTGCATAGACAAATCTTGTGGTCCCATTTTCTCACAAATTTGGTGTTTTGACTGACGACATTGAAAAGTTAGATGTTAACCTGTTGTAAAATAATCTACTATGCTAATTTTATATATTTCTTAGCAGCTGTTGACCTGTAAATTATTTAGATCTAAATCATTTATATGCCTAAATGATCTAAACCATTCATATGCCTAAATGATTTAGAAGCTCTAAATAAATTAGTCTCTGAATAAAAACATGTTGTTTGGTAATCTTGCTAAATGGTTGTGTTGAATTGTGAAAATTACCATTTTACCCTTCTTGTTAACAATTGCACAACATCAACCCCAACTTAAAAAAAGAGCAAATATGATATAAATTTTAAAAAATTACAAAACTGATGTTCTTATATTGAAATTGCACTACTACAACATTAAACCTACGAAAAAAACAACCACAAAGTGATGTGTCGGCTTCTTGTAAAACTGCAAAAACCTCTATGCCAATACTCCAATCATCATGACTCCCTCCTGGTCTTTAAATTACAACTTTTTCAAAAAATGTTTTTTATATTCAAATCATATACTATCTTTTTAAGCACATGTATGCCCCATATACAATTACAATACAATTACAATGGAAAATATTAAATGATAAATATTTTGTTCAATAACTGTGACTATAAACTCTATCCAGACAGACATGTAAATTTCGATAGTGACTATCATTCATCCAATGACCCTATGAAGCTCTTTTCACCATGGTCATTGCTATGATTTAGTTACAATAAGTTTGTTTATTTGACATTTTAGTACATAGATTAAGCAAGTTTTAGCCAAAAGTTTTATAATCAAGCATTTTGTTCAATAACTATGTCCATAAACTATTTCCACACACAAGTAATTTTTGAAAGGGACTATGATCTATCCAATGGCCACATGAAGTTCTTTTAATTGTGGCTGACTAGAGAAATATTGCTTATTTGAGACTTTATTGACAAAAATGACTAATTTACCCTTATGGTCAGATTACCCCTTACATTGATATTAGAGTTCAAAATATACATAATTCAAGTAGGGATGAGCATGGTCCAAAAACCAAACTGAATTGGACTGAAACCGAACTCGACCGAAACCGAATTAGGATTATCTAAAAATCGAAGACCAAACCGAATATGTATATTCGGTTCCGGTTCCGGTTCAGTTCGGTTATATAGGTGTTCAGTTTGGTTTGGTTTTTCTTGATCAAGAGTAGTGTTAGGGGTAAGTATGGTCTGAGGACCGGACTGAACAGAACCGAAACCTAATTGGACCGAAACCGAATTAGGATTTTTAAAAACAGAAAACTGAACCGAAAATATATATGAACCGATTGGTTTTCGCTTCGGTTCTATTTTTCCGGTCCAAATGCTCATCCTTAAATTCAAGTTCATTAATTCATGAATATTTTAGTTATCACAACAACAACCAATCAAAAAGATACATGTAAGAAACCCCACATGAAGTAGTTACAACAACTTGCTCATACTAACCTACACCGTAAAGTTAGGAATGCCTTCACAGTGTTCTTCGTGTATAGATTTGAAGGAGCAATCATATATTTACCATTTCAGATTAGAAAAAGCATCATTCTACAAAACCTTTGAAGCCCATATTTGGATGAATACGACATTGACACAATAATATATCTTCTACAATCTCCCCCATTGTGTTGAGTCCTTCGAGCATCTATTCAAGTCTTGAAAACCCTGAGAAATGGAGAAGGGCAGATTTTAAGCATCACTTTATAAACTGCCAACCACTAACTCAAATGGCACAAAACCTTATTTGGAATATCATCTTTATTCTTTGAACAAAGCTGAACATTTTCTATAACAGATTGAATAATTGTTGAAGAGAATAAGTCCTTTTCTTTTACTATGAAGAACATCTTCTTCAACCTCCCTAATCTGATATACCTTTTTAGGATAAGCAACTGTAAAGTCTGGATTTGGCATGAACGCGTGTAACGCCAAAACATGTTTATTATGTAATTATTATAAAAGGGCAAAATGGTCATTTTACCTTGGAAGGGTAATTTGGTCTTTTGGACAGAAAAGGACTTGTATATTTTGAGTCTTGGACTTAAAATGTTATAAAATCTGATTTTTGTCATAAACTTTGTTAGTTGTGGCAAAAGTTTAAGAAATGCAACTTCAAGGACCAAAATGCAATTTCTGGAAGTATAAAAGGTTGGAAGCTTCTCCCATTTGTGTGCAGATTTTGAGAGGTTACGGGAGAGGGTTTTGTGACTAAATTTCCAGAAGTTTGAAGAGTTCTTGAAGATTTTAAGCTAGAAGTTTGATTATAGCCTTGGAATTTGAAAGTTTGGAAACTTTGAAGGTAAGTTTTTCAAATTTTAGCTTGGTTTGTTTTTAATGAGTTTTGTAGAACTCAAAACTGCAATTGCAGTTATAATTGTGTGTTTTGATGTAATACTTCCATTAAGTCATGCTAATAAGGGCTTAATTCAAGAAAATGGAAGTAGATTGTTATTTTTGATGAATTTGAAGTTTTGGGGTTTTTGGAACTAAGAACCCTAATTCTTCATATGATTGATTGAGTGGGTTTTGAGGGTTGAAAACCTTGTTAAAATGTAAGGTTTTAGCCTAGGAATAAACCCCAAACGGTTAAGAACAGCATTAAGGGCTTAATGGGTCAAAACTGCTTGCTACAGTGCACAAATCGCGACTGCCCAGGAGGCTGCACTGGCGCAGGGCGCAGTGCGCCCTATTCTAGGCGCAGTGCGCCTCCAAGGCAGTGCGCCTCCAAGGCAGGGGGTCAGAATCGCTAACTTTTGTTTGGCTTGCCCGATTTAGCTCAAACTTGAACCGTAGGCTCGTTATGGTCTGAAACGTTTGGGAAAATTTTTATATTGAGTTTTCGACCCCTCGGGGGCACTGTAGATCGGTTCGAATGCCTCGGTGAATAGTGAAATTCATAAAAAGATAGTAAACGGAAAGTCTCTTATCTAGACATTGTTTGTATTGATACTATATTGAACTCTTATGCATTAGAGTCAATTGGAAATGGATGTTAACCTATAATTATTTTGAAAATGAACGAAATTATAGGTACGGGACAAAGCCTTACAGATTACATTGGAAGGCAAGAAACAACGATAACTAACGGTAGCAAACCTTCAGGTGAGTAATCTCACTGTTATCCGATGTGATAGATATTAAATGAGCAGCTGCAGATGGAAATTGTTTTGGGGACGAAAGTGACAGATTATATGATTTGATATATGACAATACCATATTAGCCGTAAGTCTGTTATAGACAAGAACGGAGCTGTGAGTCAATAAAAATGAATGATATGACAATACCAGATAAGCCGTGAGTCTATAATAGACAAGAACGGAGCTGTGAGTCAAACTTATATAAGACAATACCGGGTAAGCCGTGAGTCATCGAGATGACAAGAACGGAGCCGTGAGTCTAGGCAAAAGCGGGATAAACCCGTGAGCCATATATGATTTTGTGTGGCATGAGAATGCATATTTGATTTTGTATAGAGAATTTTATTCTTATACATGTTATATTTGATTTGATTACTCATTGGGCTTTATAGCTCACGGTTTTACTGATATGTCCCTGCAGGTGAGCGTGATCCCGCCAAGGGAAAAGATAAAGTCCGTGACTGAGGACTTAGTATTTGAAGTGACGACCCGGCTTGAAGAATGTATAATATTTTATGTATTGTACTTCGTGATACGCTTGTACTCGTATTGTATTAACTAATACCCCTACTTATGGTTTGATTGTAAAATATTTGGTTTGAAAAATGAAAAAAAATTTTGGGGTGTTTTTGTTAATAAGTCGGGTGTTACAAGTTGGTATCAGAGCCGTGGTTTAAGTGAACTAGGTGTCTTTAGAATAGATTCCTGGACTTAAACCTTGAGAGAAAAACAGACAAATGGATTGTTAGATATATATAAGCTTGTTATTATATATGTAATCTAACGGTTTGCTGAATTTTGAAGTATGAGATATACAAGGAGTAATCCCACTGGTGCAAATTCGCGTGGAACCTCAAGAAGTGGACCAGCCCGTTCACGTGGTTCTGTGGGACGAAGAGCAAGAGCACCAGCACGGGAACCGGTGGGAGAAAATCCACCTGATATTCGGGCAATAGTGGAAGAAGTGGTTAGGCAAATGATGCCTACATTAACGAATAACCCCAATCCGAGTGGCAATCCTAACCCGAGTGCCAATCCTAATCCTAGTGAAGAGGCTGCAAAAAGTATTCATGACAGGCAGCCGGAAGATGAAAGCCAGGGAGAAAGTCGTGCCCGGGCAGTGAAAGAAACTCAAGGTAGGGAAGCCTCTACAAAGAAAGTTGGGTGTACTTACAAGGCCTTCCTTGGTTGTAAACCAAAGGAATTCTCGGGGACAGATGATCCAGTTAAAGCTATGGAATGGATTATGCATATTGAGAAAGTATTTCGAGTCAACAAATGTGCTGATAATGACAAGGTAGAATTTGCCACAAACCAACTCACAAGCAGTACACTACATTGGTGGCAAATTTACTACAAGTCACTGAATCTTGATCCAACCCAATCAGTACCGTGGGAACAGTTCAAGATTAAGTTCAATGAAGAATACTGTTCTGAAGTAGCTATAAAGAAACTGGAGGATGAATTCCTACACCTGGAACAGGGTTCCCGATCTGTTCAAGAATATACTCTTAGCTTTCTGGAGAAAGCAAGATTTACTGAACACCATGTTGATACCGAAAAGAGGAAGATTGATAAGTATGTCTGGGGGTTGACGACCCGAATCAGAGAAATTGTGCAACCACTGAAACTGCCTACTTTCCGACAAGTGATGGATCGAGCCACAGAAAGAGAAACAGAATTGAAGCGACAGGAAGATGAAAAGAAAGTCTTGGAAACTAAACGAAAGGCGGAAGACCAAAGTTGGACGCCTCAGAAAAAGTCGCAACAAATCAGGTCTAGGGGTAAAGGCCAGAAAGACGAAGGAAAGTGGTGTGAAAAATGCAAAAAAAGGCACACGGGCAGTTGTCACAGTGATACTGGGTCAGTTAGCTGCCGAAATTGTGGAAAAACGGGTCATCCTACACGGGAGTGTCGGGTGGAACGAAGATGTTACCAATGTGGAGCTACTGATCACATTCGTCCGAACTGTCCCCAACTGAAATCTGGAGTATACAGTAAAAGACCCAGAGATGATCAAGTGGGAAAGAAAGAAGAGCCGAAGAACAGGGGACGACCAGTGGCCTCGCGAGCTTTCCAGATGATTGTGGAAGAAGCCCGTGAGAAGACAGATGTGGTGACAGGTATCTTCACCCTTAATTCCATACCTGCATATGTTATTTTTGATCCGGGGGCTACACACTGTTTCGTGTCGGAGTCCCTGATGTCTCGCTTGAATATACCATTAACCCCAATGGATGAAAGCTTAGAAGTAGCGGTAGCAGACGGCAGATATGTTTGGGTATCCGAACACCTGGAGGGTTGTCAGCTTAAAATCTACGGGACCGTTTTCCCTATAGATTTGAAGCCGATGACTACCAATGAATTTGGTGTAATTGTGGGAATGGATTGGTTGGCAACGAATTATGCTAACATGGACTGTAGGAATAAAAGCGTTACAGTGTTGTCACCAGATGGGAATTTGATAAAGATTCAGGGTGAACGACCTCGGTTGAGAATGCCAGTTATCTCCTTTGCTCAAGCCCGAAGCTGTATTAGTAAAGGAGGGATGTCTTATTTGGCTTATGTATCGGTGGCTCAACCGATTAAAGTGGGGGTAGCGAATGTGAATGTGGTAAAGGAATTCCCAGATGTGTTTCCAGACGAACTTCCAGGGTTGCCACCAGATCGACAGGTTGTGTTCACGATTGAACTGATTCCGGGAGCTGCACCTGTCAATCGAGCTCCATACCGTTTAGCACCTTCAGAGATGGTGGAACTGCGAAAGCAACTGGAAGAACTGTTAGACAGGGGTTTTATCAGACCGAGTACATCGCCTTGGGGAGCCCCTATCCTGTTTGTCAAAAAGAAAGATGGGTCAATGCGCATGTGTATTGACTATCGGGAATTGAACAAGATCACGGTGAAGAATAAGTATCCGCTCCCACGAATTGATGACTTGTTCGACCAGCTACAAGGAGCGTCCTACTTTTCCAAGATTGATCTGAGGTCGGGTTATCATCAGTTGAAGATAAGAGAATCTGACATTCCGAAGACAGCTTTTCGAACGAGATACGGTCATTATGAGTTTTTGGTGATGCCTTTTGGGTTAACCAATGCTCCAGCCGTATTCATGGATCTCATGAACCGGGTGTGTCGACCGTTCCTTGATACCTCGGTGATAGTATTTATAGATGATATCTTGGTGTATTCTCGAAGCCAAGCCGAGCATGAGGTGCATCTGCGTCAAGTGTTGGAGTTGCTTCGCCGAGAAAAGCTGTATGCTAAATTCTCCAAGTGTGAATTCTGGTTAAGAGAAGTCCAATTTCTTGGCCATGTAATTAATGCCGAAGGGGTGAAAGTCGACCCAGCAAAAGTTGAAGCCGTGATGAAGTGGGAACCGCCTCGAAGTACAACTAAAGTACGAAGTTTCCTTGGTTTGGCAGGCTATTACAGAAGATTTGTTGAAAATTTTTCTTCAATAGCTGTCCCGTTGACCAAGTTGACCAAGAAAGGCGAAAAGTTCATGTGGGCGGAAAAACAGCAAGAAGCTTTCCAAAGGTTGAAACAAGCCTTATGTGAAGCACCGGTGTTAGCACTAACACAAAGTGGAGAAGAATATGTGATCTACAGCGATGCTTCAAGAGTTGGACTTGGATGTGTATTAATGCAGAAAGGTCTAGTAATAGCTTATGCGTCCCGCCAACTAAAAGACGCTGAAAAGAAGTATCTAGTTCATGACCTGGAATTAACTGCGGTGGTTTTAGCACTGAAGCTGTGGAGACACTATTTATATGGTGTGAAATTTGTTGTCTATACAGAGCACAAAAGTTTGAAGTATTTATTTGATCAAAAAGAGCTTAACATGCGACAGCAAAGATGGATGGATCTCCTGAAAGACTTTGACTTTGAAATTCGGTACCACCCTGGCAAGGCGAACGTGGTGGCAGATGCTCTAAGCCGTAAAGAAGCACCATTGAAAGTTACATCCGCGTGTATGGGTGTAGCAAGCCGGTTACCAGAATTGATCCGTTTGGCACAGGAAGAGGCGTGCAAGCCTGAACATGTAAAAAGCGAGCGAATGGTTGGATATTTGAAACATCTAGAAGAAAATGCACAGAAGTTAAAAACCTTTAGAGGCCGCGTATGGGTCCCAAAACAAGGAGAAGCGCGGAACTTGCTTCTAGAGGATGCACACTGTAGCCTATACGCAGTTCATCCGGGTAGTACCAAGATGTACCGGACGTTAAAACCGTTGTACTGGTGGCCCGGAATGAAAAGAGATGTTGGAAGATATGTAGAAAGATGTTTGACATGTCTTCAAGTGAAGTCAAACCATCAGAAACCGTATGGAGAAATCCAACCATTGCCAATTCCAGAGAAGAAGTGGGACCATATCACTATGGATTTTGTAACAAAGTTGCCGCGGACACCGCGAGGTCATGATTCGGTGTGGGTGATTGTTGATCGACTGACAAAATCAGCACAATTCATACCGATTAGCGAGAAGTACAGGGTGGATCAACTGGCAAAAATCTATATAGATGAGGTGTTATGCCGACATGGATTACCAGCATCGATTGTGTCGGATCGAGACAGCAGATTTACTTCCCACTTTTGGCAAAGTCTTCAAAAGCGATTGGGTTCAAAAGTACTCATGAGTACTGCATACCACCCGCAGACCGATGGCCAAAGTGAAAGAACTATCCAAACTTTGGAAGATATGCTAAGAACCTGTGTAATTGACTTTGGTGGAAGCTGGGAAGATCACCTACCCTTAGTAGATTTCGCGTACAATAACAGCTATCATTCCAGCATTCAAATGGCCCCGTATGAGGCATTGTATGGAGCACCGTGTCGTACACCGACTTGCTGGACTAAAGTTGGGGAAAAGCCGTTGGCTGGACCCGAAATTGTAGCACAGACGGAAGAGAAGATCAAACTGATACGAGAAAACTTGAAGGTAGCTCAGAATCGACAGAAACAGTACGCAGACAAACGGGTGAAACCGATAAAATTCCAAGTAGGAGACATGGTAATGCTCAAAGTATCCCCTTGGAAAGGCTTAATTCGTTTTGGGAAGAAAGGAAAGTTGAGTCCTCGTTTTATTGGACCTTTCCGTATATCCCAAAGAATTGGAACCGTGGCGTATAGATTGGAGTTACCTGATGAACTTCATGGTATACATGATGTATTTCATGTGTCCTATTTGAGAAAAACTTTGTTTGATAAGTCTCAACATATACCTCTTGCTGAAATTGAGGTGGATGAAAAGTTGAGATATCCGGAACAACCCGAGCGGGTGTTAGACCGCAAGGTAAGACAGCTGCGAAATAAGAAGATCAGCATGGTGAAAGTACTTTGGCATCATCACAAAGGTTCTGACATGACATGGGAGACCGAAAGTGAAATGAGGGAGAAATACCCTCAACTGTTTGTATGATTTCGGGGACGAAATCTCTTAAAGGAGGGGAGAATTTGTAACGCCAAAACATGTTTATTATGTAATTATTATAAAAGGGCAAAATGGTCATTTTACCTTGGAAGGGTAATTTGGTCTTTTGGACAGAAAAGGACTTGTTTTGTAATAATATTTTGAGTCTTGGACTTAAAATGTTATAAAATCTGATTTTTGTCATAAACTTTGTTAGTTGTGGCAAAAGTTTAAGAAATGCAACTTCAAGGACCAAAATGCAATTTCTGGAAGTATAAAAGGTTGGAAGCTTCTCCCATTTGTGTGCAGATTTTGAGAGGTTACGGGAGAGGGTTTTGTGACTAAATTTCTAGAAGTTTGAAGAGTTCTTGAAGATTTTAAGCTAGAAGTTTGATTATAGCCTTGGAATTTGAAAGTTTGGAAACTTTGAAGGTAAGTTTTTCAAATTTTAGCTTGGTTTGTTTTTAATGAGTTTTGTAGAACTCAAAACTGCAATTGCAGTTATAATTGTGTGTTTAAATTGATGTAATACTTCCATTAAGTCATGCTAATAAGGGCTTAATTCAAGAAAATGGAAGTAGATTGTTATTTTTGATGAATTTGAAGTTTTGGGGTTTTTGGAACTAGGAACCCTAATTCTTCATATGATTGATTGAGTGGGTTTTGAGGGTTGAAAACCTTGTTAAAATGTAAGGTTTTAGCCTAGGAATAAACCCCAAACGGTTAAGAACAGCATTAAGGACTTAATGGGTCAAAACTGCTTGCTACAGTGCACAAATCGCGACTGCCCAGGAGGCTGCACTGGCGCAGGGCGCAGTGCGCCTCCAAGGCAGGGGGTCAGAATCGCTAACTTTTGTTTGGCTTGTCTGATTTAGCTCAAACTTGAACCGTAGGCTCGTTATGGTCTGAAAAGTTTGGGAAAATTTTTATATTGAGTTTTCGACCCCTCGGGGGCACTGTAGATCGGTTCGAATGCCTCGGTGAATAGTGAAATTCATAAAAAGATAGTAAACGGAAAGTCTCTTATCTAGACATTGTTTGTATTGATACTATATTGAACTCTTATGCATTAGAGTCAATTAGAAATGGATGTTAACCTATAATTATTTTGAAAATGAACGAAATTATAGGTACGGAACAAAGCCTTACAGATTACATTGGAAGGCAAGAAACAACGATAACTAACGGTAGCAAACCTTCAGGTGAGTAATCTCACTGTTATCCGATGTGATAGATATTAAATGAGCAGCTGCAGATGGAAATTGTTTTGGGGACGAAAGTGACAGATTATATGATTTGATATATGACAATACCAGATAAGCCGTGAGTCTGTTATAGACAAGAACGGAGCTGTGAGTCAATAAAAATGAATGATATGACAATACCAGATAAGCCGTGAGTCTATAATAGACAAGAACGGAGCTGTGAGTCAAACTTATATAAGACAATACCGGGTAAGCCGTGAGTCATCGAGATGACAAGAACGGAGCCGTGAGTCTAGGCAAAAACGGGATAAACCCGTGAGCCATATATGATTTTGTGTTGCATGAGAATGCATATTTTATTTTGTATAGAGAATTTTATTCTTATACATGTTATATTTGATTTGATTACTCATTGGGCTTTATAGCTCACGGTTTTACTGATATGTCCCTGCAGGTGAGCGTGATCCCGCCAAGGGAAAAGATAAAGTCCGTGACTGAGGACTTAGTATTTGAAGTGACGACCCGGCTTGAAGAATGTATAATATTTTATGTATTGTACTTCGTGATACGCTTGTACTCGTATTGTATTAACTAATACCCCTACTTAATAAGTCGGGTGTTACAACGCGGAATAAGAACATCATAAACACTCAAGAACGATAATCAATGTGCCGCATGATTAATAAATATATGATATGATACAAAGATTAGGCTCCTAGGGTATGAAACCCCGAGCACTACAAATATGCTCAATCTCTCACATTGTGAGCTCTCCCCTAATAAAGAATAATACAATAACTATATATAGGGAGCTACACAACTAGGTTAAAACCCTAATACCCACATGTCATAGTGGGCCTTCCAAGCCTGCATGTCATCAACTCATGGAAAGCTTTGTACCCTAACAATCTCCCCCTCGAAGCTTGGAATGGATGACGCGGCTCCAAGTACCATATCGAGCAACTGGCGAATCCGAAGCCGATAATGACGTAATGTGTAGAAGCAAATCCTCTAATCTCAAAACATCGGTAGACTCCAATCACGGACCTGGGATAGTGGCGTGAAAATAACTGTGCTATAGAGGACCTCCAAACCTCAAACAACGAAAAGTAATCCCCAAGATAAGCATAAGCACAGACCCGTCAAGAAAATCCAATTCGGAATCGAAATCCGAATCGCCTCATAAACGTGAGAAAACTCCCCCTCTTCGTCACACCGAACTCCAAAAATGTAATCGTGAAGTAATCCACCAAAAGAATAATCACAAAAAACGTCATGTAATAATCCAAAAATCCAATTCTCCACCAAACTCGATCGAGAAAAACCAAAGTCGAGAGTCAATAACGCCTAAGTCATCGCATCAAATAAACATCAAAGTATATCGAGACTAAAAGTTAATTCCCAACATCGATAAATCTCCCCCCGACTCCACTGAAAATCACCTCTTCGGACAATTACAATACAACTCTTGAATGACCATCCTTAATTCTTCCCTTTTTATAATCGGAACGAGACCATAAAACGTTGTGTGGGCATGAGAATGTGCTTGAACGGTATATAAAAATAATGAACTCCCCCTTGACATGTAGATAAAACGATAATGATCGAATCAAATGGATCAAAGTGGAAAAATACAAAAAGGCAACGAGCATCTGTAATAAAATCCGTATCCATCATGCTCAAGCACCCGAAAGACCAAAAAGTATGATTTCGAGACAAAAGTCTCAAACATTAGACGAACAAAGCTCCAAAATCACCGATCAGTCTCGTATCATGTGTACCAAAGTGATACATAGAAGCTCAAAATATTTTCGTTGATACCGAACTTTTGAAACGTTAAAGTGCATCTTCGGACATAAACATAAAAACCCAAAACTCCAGCACAATGACAGTCCGAATAATTTTTTTTATCATGCTTCGATGTAGTAAAGATGAATTGGTCCAGTAGGTGAAAGGTGAATCAAGTACCAAAGATCATAAAAGAATACCTACTGCCGACGAACCGAAGCTTGATTTTGAAGAGATCACTTGGGAAACTTGAAATGGAGCAAACATTCTGTGATTTATTATTGTGATAGCCCAATTCGGTTCAGCCCATGCGAAGTTTTGAAGCCCGTATTTAAACTTGGATCAGACTTTTGATATTGCTAGCCCAACGTGTTGTAACCCGAAGGGTATTTCAATTTGTCATCGTCTCTATCCTCATCCCATCGTTTTACATTCCGTTGTTTTCTCCACCAAGATCGTTAATCAGCAAAGTCGACAGGTCACCCGAAGGTCATCACATCCTTCGCCAACATCAGCACCAATCCCTTCATCATCGGCGAAATTAGCAAGCATCCGAAGGAGTCCGGAATTAATCATCGTTCAATCGACTTATCCTTCATCAATCTGATTTCGATCGATATCTCCAAATCAAAGCGACTTTGCCTTCAATCTCACCATCACCTGATTCATCTTCTTCTTTTGAAAAATCAGTAGATCATCCGAAGGTTAACATAGAAAGATCCGACTGTATGCCGTTACAGACTTCGCATGGAAATACCAAATCATCATCGACTCATATCTCCACCTTTTTGAAATTGAATCCGATTACATCTATTATTGAATTCGTATATACCCTAATATCCCACAAACACTTTTTACCAAAATAATCACGTCATTGCAGATCCAAAATAGATTACCACTTTGAAAGTACCGTCACCGTTTAAGATCGTTCCAACTAAGAACATCTTCAAAGCGACTAATGAATCAATATCGATAAGCCACATGTTGCATTCAAAATCAGGGACAAACTGTATCTGGTATTGATGTTCATACTTCATTGTCGACAACGACACATTTTTTGCCTTTTATTTTTCGGGTTATCGTTACTGTAGCACAACAAAGTTAGGTTATTTGTTCGGATTGGTCACTGAAGTTTTTTTTTTTTGCGCAATAGGTCCCTAAAGTTAAATTTTACGTCCTAAACAGATCATCGACGTTAAAACTAACTGATTTTTACGTTAGTGTAGGGACCTATTTAACACGTAAATTAAACTTTAGTGACCTATTGCACAAAAAAAAAAACTTCAATGACCAATTCAGAAAAAAAAAACTTCAGTGACCTATCGCAACCACAAAGACTATAGTCGGTCTCAATCTCGCCCTCTCCGTCTCGAATCTCTCTTCTCTGTTCTGCTCTCTCTCGCCCTCTCTCTATCTCTTTTTCTAGTATTGATCGCGAATCACAGCCGCCGCCGGTGCGGTGCGATTTTTATTTTCATAAAAGCCAAAAAATTTCGGTGCGGTGCGATTTTTAATTTTATAAAAACCGTAAAATATTGAACCACGCCGCTTGTAAGAACCGAACCGCAAATCGCAATATAAACCGAACCACACCGTGTATCTTATATTAAAACTGAAAAAACTGCAAGAAAAACCGAAAAAACGCATCGCATTAAAAAAACCACATTGTTCGGTTAAAACCAAAAAACCTCATCGCCCTTAAAAAAACCACACTATTCTGTTAAAACCGAAAAACCGCATCACATTAAAAAACCACACTGTTCAGTTATTTTGTAGGAAAAACCGCATTTGCGGTTTGCGGTTCGGTTATCATCAAAACTGCATCGCAGGTTTTATAGAGGAATTGTTAGCGGAGGTTTCATAAGAGAATTTGATATTCCTAATAGATTAAATGGGCACGTCATCTCGTAGTTTCATCAGAGTCGATTTCCTGCTACGACTATCTACATGGTTGGAAACAGGCAAAACAGTCCGACAACGAGTCCTAGCCTTCTGTTACTTTGACGAGTTAGAAGAAATGTTGGTAAATGACCACCGTTTAACCCGTTTATCCTTCTCCGTGGACCCACAAACACACCGTAAGAACCCAGTAGTGGTACAAAGGAATACAACACGGACAGCGGTTGTGATTCACGATCAATACCAGAAAAAGAGATAGAGAGATGGTGAGAGAGAGCAGAACAGAGAAGAGACATTCGAGACGGAGAGTGCGAGATTGAGACCGACTATGGTATTTGTGGTCGCGATAAGTCACTGAAGTTTGTTTTTTCCGAATTGGTCACTGAAGTTTTTTATTTGCGCAATAGGTCACTAAAGTTTAATTTCTGTGTTAAATAGGTCCCTACACTAACATGAAAACCAGTTAGTTTTAACGTCGATGACCTATTTAGGACGTAAAATTTAACTTTAGTGACCTATTGCGAAAAAAAAAACTTCAGTGACCAATCCGGAAAAATTATTGAACTTTGTTGTGCTACAGTAACAATAACCCTTATTTTTCTGACCAGGTCATCAAGTCTTAGATCTTGTTTCTCGATGATTTTTGCAGATTTGGAACAGAAAATCAAGAATAATATTGGGATTTTACAAATCAAAATCAGAGATGAATCATGAAGAATAGAAATTGAGTTTATTGTGAAGAAATTGAATTGAAACAGATCGAGAAAAACGCAGAACAGACCAAGAATCAATCGTAATTTCAGATCTAGTAAAATTATTTTGATAATTACATAGATCTGGAAACACATAAGTAGGACAATGAATCTGATATTGGGTAGCTAGAATCAATAATCCAACAGTGATGACAGTTGAATAAATTTTGAATATGAATAAATAACCAAATGATGAAAAGAATAAACAAATCCGGTTTGATTTCATATAAACGAAGAACACGTAAATGTAAAATATTAGACATGGACCTGATTGAAATCCAGAGAGACTCAACAAATATAATCTGATCTTGAACGAATATGAATAAAATTATCAAATCGAGATCGTGCCTTGAAATAATTGCTTGAATCTACAAGGTACGACTCTGATACTAATTGTAAAGTCCGGATTTGGCATGAACGTGGAATAAGAACATCATAAACACTCAAGAATGATAATTAATGTGTCGAATGATTAATAAATATATGAGAGAATACAAAGATTAGGCTTTTAGGGTATGAAAACACGAGCACTACAAATACGCTCAATCTCTCACATTGTGAGCTCTCCCTTAATAAAAAATAATACAACCTATACATTCTAATAAACTAATCCTAAACTTGCCACATGTCCTTTTTCTAGATGTGTTTTATGCCACGTGTCACCTCTAAGGGAGTTCTATGATTTATTTTCCCTCCGAAACTATAACTGAAATTCCGTAACTGAAAATCTGGAAGATTTAAATACAATTACATTAATTACATTCTTGTCCCATATTTAGTCAAATACATTCTTCCACAAAATTATCCCGTAACTGTAATTCAGGAAAATTAAAATACATTCACATTAATTACATTCTTGTCCCATATTTAGACAAATACATTCTTTTCTTAGATTTCAGTTTCACTTTTAACACGCCAACTATTAATTAATCGTATGCCATAAATCAAGGCTGAACAAAACCATTTCCATCCTATAACCTCCGACTATTTCACAGTAACTTACATCAGTTACATCCTATAACCTCCGACTATTTCAGTGTAACTTACATCAGTTACATCTTCATTCATCCGGTTTTGGAGGGATGTTGAGAATATCTCTGGTGCTAATTTTGAGGGAACTGAAAACCTCCGACTATTTAACAGCAACTTACATCTTCATTCATCCGGCTCCTTCTTTTTCATTGGTGTTTTTCTTCTGCATCCGTCCTGTTTAATAAGATAAAACCATGTAAGTTTATGTTAGTTTGTGTGTAAATTGTTTTTGGGTTTATAAGTTTATTACCTGCTATTACCTTCACTTCATATCAATGTACTTTCACTCATTTGTTTATTACTGCATCTTACCTGCTATCTCGATTACAGCATCCTACTTTAAATGGGTCATATGACTGCATGTTATTTAAACATTTGTCGTATTAATGTTACAGCAATGGAGGCCAATAAGACAACACTCATTAAGGAACTAAATGCAATGAATCAAGATATTACGCTAAAAGTTCGAATCCTTCGTTTATGGAAACAAGCGTCAAGAGATAACGTTAATGATTTTTATTCCATTGAAATGATATGTAGCGATGAAGAGGTATTTTATTAAGTTATTCTAATAGCTTTTTAATTTATTCTCTAAATAATCTATATCTTTAATATTCTTACATATTTTTTATTTCTTAGGGTACGAGAATTCAAGCCAACGTTTTCAAACAAAACTTTTTTAGATTCCAACATTTGCTGGAAGAAGGAAAAGCATACTACATCAAATCACCTTTTTTAGGCGATAATCGATCGGCTTTTACCTACACCGATGAAAAGCACAATTTTTTTTTCCGAGAACAATTGTTACCAGTTGTGAAAAGTTTTCCGGGTCAAAGAACGCATTTAAATTTGTTGATTTTCGATCAATTATCTCAGGAGAATATCCACAAAACAAATCAGTTGGTGAGTTCAACTCTATTATCATATCAACCACATTGTTATTGTGTTATTCATCTTCATTTATATTGTTAATTAATTAACTAATATTAACAGATTTTTTTTTATTTTTTAGATATTATTGGAATGGTTGTCAGTTATGAAGATATGAAGACAAGAAACAATAATAAAGACAAACATACTTTCGGATTTACAATTGAAGTTCTACAGTTTTGGATTATTACTTTTCTTTTTAACATGTTATGTTAGTTAATATAAGTCTTTATCTAACGTATTATTTATTTCTACCAGGGGAGTACAATTGTGAGTCACTGCATGGGGTACATTGGCCTACCAAATGAACGAATACATAACGAAGCTTGAGAAAGAGACACAATTGGTGGTTATTTTACAGTTCGCAAAAATCAATTTCTATGGAGGTTGTGTTTTCTTATTTAACTATTAATATTTCAGTTTTCAATTACATTTATCAATAACACAAATTAATTTATATTTGTTATAGGTGACATAAGTGTTACTACTTACTATAATGCAACAAAAGTTTTCATGAATAGTAGTGACATTGCTGAAATCGCCCAATTTAAGAGTGGGTATATTTTGATTATGTTATCAATGTTGTTTACTTTTTGTTTATCTGTGAGTATTTATTTATTTATTTATTTATTCATTATTATCTACTCAGTTTTGTAATTCGAATTGGAGAATCGTCTTCATCCACCGGCATCACAAAAAAGGAAAAGAAAGTCGTTTCAGATGATGAAGACTTTCTAAATCTTCATGAATTTACGAGCATTGACAACATTTCTGAACCTAAAGAGGTATTTCAAACTCTTAACATATAATATTACGTTACGAATATATCAAATTAAATTAATTATTTTAATTTTATTCAAGGAAAAAACGTGCATTATTCTTGGAACAATCAAAGGTATTTACCAAAATAAACCATGGTATTATCTTGGGTGTACATCTTGTCATGTGAAAGCCGTTGAGAAATGCTTAATACCTGATGATCCTGATTCTTCTTGTGGTATGAGCCAAGAAAGAAAAAGCTTAGAATGTGTCAATGTTAAATGCAAAAATCCTAAAAAATCCTTTGTTCCTAGGTATTTTCTTGGTTCATTTATTTAATTTTCATTATGTATTTTATGTACTATATCTCTACTAATAATTTTAATTCTTCTAATCTTATAGATTCATGATACCTCTCTATGTTCAAGATGGTTCTGGATGTATATCTTTAACTTTGTTTGACAACGAGGCGGTCAAGTTATTGAATTAGTCCGCGAAGGAATTAATAGAAAGAATGAGCAACGTAAATAAATCTAATTAATACCATACTTTTATTACTTATCTTTATTATCATTATTATTTCACTACTTTTTGCTATTTGGTTGTCAGGCTGGACTTAATCTTGATTTGTATCAGAAGAGATCAATCAGTTGTAACAGTTATGAAGATTGAAGCCACCACATGAAGATGAACATACAAGAGCTTCTTAATGTAAATTTGTATTAACAAGTAGCTTGGAAAAGGGTAAAAACGTAATTTTTACCTCAGATGTAACACTGTATCCACAAATCCATCCAGCTCCACCAGGGCTGACTGCACATGATTTAATGTCTCTGCAGTTTCACGGATCACATTTTGCAGTGTGCAACTGCAATAAATGAAAAATTTTTAAAATTAAATTAAAGTTAATAGTGACAAAATATAAAGAAATTTTACTTTCATAAAAAAATTTGATGAACTTGACAATAATGAATACAAGGGTATGCCGTGATAAATGAATCTACCTTTGCTGAAAACTTTTAATTGAAACATCCCCATAGGCCCATATTTTCATGCTCATTTTTTCTTTACAAATTGCTAATGTGACCACTTTTAGAGTGACCATTCTTAAGTAAATATATGATTAACATGCAGCACGTGATACTCCAAAAGTAATAACCAAAAGACTAACCAGGTATAAATGTTCCTGCTTTTGAGAAAATTTACAAGTTATTAAACCACATACATGTTCTTCTGACAATATTACCCCCAATGAATAGCTTTGATACTTTCCAGCATATCTCAAATGACAAAAATAAGTTATTTTCTTATTTAAAACCTCAGGTCTTTAAGAGATGAACTGTCTTAATAAAAATAACAATTACAATCTTTATGTCAAGAAAGTTTGATTCTTTGATCAAAAATTGTTTTCGAAACATTTATGAAGAAAACATAATGGGACCTTCATCCGGTTTGGTTTCGTTGTTGGTTCGGTTTTCCAGTCAAAACGCACGTCTCTACCAAAAACATCTACACTAATTTGATTGATTGCCTTTGATAATCTAATTAAATATAATCAAAACTAAAATAACTTATATAAGTATAAAACTATAAACACATGAAACAAATGGCATAAAGAGTCTATGGATTGTTGTTTTTGATAATTTTCAATGTATCGAGTTATGCCTTTCTAATATATAGATATCTAGATTTAATTTTGAAGATGTAGGGGTGTCGCATGTTAGCATAAGGCTGAAGGAGATGCATCAGACTTGATTTGCTGAAGGAGATGATACATTGTTATTTCCACTACATGGAATTATGTTGAATTTTAGTGAATTTCTTTAGTAATTAAAACTCTAAAACCAAACTTGAATTATACATTTAATTCTGTAAGTTATGCACATACCTTAAGCCAAGCTAATAAGACACAGAGTATTTGCATAGAGCAACAAAACTTCGGTTCCAGATCCAACGCAATTCCCTAACTTATGCACATACCATAAGCCAGGCTAATAAGACACCGAGTATTTACATTAATTCTGTTCTTCAAAAGATCCCAAAGAACTCTCCACAAAACTTCCGTTTCAGATCCTACGCAATTTCCAATCAACCGATCCAACGCAATTTATTGAAATCGTATTGACTCGATTCTCTATTCCAACTTCTGGTGAACCTCATCTCCGACCAACGTTTCGTCCGTGTTGTCCATCTCTCTAATCGGTAAGTCCACATCTCTGATTCGACCTCTTTGACGGGGTGTGGGAGACGATGCTTTCTCTTCCTTATCCTTAACGGATCGACGTTCACCATTCATAACCGATATACAACACCCGCTTTCTTCCTTATTCGTACAATCGAAAAAATTGTGCAGCAGATTCTGGATAGTCGACGGGGTGTGGGAGACGAAGTGGTATCGTGTTCGCGAAGATTGAAAAGGAACCCTATAATTCGCTAATCAGGAAAGTTTTAATTTATGTTACTCTTTTAATATATATTTTTTTATTTTCAATTGTTTTAAATGTTTTCATTTAGATTTTTATTTAATATTCAAAATTTATTGACTTTTCGAATTAAAACTTTAATATCTATACTTAAATTTCGTTGTATAATTACAAAATAATTATCTAATTTACAATTTACTTATTGTCATACTTTGTAATTATTACAAAAAATTATTATACGAATTGTGTTAATTATTAAATAACATTCATAAATCAAAACTTTATAATATCTTTGAAATGTTATAATTTATGTAATATTGTATATTGAATAGTTTTTTATTCAACGTATAATTTAATAGGACTAATCCAATCAAATAAAACTAGATTAATTTAAATATTATATGTCGATATGTTAATTTACAATTTATAGTAATTTATATTATGCACTTTATAATATAAAGAAATATTTCAAATTTATGTTAGCTTCCAATCTGTTATGTAAAATTTAAAGTATAAAAAATAAAATTGTATTCAATTCTTTTTTACATAAAAAAACAATGTTGTAACAAATCATTTTAAATTTAAAAACACAAACTCATGTCAAATTTCATAAAATCTAAAAAATGCTATCGCAAAATAATATAATGTAATTGTCTACCTGGTAAGCGTATCATGGCTTATTATAAAGTATTTAACATTATTTATAAAAATTATTTAAACAACATTTATAATTTATATCTTTCTAAAAATATTTGAAATTTTATTCAGAAATGCAATTTTGTATAACGAATAGATGTTTGTTGTCTGTAGAATTGAATAAGACTAATTAAATAAAACAAAACTAAATAAAATATAATATTATATATCTTGATGTTAATTTACAAATTATAGTAAATTATATTATGTACTTTATAAAATAAAGAAGTATTTCAAAGTTTATGTTAACGTACCATCTACTATGTAAAAAAATAAAAAAAAAACTATTTTTTACAATTATTTTTTACATCAAACAAAAATCAATATTGTAAGAAATTGTGTTAAATTAAAAAACTCAATACAAATTTCATAAAATTAAATGATGTTGTGGCAAAATAATATAATGTAATTGTCTGCCTGGTAAGCGTATCATGGCTTATTATTATTTGTTAATTGTTTAAGTATAATAAAGTATTTGACATTATTTTTTAAAAATATTAAAAATTCTTGATCACCCAAATTTAATTTTATGTTCTTTATTGTCTGTGTTAACTTATCTATCAAATAAAAATAAACTTTCTTTTTCATTTGTGTTCATCCCTGTTTAATATTATATTATTAAACTTCCCTAACTATTATGATTATTTGTATATTCCGTTGATTTATAATCAAGATCTTTTTTTTTACAGATTTGAAAACACATTATGGAAAATAATCACGCTAAAGATAGAAGAAAATATAGAAAATTATATCTCGATAATAGAAAAATAAATCAAAATTTTAATAAACAAATAGGTGAAAATTCATCTACTACACACGTTTTTGACTTGGTTGGTAAAGGTAATATTCTAATTGTATTTCATTTGTTTTATTTCTTATAATAATTGCAATCAAATGTTATGTTTTTAGTAACTAATACTGGTTTGTAGATACACAAAGATCAATCAATATTATTGACGCTAAACAAAGAAGACAATTCCGGAAATCATATTTGGATAATAGAAAATTTTCGAATATGCCAACCACATAAATCGTTCAAGCTTCATCAAGCGAATATGCAGTAAACATGAGCGACAATGGTAATTATCAGTGTTTTGTTTGTTGTTACTATATTTATTTAACATTAATATTACTTAAATATGTTTATTGATTTTCTAAAAAATTTAACTACTTTTAATGTTATGTATCAGGTGTTTGCATGCTACCTCAGAATTTACCATCTTCAAATAACTCTCAACAAATTCAATATGAAAATCAAACCCTCAACTCAATTCGATCATGTGTATATCAACATACAAGCTTGCACTCTACTCTTATCAATTCAAATCTTAGAAGTCCGTTAGCTAATATATCCAACGGTACGACTATTTATTAAAAACTTTGTAATATACTCTATAATTTGAATGTTTTTAACTTTCAACTGGTTTTTTGACATACAATTATATTTCAAATTATAACACCAGGACACGTATATCAAACAACAGACAACAATCTATATTCTCTAACGTCAGTACACCTATGAATTCATCCACGATTCAACAAACATCATCTTCTATCATATTAACATCAGGAAAGCATAGATTAAAAAGGAGGTCATCAAATGTATTTGATTCCTTCGATCGACCTTACAGCAGATGATGAAAATAATGATCCAAGTATTGTTGAGGACATACATGTTGGTATATCAAAAGGTAAATATCCTAGAAAACCCTATTAATTTGTTTTATTTGTAATAACAATCTACAAACAGTGTTAAATAATCATTAATATTTGAACAATCTTATTCAACAGATTACCTAGATCATGGTGATCAGATTGTTATATGATTCGTTTGTAAGGCAAAATTATGGAGAGCTGAAGCTTCAAGATGCAAAAAAACACCAAATAAAAGTTATTAAAATGTTGTGGCAATGGCAAAGTTGAGTTGCCAAATCTAAAAGAAGCTCCGCCAACTTATGAATATCTTTTTCGTTCAGTGGATTCTAAATCAATATACTTCATGAAGAACATTCGTCGTTACAATTCGATGTTTTCATTTACCTCAATGGGTGGCAAAGTTGATTCATCAATAAATAAAGGCAAAGGTCCATACATATTCGTTGAGCGGTCAAAATTATCATAGGATGAGAAGTCTTCTACCAGCTAACAGAATGAAACCAAAGTTCTCTCAGTTATACATATATGATACTGAGAACGAGAATTCAAATAGACAAAGAAGCTTTCGGTAAATATTTCCACATATCATTATTATTTCATTTAAATTTACTTTAATATTACAATACTAATCGATATTTTATAAATTTATGTTGTCCTAGTTGTCAGAAGATGCTTCTACATCAACATCTGCTTCAATTGATATTGAGATTATACAATATTTGAAACAAATGTTAGATTCAAATAACGAGTTGGTCAAGTGTTTTAGAATGGTAAAAGACTATTTTCATGAAAATCCTAATCTTGACGTAAAGTTACACATTATAGGAAAGAGGATACAAGATGGAAGGACATATAACTTACCAACTGCATCTCTGAGGTAGCAGCTTTAATTGTTGGAGACATTGGAGATTCGTTTGAAAAAAGAGATATCATTGTACAAACTTCATCTGGATGTCTTCAACGTATTAGTGAATTACATCCTTCGTACCTTCCTCTTCAGTATCCATTACTCTTTCCATATGGCGACGATGGTTACAGAGTTGACATACCTTATAGAGGTATTACATCTTTAACCAACAAAAAGCAGCGTAACTGTACAATGAGAGAATTTTTTGCTTACAGAATTCAAGATAGAATTAATACTTTCTCATTAATTCTTAATTCAAAAAGGCTTTTTCAACAATTTTTGGTCGATGCGTATACGATGATTGAAAGCGAGAGACTAAATTTCATAAGGAACCAACAAAAAGTTCTTAGATGTGAAACTTATGAACATCTTCACAACATAAAGCATGAGGGGAATAATAATATTTCAAACATCGGACAACGTGTCATCTTACCCTCTTCTTTTATCGGTGGTGCAAGGTACATGCAACAAAACTACTTAGATGCTATGTCACTTTGTAAGTGGTTTGGATATCCTGATTTCTTCATAACAGTGACATGTAATCCAAAATGGCTTGAGATTAAACGGTTTCTTAAAGAAACGACTCTTCAACCAGAAGATAGGCAGATATCTTATGTAGATTGTTTAAAATAAAGCTTGATGCATTGATTAAATACTTAAAATAGGGTAACTTATTCGGCAAGATTCAAGCAGGTATGTCTATTCATATGTTTTATTTTCTCATTATTATTATTATCTTATTTTGTTATCGTTATGAAAAAATTTATTTATTAAATTGAGTTTAATATAATATATGTCATAAATGTTTGCCTTACTAAAATAATATCTCACCTATTTATTTTGTTATTAATTTCTTTACAGTTGTTTACACTATTGAGTTTCAAAAGCGTGGGTTGCCTCATTGTCATATATGTGTGTTTATGCACACTGATGACAAACTCCGCACTGTTGAAAATATTGATCCGTATATTTCTGTTGAAATTCCAAACATTCATGAAGATCCAGATTTGTATTCACTTGTGAAGGAGTTTATGATTAATGGTCCTTGTGGTGCTGAAAACATGAATTGCCCATGCATGGTAGATAACAAGTGTTCAAAAAATTTCCCCAAGAAATTTTCAAATCAAACGTCGGTTGACGCAGATGGTTTTCCTATTTATAGAAGACGTGATGATGGATCTGTTGTTGAAAAGTCCAGTGTTAACTTGGATAACAGAAATGTTGTTCCTTATAACAAACACCTTTTGAAAAGATTTCAAGCACACATTAATGTTGAGTGGTGCAATCAAGCTGGATCCATAAAATATTTATTCAAATATATAAACAAAGGTCCTGATAGAGCTACAGTTGAGGTTGTCCAAACCAATAACGAAGCTGATAATACTGAACAAGTAGATGAAATTAAAGATTTTTATGATTGTAGATATCTATCTGCATCTGAAGCAACATGGCGAATTTTTGCATATGATGTTCATCATAGGACTCCATCTGTGGTTAGACTTCCTTTCCATCTTCCTGGTCAACAACAAGTTGTGTATCGTGCTGATGATGACCTCGAAAATGTCCTTAACAAACCGTCTATTGCTTCTTCGATGTTCTTATCTTGGATGGAGTGTAATGCGATTTACAAAAATGCCAGGGAATTCACTTATGTTGAATTCCCCACAAAGTTTGTGTGGAAAGCTGACGATCGAAGATGGAAACCAAGACAATTAGGATCTTCTTCAATAGGCAGAATTCATCTCGTTTCTCCTAAACTTGGTGACACGTATTTTTTAAGGATTCTTTTAAACAAGGTGAAAGGACCAAAATCCTTTGAAGATATTCGAACAGTCAATGGAAATGTACTTCCTAATTTTAGAGATGCATGTTATGCCTTAGGCCTTTTAGACGATGACAGAGAATACATTGATGTTATTAAGGAAGCAAGCCATTCAGGTTCTGGTTACTATCTACATTCATTATTTGCAACAATGTTAATGTGTGATATCTTGGGTAGACCAGATTTTGTATGGGAAAGTACATGGGAATACTTATCTGATGGAATACTTTACAATCAACGGATTCGTTTAAAATCTCCAGGTATTATAAATGTCTTTCATTATTTATCAATTTTAATTTAAAATGTCTTCATGTTTATTTTAAACATAATATTCAATATATTGACGTTGTTTGAGATTGAATCGTTTCTCCTTCGTAACAATTCCAGTCTAAAAAATTTCAGAGAAATGCCTTACCCTGATAATGAATCCGTGTCTTCTTCAAATAATCGTTTGATTGCTGAGGAGCTTTCTTATTGCGACACAAGTTTACAAAGCGAATTTGATAATATTTTTGTTTCTTTAACTAATGAACAACGAGGTGTTTTTGAAGATATCATCACAACAATTAATAATAACAAAAGAGGTTTGTTTTTCGTTTATGGTTATGGTGGCACCGGCAAAACCTTTCTTTGGAAGACATTATCTACAACATTGAGATCTAAACGACATATTGTTTTAAATGTAGCTTCAAGTGGTATTGCGTCATTGTTAAAACAATCATCGCTAATTATTTGGGATGAAGCACCAATGATTCATAAGCATGCATTTGAAGCTCTGGACCGAACATTGAGGGATATACTAACTTGTGATAATGTCAACAACTCAGATTTGATATTTGGAGGAAAAGTTGTTGTTTTTGGTGGAGATTTTAGATAGATTCTTCCAGTTATTGCCAATGGCAGTAGACACGACATTGTGAATGCCTCATTAAGTTCTTCATATATATGGGATGAATGCAAAGTTCTTAAATTAACAAAGAACATGAGGTTGACTGTTGCAAGTGACTCATCTCTTATTGAACAAACAATGTTGTTTGCAAATTGGTTACCAGATATTGGAGAGGGCAAACTTGGTGGTTCTAATGATGGGGATGCAATCATCGAAATTCTCGACGATCTTCTCATTACTCAATCATCTAATCCAATTGATTCATTAATTGAGTTTGTATATCCTTCTTTTCTTCAAAACTTTAATAATCCAACTTATTTTCAAGATAGAGCGATATTGGCACCGAAAAATGAAGTTGTTCAGGAAATCAATGATTGTTTACTGTCATTGTTTCCAGGAGAAGAGAAGGAATATTTGAGTTTAGATAGCCTCTGTCAATCAGAGTTTCTTCAAGATTCTTTTAATGAGGCGTTATACTCACCTGATGTTTTAAATGGGCTTAAAGTATCGGGATTGCCAAACCATAAGTAGAATTTAAAGGTAGGTATTCTGGTTATGTTACTAAGAAACATTGACCAGAAAAATGGCTTATGCAATGGAACTAGGCTTCAGGTGCTTTCATTGGGTAATCGTGTCATTGAAGCTGTTGTCATAACTGGAAGTAATATTGGTCATCAGACTTTTATTTCTAGATTGTCTTTGACGCCTTCTGACAAAAAGATTTCGTTCAAATTCAAAAGAAGACAATTTCCACTGGCTATTTGTTTTGCTATGACGATAAATAAAAGTCAAGGACAGTCACTGTCAAATGTTGGTTATTTCTTAAAGAACCGGTTTTCACACATGGCCAATTGTATGTTGCGTTATCCAGAGTTAAGAGTAAAGAAGGATTGAAGTTACTAATCTTAGATAAAGATGGTCGCATAACAAACAAAATTTCCAATATTGTATATAAAGAAGTCTTTCAAAATTTATGTTGAAGCATTCTTTGTTTATCTATATCAATATTGTATAAATTAAAAGACAAAAACATTGCATAATTTTGGGTTTTGTTTATCTTTATTAGTTTGTGAACATACAACTTCTCTAAATTATATAATTTATTTCCATTCTAAGGCACATGTACATCTTCATATTATCAGTCATTAGTTTTTACGTCATATATATATATATATATATATATATATATATATATATATATATATATATATATATATATATATGACGTAAAAACTAATGACTGATAATATGAAGATGCACATGTGCCTTATAATGGAAATAAATTAAATGATTCAATAAAATATTTTCTTGCCAACTATATGAAATCGAAAATTTCTTATTATAATACTTTATTTAATCCTCATCCGTGTGTTACACGGGTTTTAACCTAGTAACTATATATAGGAAGCTACACAACTAGGTTAAAACCCTAATACCCACATGTCATAGTGGGCATTCCAAGCCTGTATGTCATCAGCCCATGGAAAGTTTTGTACCCTAACAGCAACACCTAGAGGTACAATCATCAATATTTCTTTATCTCAATCGTAAATATTAGTGACCACACTATTTGGACCATCAAGTAGCTTTCCAATGTAATGAACAAGAACATCATTTTTCCTAGCAATATCGTTTTAGTAGAAGTACAAGTACTTCCAGATGATCTTACTAAGTGCTTAATAAATTGCAACACCTGAAAGAGTAAGAATTTTGTACAGACCAATAAAGTCATATGGATTAAGATAAGGAAGATCAGCAGTTGTATTCACACATTCTTCATCAATTCCTTGTGTCACACTAATAAAAAATTATTGATAACACCTTCAAATGTAACACCCTTTTAGACATAATTAATCTTTTGATTTTTCTTGAGTGGCCATGCTTCTAAAGGATCCTTTACTATTATAGCATAAAAATAAATAGTCATGTTTTGAGATCCCTTAGACATCAGTGGTACAATTCAACCCCGAATAAGCATAACATCTTAAAAAAGTAGGAAAATCCAACTGCCAATCAAACCAATTAACTTTAAAATAAGATTGTTGTTGTTTCAATTTGGAGGCTTCAATAATTCCCCACCCATATTCCCTTAACACTTCCATCTTTTCATTTATTTCAATATCCTTGGCCATAAGAGCATCATGTTGGACTTGCTTTGTATTCCTTACCTTAGTTATCTTTTGTCTCATCTCCTCTTCTTTTGACAAAACAACAAACCTTATTTTTCTTTTATCGTTGCCTTCAACTCACCACCAGTAACTAGATTCGAAGTTAAAGTTGTTAGAGATATACTTGAAGTAAATAGAACACCAAGTTAGGTATGAATAACTGGAATAGGAAATGAAAATGAACCTTGAATGGTTATTAGAAGAGAATGTGGAATACATATTGGCTAGCTTCCTAAAGCACCATGACCCAAAGGGCTCGAAGTAGTAGGAGGTTTGAAATTTTTTCGAAAGGTAAGTCTAACCCCTTCTCCCTCTTGGTACATATGTGACACAACATGTGTATCGCTAACAGTACTCTTTAGAATAATTCAAGAAACCACATTAAAAACTAGTACTAAAGGCTTTAATCGAGGATTTACCCTTTCTATAGTACCTTTCAAAAGGTCTTACCCATATGTTGTTGTCTTAGTTCATAGACTGTTAACTTCATAAAATTAGACATGTTGTTAAAGTACCTTGATGTGATCCAAGGATTCTAAAAGAGCCTTCTGCATAGTGGGTTCACATTGACGAGCTTCCAAAAGAGGTCTAGCCAAATCACGCTACGTGTGCTCTCTATAATCATTCATTTATGCAAGAACTTGCTCAAAAATAGAATTAAATTCAGTGGTCTACCTTAGAAACTTTTCCACCAATGGGGAAACATACATAAACCATAATTCTTTCATTTTCTCCGGTTGGGTAGGAGAACCAACCAAAAGTGTAGCTTTGACCGATTATAACTCAGAAACAAGATTTTTGATCTCTTGAGACCGATATTTGAATATACTTGACCATTCATATGATAGTTCCTCAAAATCAACACTGGAAAAAGCACATGATTGAGAAGTGTCATGTTACAAAGAAAACATTTGAATTTTAGTTTAGCTTCTTGAAATCTTGAAGAGACGTCAACTGACCATCATTTGGCCCTTCTACTTTATCTGAATCAATGTCCCCTTTATCAAGAGATAGTTCCTCAAAATCATCGTTTGGCTCTTCCATAAACAAAGGAGTGAAAGGTTGATCTTCACTCATAGGAATATCATGGATAGAAAAAGGAATGGTTTGGTATAACCATGAAGGAAAATATTCCTCATGTAAGGAGAAAATTTTGAAGAAGATGTAGACATGGGGGAATCCAAAGTTGGAAATGAGGTTGGCAATGTTTTGGGAATAGAAGAACATACAATAGGTTCAGATGTAGCTATTGAAGTAGTAATGACATACAAAATAGGTGGATACGAAGTTATAGAATCCAAAATTAGAGTTTCAAATGTAGATATTGGTTGCAAAATAGGTGTTTCGAGAGAATTTGTTTCAAGTGCATAATAATATTTAGAAATTAGAGTTCCAACAAATATAGTGACCACCAGCTCTGAAAATGGTTTCGTATTAGGAGTTCTAAGTGTAAATACATTTGCTTGAACTATTTGAGAAGATTCTTCAAAAGTTTCGATCATAAAAGGTTCATGATCTTACCACACTTACTTCTTCTTGAAGCTTCAGTCTTTATTACATGTTTTCCACTAGATCTTTTTTTTTTCTTCTAAGTAGTTTTCTGAGTTCAAACACTGTTGAAGCTAATTTTGTGATGAAGTGTAACTGTCCATCGGAAGAGCAGATCCATACGAAGAAGTCATGTTTTGTGCCTGATGGTCTGAAGGACTAGCACTAGAGGATCCGAAGGCTTTTGTTAGTTATAACCATATCCAATCAGCACGTTGTTTTGTCAGACTAGTTGTTACATGTTGCTTCTTTTCTATTGGATAGTATAATTATAGAATATTCTGTAAATCTCTGTACAACTGGTATCACTGATCACGTATAAATACCAGTGATATCATCTGGGTCGAGTGTGCTTGTAATTCTCAACATTGTAAAACCTCACAAAAGATAATACAATCATTCGATATCGTGTTTACTCAATTATTGTGTTCTTCATTACTTGTTGTTTGAATCATTTTTCTGATTTCACTATATATTAACATTGTTTGAATTCTTTACTCAACAAACACTTTCATTTAGAATGAGATGTTTTGGATAAGAAATTACAAGTATTGACATATAGGCTTGCAAAATCTTACTTGAAGTAGGAACCAGTTTAAGGATACATTGGTATTTTTCCAATAAACAAATAAATTGATTGATCTATAACAATATTAGGAATTTGGGTATTGTGAAATCCCATAAGAAGTAGTAGACCTAACTGAAATATTAAATAAGCATAGGCTGTAAATGATCCATGGCCAGTGTAATGCTCGTTTGTATGTTGTATCAAACTATATGTTCTTGTTCTTGGAAGGAGGGTATAAGAGAGTGTTAGATTATATATTCTTGTTCTTGTAAGGGGGAACAAGAAAGTATCATATTTTCATATTATATGGCCTTGTTCCTAGAAGGGGGAGCAAGGTGGTATTTGATCTTATGTTTATGTGTTTTATGTATCTATGTGGTTTATGCTCATATAATATGTTTGTATGTAATATGGTCTTGTTCCTGGAAGGGGGAGCAAGAGAGTATCAGATTATATGTTCTTGTTTTTGGAAGGGGGATCAAGAGGGGTTCTCTCAATTTATTCAATGATGTAAGGATGTTGAAGATTCTCTCAATATTGGATTTCAAGGTGTAAGAAAATGTTTTGATTAGTGTAAAATAATAGGAGATGTGATGGGGTACTTATAGTTTAATCAAATTTTCTATTGACAAGTTGATGAGCTCCATGAAGATCTGCAACAAACAATAAGAACATTCTTTAAAGATGATCGTGATATAAACATAAAAACATGGTAAAATTATAAACCATTCATTCAATGTTAGAAAACAATGCATTAAACATCCATATTGTTAAAAACAGCACAAAACATATGTCAATGGAAGACTTGAAAAACATCATGTCAGATGTTGTACAATCACGCCGCACCCATTCTCCCTGTCGGAAGGAGAACCTGAAAACATTTAGGGTGAGAGGGTAAGCACTAAGCTTAGTGAGTCCTCAAGATACCTCATGATCCATCAAATAACAAATAACAGCTCCTTATTAGTTCCTATCCGCCTGAACCTGAGGACCAAGTCGTCCGGCTCACGGGTAAACTCGTGCCGCCAATCCCTATTTACTAACTCCTAATGACCGAATCCGTCCGGCTCACGGGCAACCCCATTCCACCAACACATAAGGATCGAATCCATCCGGCTCATGGGCAAACTCATTCTGCCAACCCCTAACAGACATAAGAAGACATCCTATGACTAACAAGTAGCAAGCAAGACCAACCAATCCTAAGCATATTGTCCTACCCTAACGGGTACTATACTATCTACGCATGCAACATCACACAAAGTATAGTGAGGAGACTCACATGAACCATAAGCTGTGTTGGATTTGGTGTCTAAGCCATGACTTATAATTGTATTTATCTTGTTAATTGAAGCAAAGTCCATTTGGTTTGCCCTCATAGCTGGAGGATTAGTGTAGAGTTCAGTAGAGAGAAATGTTGATTTATTAATTGTTTAATAAATCAATAGAAATAAATAAATAGTTTATTAATATATTTAAGTGTTAATATATTAATTAGAAACTATAATAATTAATTAGAAATTAATCTAGAATTAATTGGATTTAGTTTGGAGATTAAATTAATTAATTATAAGTGCAGGGACTGTTTGTATTTATTCAATAGTTGAATAACTGGCAAGCCAGTTGCTAGGGGCCAAAAGTGGCACCAACTATGGAGGGTTCTCCATATGTGGCGAAACCCTAATTAATGTTTAAGAGATCTGGTCCAAGTGGTCAACAGGCTTACCCACTTTGGAGGTTCCTCTAGGGTTTCAGCTGTAACCCTAGGAGGCTATAAAAGGAACCCCCTGGAACCCCAAAAACCTGCGCCTCCCTCTACTCTCTGGAACTCTGCTGGAATCTCTCCTCCTTGCTTTGGGTGTGACTTTCATTTGAGGCAGGATCTTTGTGCTGCTAGCTTTAAGAACAAGATCAAAAGGTTGGTAATTCTTATTTTGATCTTTAGAAATAAATGTTGGCCTTAGGTTTTATTATTGTATGTTCATAGAAGAAAACATAGATCTCTTTTAGGGTTGCATGTGAACTTAGGAATTTTATAGTTCATAGATTGTAGAAAACCCTTCAGTGGTATCAGAGTTATGGCTTATTTTCTTGTGAATTTGGTATATCTGCTTTGTGTGTTCATGAGGGTCATCGAAATTTGAGCCTTGTGTGGCCAGATTTTCTAGTTGGTGGCTAGGGTTTAGAAAACCCTAGCTTCCCTTCCTTTTCTGGAATTTGTATGCTGCCTTGAATAGGTGGTTGTTATTTTTGGTAATTATTGGATAATTAAATAACTGGAACCCCATATCCCATGCATGCAATTTTCGAGCATTAAGGGAAAGGATAGGAAATTAATTTGATTAATTTTGTGATTCCCCATACTTGATGTAATTAGTTTAATTAAATTGTTTAATTAAAAGACCAATTAAATCACTTAAAGATTTAATTTAAATTTTCAAAAAATTCTTAATAATTTGGGAAAATTAGTAATAAATTAAATCTAAAATATTTTAATAAGATTAAAATATATCTTATATATTTATGATTAAAAGTTAATATTTATATGTAAGATAAAACTGGTTAGTCTTACCGTTAGTAGGCCTCATTCACAAAACTGTCCTATAAAGAGGGTATAAAGCGACTGCCTATAAAATGGCAGTCTAATGTGTGTCTACTCTCATCCACCGCTCTCCTGGTCAGTCGAGTGTCGTTAGCCGAACAGGTTTGATAGAACCTCTAAGCCTCTTAAAAGTATAATGCTATAATTGAAAGTACTAGAACTTTGAACAAAACCCAATCTAATTACTTTAGGTCAAAAATGTGAATTGGTGCTAATCCATGGAATTGCACATTGCACTTTGTGGAACGTTGGTGGAGCGTGTGTGATTTACCGGCACGCCAACTGGGGTCCGCAAAGAGTCGCAATGGGTTTCTCGATTTTGCCATTATTAGCGGAGCGTGTGTGGTTAACCGACACGCCAATTGGAGATGGTAATTGATTTCGGGAGTACCAAGCTAATTCGCATGGTTATTCACACCTGGTTTGTGATCCTCGGTATACCAGTCACAAACAGTGGGGAATTCCCGAGATTGAAACATGATATTGAACAGTTCAATAAATCTCAAAAGAAACTAGGAATTCCATTATAATTTGATTATGTTTCCGCAGTAGAATTGGTTGAATCGTCATTCGCCTACCTTATAAAATTTACAATAAAGATTATGGCATCCCTCTTCGATATTGTAGATTGTTATTGTAGGATCCTAGCCTTATATTTATTCTTGGGTGAATATAAGGATTATTTATTAATGTTTAATTAAAACTACCTTCCTATTATTCAGATGTCTTCTGACTAATCCGTTCCCCACTCGAACCCCGGTAATGTCACATTGATCCTGTCATTGTGCTCTAAAGTGACGTTGGACGAAACTAATTAAAATGACTGGATCCGCAACATCAAAATGGCTCTTAGGTTTTAACACAAAGAGTATGTTCTAGAAACTGAGCTAGTTGAGGTTGACCCAGATACCGCTACTCCCGAGGAAATCGCCTCATACCAAAAACACTCAGATGATGCAACCAAAGTGGCTTGCATCATGATCGCCACCATGAACCCTGAGCTGCAACGAATCTATGAGGACTATTAGCCTTACGAGATGCACAAAGAGCTTGCGGAAAAGTTTCGCAAGCAAGAGCGCATCGAAAGGCGTGAGGTTGTAAAAGTTTTCACTAACGGCAAGCCTAAAGATGGAGAGTCCATCTGTTCTCATGTGCAAAGGATGCATGGTTACATGGAGAGGCTTAAGAAGCTGGAAATGCCTGTTCATGAGGATTTAGCTGTTGACATAGTGCTAAACTCTTTGCTGAGTTCTTATGACCAGTTCACACTGGCGTATCATTTGAACAACAATCAGACAACTCTGGCTGAATTACACCGCATGCTTCGTACTGCTGAAGACGGGATGAAGGGAAAAGGTCCGCTCCCTATTAACCCGCCTGTCCTGACTATTGGCTGACTATTGGCCTTGGCTAGGGAAAGAAACGGAAGGGCCCTCCGAAGCAAAACTGGAGGGAAAAGGTTCATGTCGGGTCATCTAGCAATGTCCCGAGAGCCAAATCTTCCAGCATTCCACACGTCACGAATCCCAAGGAAGCCGACTGCTTTTACTGCAAAGAAAAGGGTCACTGGAAGAGAAGCTGCCCCAGGTACTTGCAAGATATCAAGGATGGCAAAGTGAAGTCATCACAAGCAGGTACTTACTCTATATCTAATAACTCATATTCTTCCTGTTCTTAGGTACTTGATACATGATGTGGTTTTCATATCTGTTCTGATTTATAGGGACTAAGGGAAAGTAAGGAGCTGGAGCGCAGTAGACTGAATCTGGTCATGGGCAATAGGCGAATGTCACCTGTTACCAAGATCGGTGTCTATAGATTAGTGCTTGGCAGTGGAGTTAGTTTAGATTTACATAATTGTTGCTATTCGCCTGATATGGCAAAGAACATAATTTCTTTTTATGCATTGTTCCAACAGGGCTTTTATTATGATTTTAATAAATTGAATGGTTCAATTTCAGTTTTCAAAAATGATGTTTTTATTTTTAATGTTATGCCTTGTCATGGAGTGTATGAGACTATTATGTGTGTTGATAATTATGGTAAAAATGTATTACATATTGATTCTTCGGACGGTGTAGAAAAGGCGTGCTTGTGGCACTGCCTCCTTGGTCATATTAATAAGAACCGCATCGCCCAACTCGAAAAGGATGGAGTATTGGAATCATTCGACCTTAAATCGGATGATGTATGAGAGTCTTGTTTACTTGGCAAGATGACGAAATCCCCATTCAAAGGTTCCTTTGAAAGAGGTGAAGGTCTGTTGGATATCATACACACTGATGTGTGTGGTCCCTTCAGAACAACCATAACAGATGGCACGCGGTTCTATGTGACCTCTACTGATGATTTTAGTAGATATGGGTATATCTACTTAATCAAGTACAAATCAGATACCTTTGAAAAGTTCAAAGAGTTTAAAAACGAAGTAGAAAATCAACTGGGCAGAAAGATAAAGATGCTTAGATCCGACAGAGGCGGTGAGTATATGAGTATCGAGTTTCTCGATTATCTTAAGGAATGTGGAATTGTTTCACAGTTGTCGCCTCCAAGAACACCACAGTTGAACGGTGTTGCTGAAAGGCGAAACCTAACCTTGTTGGACATGGTTCGTTCCATGATGAATCGAGCTTCGCTTCCAATCCATTTATGGGGGTATGCCTTAGAGACTGCCGCCCATATCCTTAACCTTGTCCCAACCAAAAAGGTTGCTAAAACACCGCACGAGATGTGTACGGGGAAAGTTCCCTCGTTGGCACACATCAAAGTTTGGGGTTGTGAGGCTTTCGTAAGACGAGAGACTCAAGACAAACTCGCAGAAAGAAGTGAAAGGTGTTATTTCATCGGATACCTGAAACAGTCATTTGGATACTTGTTCTACAGACTAAGCGAGGACATGGTCTTTGTAGCTAGATAAGGAGTCTTTCAAGAGAGAGAACTCATTTCCAAAGAGGACAGTGGGAGTACAATCGATCTCGAAGAAATTCAGGAGACGCCCGATGAAACAACCTTAGGAGAACTTAGCCACCAACATGAGGAAGAAGTTCCTGTTGGATCGACCGACATCTCATTGCCCCTTAGGCGTTCGGGTAGAGTTAGCATGCCACCCGAGTTTTATGGTTTCCATATAACTACGGATGGTGATACGTTTGCCAGTGATCGTACATTGACAAATTTGGATGAACTGACTAACTACCGTGAAGCAGTGGCAGGCCCTGAGTCTGCCAAATGGAAAGAGGCAATGGACAGCAAGATTAAGTCCATGTATGACAATCAAGTTTGGAACTTGGTTGATAATGTGCCGGGTCGTAAGACAGTCGGGTGCAAGTGGATCTTCAAGAAGAATACCGACATGGATGGTAAAGTACACACTTATAAAGCTCGGCTGGTTGCGAAGGGATTCACTCAAACCCCGGGGTTGACTATGATGAAACCTTCTCACCAGTAGCCAAGATTAAGTCAATTAGGATAATGCTTGCCATAGCTACGTTTCATGATTATGAAATTTGGCAGATGGATGTCAAAACTGCTTTCCTTAACAGGAAACTGACTGACGATGTTTACATGAATCAGCCAGAAGGTTTTGTAGACACAAAGCATCCTGATAAAGTGTGTAAGCTTGAAAGATCAATCTATGGATTGAAACAAGCGTCTCACAGCTGGAATCTTTGTTTCCATGAGAAAGTCAAGGAGTTTGGTTTCTTTAGATGTGAATATGAGTCCTATGTATATGTCAAGGCTAGTGGGAGTATAGTCACTTTTCTGGTGCTATATGTTGATGACATACTGCTAATGGGAAACGACGTTCCAACCTTGCAAGAAGTTAAGGCTTGGCTCGGGAATTGTTTCGCCATGAAAGACCTTAGAGAAGCTGCTTATATTCTCGGGATAAGGATACTAAGAGATAGAAAGAGAAAATTAATAGGCCTGAGTCAGTGTACATACTTGTAAAAGGTACTAAAGAGGTTTACTATGGAAAATTCCAAGAAGGGAGAGCTACCTATCTAAAGTAATGTCAAGTTGAGTAAGACTCAAAGCCCGAGTACCGATGAAGAAATTGCTGAGATGAGTCGGGTACCTTATGCTTCGGCAGTAGGCTCGATCATGTACGCTATGACATGTACTCGCCCCGATGTATCTTTTCCTTGAGCATGGTTAGTCGGTTCCAGGGTAATCCTGGAAGGGCACACTGGATAGCGGTTAAGAACATACTCAAGTATCTGCGAAGAACAAAGAACATGGTGTTAGTTCTGAAGGGTTTTACACAAACTATGAACTAGAAAATCACCTAAGTTCACATGCAACCCTAAGAAAGATCTATGTTTTCTTCTATGAACATATAACAATAAACCTAAAGGCCAACAATAATTTCTAAAGTATAAAATAGTAGAACCAACCTTTGATCCTTGTTCCACAAGCTAGCAGCACAAGTGTCTTGCCTCAAGTGGAGTCACACCCAAGCAATGGAGGAGAGAAGACAGCAGAGTTACTTCAGAGAGATGAAGGTGGTGCAGGATTAGGGTTCCCCAGGGGTTCCCTATTTATAGTATCAGATGGCTTAGCTTAAAACCCTAGAGCCCAACTTTGGTAAGCCTTTTTTACCAATTGGACAAGGCTTCACTTAAACCCTAATTAGGGTTTCGAGATCCTTGTGGTGGCACCACAAATCTCGCCACCTTTAACCCCTAGACTGGCCGGTCAATATTCAACTATTGAATAATTACAAAACCAGTCCCTGTACTTTTAATTAATTAAATTAATCTCCAAATTAAATCCAATTAATTCTTGATTAATTTCTAATTAATTATTATAGTTTCTAATTAATATATTAACACTTAAATATATTAATAAACTATTTATTTATTTCTATTGATTTATTAAACAATTAATAAATCAACCTTTCTCTCTACTGACTTCTACATCAATCCTCCTGCTATGAGGGCAACCCAAATGGACTTTTCTTCAATTAATAAGATAAATACAAATATAAAGTCATGGCTTAGACACCTAATCCAACAGTCTCCCACTTGGATAAGTCTATGACTTTAATTTATCTTCAGATTAATAAACAACCTGTAGCTTCCTAGAAACTGCTGCCAAACTCTGACCCAGTCAGTTCTGTCCATAGATAAGTGATCATATGATCCTTAGTCCAACAAGATATTTTCAGACACGAGACATGGATTGAGATCAATCTCTGTCTGATACTCTGTTTCCTGATTTCTGATTCTGCTTATGACTTTGGGACTTCTAATTGAACACATCAATTTAGTCCAGGCTGGCCAGCACTTTAGTCAACTTCAAAATCATCGAGAGGCCTATAGATATCTGTTACCCATCAGGGTCATGGAACGAATAAGCTTTGACTCATATATGCTTGTGTCTTTTACTTATCAAAATTGCACACAACAATACGTTTTATACCATCGAGTTACCGATGCGTTTATGCAATATCAATGCACAACCGACTCGCAAATTTAAACTCATATGTCTTCGCTTTAAGATCATAGGATATTATTGTCTCAATATTGCTTGTATGTAATCCATGAAGCAATCTATTGTCTAAGGAGTTAGACAAGCACTTTAGTCAACTTCAAAATCATCGAGAGGCCTATAGATATATGTTAGCCATCAGGGTCATGGAACGAATAAGCTTTGACTCATATGCTTGTGTCTTTTACTTATCAAAATTGCACACAACAATACGTTTTATAACATCGAGTTACCGATACGTTTATGCAATATCAATGCATAACCGACTTGCAAATTTAAACTCATATGTCTTCGCTTTAAGATCATAGGATATTATCGTCTCAATATTGCTTGTATGTAATCCATGAAGCAATCTATTGAGCGCGGGTTTATCCAATACTCAAATCTCTATTTCTAAGTACTCGTGAATGTCGTAGCAGTCTTACTGCAATGTCTAACTCCTTAGACAATCTACAAACCAATTCACGACAGTCTTCGTTCATACTTACTCCCTAAAAGTATGAGCGACTGTGGACCTTTGAATAATCAAATTATTCGGGAAGTGAAACATGCAAAGACGAAACATAAAATATGACTGGTAGCTACTCTTGCTTATTACCAAGTCTCCACGAGGTAATCACCAAGTCGGACTCTTCATAAAACTATTATCGGTTTCTAGATTCCTTTTAAACTTTTTATTCATGTTATATATCTATGTATATATGACTTTTTTTTTACTCTTTCTATGTATCCAAATGTCATACATTGATACACTTTATCCAATCAGATATTCTTCCGATGATATCTCAAATTAGTCATATTGTCATTCTCACTTACAACTCCATTCTGGTGACGAGTAGTGTGACTTTCCATGGTTCTCGGGATCTTTAGTCCACATGACTGCACCCTAAGACAGTTTCGAGGTGTTATAATGTGCTGGTGACCCACACGCGCTCCATCGGAATACCAACGAAATTTTTTAACCATTAAGTCCTTTTACTTATTTGAAACTCTTTTCAAATTACTATTAACATTCACCCCAATGATTTCTCACGTATGTACAAAATCCATTATGTATTCCCAGCCATGTCATATCCTGAATCTGACTAACTATGCTTTAAGCATTAAGTCATCAGGACATGTTCATGACACTTCTAATCGATCCAACAAGCTCGTGGAATCCGATCTAATCTTATTCCAAACCCTTTTGGAATCTTAAGATTAATTATAATCCTTGTGTCACGACTTTTAATAACTATTTCCTTTCGAAGACTTTTTCTCATGCATCTTGAATCTTACCAAGATCATGCTTACTATGGCTAGGTCTATACTGATGATAATATCTATCCGATAGATGTTTATGGATTATGTGAGTATGGTGCACCTTCTTTATATCTCTCATGTCAAATCATCATATTTTACAATGATAGAAAACTCCTTTCCCTGGGCTATGCATCTTGAATCTCATCAAGATCATATTGGGAGAGTCTTGATCTATCTCATAGATGTTCACAACCACCTGAGTATGCCGTATCTCTATTAAGTCTTTCATAGCGATCCGTCTTTTAACACCAAGTTATTACACTTTGTAATGTAAAGAGACATTTCCTAGAAACAGTATGTAACCCACATATGGAGATAGTAGATAACATCGACACTCCCACTGGCTTTGACACGGTTATGGACTATTCACAAAATCCAGAAATTTTGGCACATTTTGAGAATCCAAACCTTTCTGACATCTTAATGGAAATCTTTTAGCCCTTTCTCAAAATCCAATCCTTTGGCATAATTTGAGAATCTGAATATCCTTTCTTGTGAGATGCCCGTGGGGTAATCCCGGGCCCATGTACCTTTGTATTGGGACACTCTTTGTGAGTTCCTATTAGTGTGCCGGTGATCCATATTTAATATTTTCTTTTTCTTTGATATTAGTATCCTCGATACGAATAATCTGACGTCAAAATTTAATATTTTTGATATTAGTTTCATATTTAATATTTTCTTTTTCTTTAAAATGAAAATGTATTTACATTTTAACCCTATATTTTTATTAAACTTACAATTAATACCCTTTCGTTAATTCGTTAAAAACGTTTAGTTAAAAAGTTGATATTATTAAACTACGATTTTTGTAGATCATATTTTTATAAACAAAAATCATTCGTTTTATATAAAAACTATTAAATCTATTTAAAGAGTATTTTAAGGGTATGTTTTGTCATTAACAATTTCTAAAAGCTATAAACGTTAAATATCTGTATCTTGAGGGCCGCTATACGAAAATAAATTTACTATAAATAGAGGCTTCAATCCTCTCATTTCCTCACACCTCAGATCTCGATCTCTATATCACTAGATAGTATTGTTAAAAGATTCTTCGATATATATAGAAATATACAAAGAATGAGCGTTAGAAGTAGCTATTTCAGTTATAAATATAGTGAGTTCGAGTTAGAAGCACGAAGAGTCGGGCGATCTAACAACAATTAGCGATAAGATCCTAGTCGACATTGAGGTGAGTTCATACCCCTTCTTTTTATATTTATTCAAGTTTTTAAGGGGGAGAATACAAGTTATACTATAAAAATAGCTATTTATACTCATTTGTAACAGTAGTAAACAAAATGTGAATTTTGTAAACATCATTATGACAACAATTCAATTATAGTTCCAAAATATAATATCGAATGATCTACTTACGAGAGCGGTGTCTAGGCTGATCATTTGGGCTAGGTTGCTGGATTTCCGAAAGGCTTATACGCTGAAAGGGTCCTGCCTCCCCATTTGATCTTCTACCTGGTCGTTCTTTATTTGATAGTCATGAAATATTATATTTGAATTAATAAAAAGTATAACCAAGTTATTACACCACTATTATGGAAAATATCTTAAAAGATTTTGTTTATAACCATTTAAATAAGCTATTTCACATATATTCGTAAATATATGCTTTTCACGACAAGAATACTAAAAATAAACTATTATAAGAATAGTTTGTGGTTACAAATGTTACTATAACCGTTAGAACAAGATAATTAATTATATACAAATATATAATTATTATACATTACTATATTATCATGGGAAAAATGATAATGGGCAAATACAAGGGTTTTTCATATACAAACTTTACGTAAACAAGTTGATTGATACATACATTTTTGTGAGACGGGTCTTCACAGTGCTTATTTAAGTACATACTATAAGTCCTGAAATTTATAACCAGAGTCTCGGTAAGAGAACGTGATATTTGTGTATAGATCAATACGGGATTGACAACCCCGCACCTGAGCTGCTAGCTACAGCTAGACCGACAGGTCTGAGGTGACAAATGTCATAACAGTCCGACGCCTGAAGAACGTCGAAGCAGGCCTACATGGTCACAGTATGGTTATAGGACGTCTCGCATGGGAAATCAACTTTATAAATTGTTTACGTAGAAATATACATTTTCAATGCCTTTATACTACAAACTACACTATACATTTTAGTCTTTGGGTTTTTAAGACTTGGATACATTCATAAGAAAATATTGGATTTTCTTGGATTACAATACTACCTTTTACAAGGAAAGAGACTCCTCATACAAGTTTTATGGTATTAAAACTACATTTTAACAAGTTACAACTATAAGTATGGTTTTTACTTATACACACTGGTTCTATGGAAATTAAAACTACGTTTTATCAGTTATATAAATATAAGTATGGTTTACTTATACATATGAGTTTTACATAATTAAATCTACGATCGGTCTACGAGTAAACATCTATTTACACTGTTTCATACAAGAATAAAACTACGTAATACTATTTTCAAGTATAGAAATACTTATACATTCTCGGTCTTTGGGTTTTAAGACTACGACTCATTTATTAGAAAATATTGGATTTTCTGGTTTCAAACACTATCCTTTTACAAGGAAAAATGATTATGGATTTTCTCATACAAAAATATTATGAACTCACCAACGTAATGTTGACACTCTTTCAAACTACTTGTATTCTCAGGAAATTGATAAGGTAACTACAACCTTTGACGATGGGTCGCTATGGCATCATACTATGTATTTTGATATCATATTGTAATTGTATTTAAAACATACAATCTTTTGAACTCTTGTAACATTTACAATTATGTATATGATGGATGTGTTTGCTTTGATCACTATTGTACAAACGTTGTTGTGATACTGTTCATGAAGTCATCCATCCTCAGACGTTTCCGCCATCGTGGTTTGGGGGTGTGACAGATTGGTATCAGAGCATAGTTTATAGTGAACTAAGTATATCAATCCATTTAAGATATACAACTATAAACACAATGGGACTAAAACTCTCTAAAACAATCTGTACAAAGTATACTTTAAAATACAATGATATTTTTATAAAGTATAAGTACAAGTACATACATACTAGAACAGTGTCATAACCAGAACAATACAAGAGTAATAAGATGAGTTGAACACTACGAATAGACCTAGGTAGTTATGTAATCATACCTAGGACAAATAGAGCCTGATCAACTGTATTTGTTCAAGGTATGACTAACATGTACTTAGAAATAGTCGTAGTGAACAACAAGTCTAAAAAGCTTACCAAGAACTACAAAGAAACTCTAAAACAAAATATAAAGCTAAAATACTGCAGGAGTATTTTATAATACTATGGAACCATACATCTAGACACTTTATGTACATCTTATACCCCTATCCTTACATAGTTGACCTGACAATTCGATAATACCTGACCAATAATTATTATCGAAAACCTTCCATCATCCCTACCAACAGTTCCATTAAACTAATATTGGTAGAAATTCAATCTGAAAGCCGAAGGCGAGCTAAGTCACCTGCCAAGTCTTCTGGTTTCTCTTCACTTACGATCTTGAGAAAATCATGGTTAAAACCACTCATCGCAGAAACAGAAGGCAGAGATTGCTGCTGTGTATGGGTCCTTGATGAAGCTTCCTCCCTATTCTGAACCTTTCTTTTCTTGTAAACAGCCTTAAAGGCAGCTTGCCTCAATCTCTTTGTGGTATCAGTTATCTTCGAACTGGAACCCTCGATTATTGCTCTTTTCTCGTTCTCTAGACCAAGTATTACGTCTGCTTTACCAAGATTATTATCCAATTCCTGTTGCATAAATACTTTCAGTCATTACAATCTCATGGTATTAAAATTGGGAAAAAGAAATACAATTCTTAACCTGAGTATGGTTAATAAGAGTTTGTAGACTCTTAATCTTTCGTCGAGGCCAACTTTTGATACCTAACTTTCTACAGCGTTGCTTCAACTGTGTTGATCCAATGTTGAGTTCTCTTGCAGCTTCCAAAATGGGCTTGTCAAAATGCATGTATATTGTTTCCTTACTCAACGCATCTCTAGAACCCTTTTTTCTACGAATTTCATAGGTTCTTGGAATCGAGGTTGAAACGTTTTCATTTTGGATCAATTGTGTATGATCCTGATCACTAACACTTTCATTGTTACCTATTATGGGTAATAGTTCTTGTTTTCCAAAATCAACCATAAACCCAGAATTCCCATTCTTGAAACTTTCTAAGTTACTTTGGATCAATTGAAAATGATCCTGATATTGAAAACCACCCACGGACTCAGAATTTGCTGAAGCGAGCCCGATAGTGTCATCATGGATAGGCTGTATTTGATCCTGATTTTGAATGTCAGTTTGAAACCTCTGATTTGTTAGATCTACTCCACTATGCAGTATGGGCACGTTCATGCTTAGATTATCATTAGTAAGATCATCTACAAATGGATCTGTGTATAACGTATGTTAGATAATTAAGCAAAGTAAACATAAAGCTTAACAAAATGACTTAACCTGGAAGTATATATTGAGATTGCCCAACAACGATGTCTTGATTTAAAGGCAGTGGATCTTCAGGGAGAATACTCATCAGAGGAAAAACTTCAGGATCATCTTGAAGTTGATCCAACGGTAATATATCTGGAAAATCTATACCTCACATAGTTTAAAACAAAATCAAAATGCTAGAGAAATTAATAAGAAATAAAAGGAGTTAAGGATATTATAATTACCAGACTCCAGTAGAGGTATCTGATTAAACGATAGGGAGGTACCCTCTTCCCTTAGGAAATTCCGCTCAGCGTCTGACAAGTATTCCATATGAGATCTGTTTTCCATGCCTCGATTGGAAATCTGAGATTATATAAGAATAAACTGGTAGTAGCAAAAGATGTAGATATAGATGATACTACATACCCGTTTATATAGTATCTTATAGCTGGAACCGAAAGGACAACCCACGTTCTTATTACCGAAATTCAAAATATCTACAGTAGGTGCAATCTTTTCACTACCCTAATTGATATCCTTTTTCCAAATTTGCGGCTTGACTCCGATGAGGACGGGATAACGAAAAGACATTTTTTTAATATATATATCTTCTGATAACGGAAATAGTTCAAAGAATAGTTAATTCAATTATATAATAATCTAGTCATAAATAATGAATTAGAACCTACTCATCTAGTATCTGTAGAGCTCGTGGTTCACATGTATCTTATATGTTTCCTTCCATCCTACTAGTATCAACTGTAAAATGACATCACATATCATATCTTAAACATGCTTAGGCATTTCCATAATACTTAACTCAAATGATTAAGAAATCAATAGCTAATACAAATCACAATTAGAAAATATCATATACTATCAAACCGAAACTCCTAATTTCGCGATTTCACCAAATCAATCGTTAAAGAACATCACAATATTTGGACTCAATACAACAAATATTAGCAACCTACATATGAGGTGAACCAATTCATACTTTTAGATTTGGACATCTAGGGTTTGAAACCCTAACACTCAAAATTTCTAACCTTGTGAATTAAGAATTCGAGAACGCGTTTCGGGCATTAAACCCAACCTTCCCAAAACTTCTCCTACACAAAACTCTTGATCAAAATAACCAAATTTGGCACCTTTTACTTTGAAAATAATCTACGAGGATTTTTTTTATTCGTAAATGGGGTAAATAAGGAAAGCTGCCCAAATAACCCCGCTAACACAGGTTAGCGACGCTAACCAGTAAAGTTAGCATTGTTAACTTCTAAAAATCCGACCCGTACTCCGAAACCCAACCCGTGTAATTCTACTGGATGCTACAGTAACTAGAACACGCCTCGTGTAACTCCTGTAAAGCTAAACAGTTTCGAAAATGTGTACTGCACGAGCCGAGTGACTCCTACACGACCCGTGTGACTTCTCTTTGATAACTTTAAGGTTTAAACTCCTTCTAAACAGGTTTATAATCCTCCTAATTCATATAACAAACTAGTAACTCTTATTTATACTAAGATTAACTCAAGTTTACTTACCAAAAATATTATGACATTAAACTCCAAAATCAAAGCGATGGAAAACTGAGAAGTACCAATCATGGACTTGAATTTATCTAGGAACGTGAGGACCAAATAAAACAGAAATACTCACAACTATTCCCAAAACCTTGAGGATCCATTCAAAGTGCTAAATTTCGGGACGAAATTCCTTCTAACGGGTAGATAATGTGACAACCGTCAAATAAGTCAACAAAAGTCAACTCAAGGCAGCCGAAGCGTACATTAGGTCAATATGTGAAATGTAAATTTCATGATCTATACGATATATTATTTATGCTAATTCAAATTAATTATACGAGCAAACCCTGCTGAGCTCGATGTTTAAAAAAAAATTTACGTCGTGAATAGTATCCGACGTGAATAGTGAACGGTAAAATTTAAAACTCGTCCGAATATTTAAAATTTATATCAAAAAGTATCCGACGTGAATGGTTCCGAATATATATTTATATTTTTACCAAACGTTATATATAAAAAGTTATGATAAATAAACGTTTAATTTAACTTGAAAGCGACGTTTGATTATATATATATATATATATATATATATATATATATATATATATATATATATATATATATATATATATATATATATATATATATATATATATATATATATATATATATATATATATATATGTATATATATATATATATTGGTCAAATGATGCATTGAAACACACACGGCTTTGCCGTTGTGTTTTCAAAATGTTTGAAAAAAAATATATTATTATTATATAAAGTGGGCCCCACTTTATTATTTATTCAATTTACAGATTTTACCCTTAACTGATATGTTCGTTGCTCATGATCTTGACGTCTTTTACATCTCTATGTAAATTTGTGACTTTGTTAATTCTGTTCAAGACTTGCAATAATCACTTGACTCTAAGTCAACTGATTCCAAAATCTTATCCTTTGGATCTTTGGGTGATTCATTTCTTATCACATGTGTTGTATAAAGAACTTTAATCATCATCTAACTCTAAGTCAAATGATTCAAAAGTCCTACCCAACTGGATCTTTGGTGATTCATTTCTTTGCCACATTAAGAACTCAATTCATCATGTGACTCTAAGTCAAATGATTCCAAAGTACTGTCCAACTGGACCTTTGGTTGAATTGATTCTTATGACATTTACATTAACAATCATTAAGGATACAATTCCTGAATCCAAACAATTTGCATGCATTCAAGTTATTACTATTCATGCATTTAACACACTCATACAACATTTCAAGGACAATTCAAAAACAACCATGTGTTAAAAGAAAACAACAATTTTATTAAAACAAAATCCTTGAACAATGTATTATGTGATAGACAATGTCGCACACATCTAATAAGCTAATAACAAGATTTTAATATCTAACTAAACTTCAAAATTGCATGAGCTGGAAATCCAATCCAAATGTGCTTCTATGCACCAAAGTCCCGTACCCTACTGATTCCCTACATACAAACCAAAATGTGACTATCACATTATGCATCAAGGAATTATGGATAAGGATTTTGAGGTTTTTTTGATGTACTTGAGCTTTCAAAAGATTTTGACCTTGGAGCGTCTTCCAATCTTTCCGTGACTGTATCCGATACTGTAGATTCCCAGTTTGAGACACGTCCAGACGATCTGGATCGTTTATTGCTGCGTCTTTTCACTAGACTCAATCCAGAAGTAGCTGAACTATTGGAGCTATGCCTATCCAAGAGTGACTCATATAAAGTCAACAGTGGACGCATTTCCATAAAAGTCCTTTACTGGTCTTCCTTTCTATACGTCTGAATGAACAGATCGTACTTACTAGTCAGCGAAGCGAGTAGAATGTTAACACTCATCTCGCGACTCATGGAATAACCAAGTTTGTACAATTCGCCTATGTATGCTTCAATCTGGAGCACATGCGAATCGATGCTACTTCCTTCCTTGCACTCTGCAAGTCTTTTGAAGATCCTAGCTCGTTCCTCTTCAATTGGTTTTTGGAACCTTTCCTCAACCAATTGTATTAACTCATATGGCCCCAGAGATTCAAAATCCTTACGAAACTCGGGGTCAATGGTTAATAGCATGAGGTCACGAATTTCTTTGGATTCATCAAACTAAGAAGTCATGCTCATCATAAAAACCTTTTATGATGACTTGTTCTAGTGGAACCGGGATCGGATACTCAATGAGATGTAGCTTTACAGCAATAACGAGAACCAGTCTCCAATTGCGAAGCCATTCCTTATAGTTCAGGCCAGTAAGCCTTTCCATATTTGGCAGGTGCATTCTAAGGCTCTCAGAAATGGGTGAAGGAGGAGAAGAAGGAGAATAGACACTTGATTTAGACATCTACAAAAAATAGAATTGATTAGTTTAATCAATCCTTTTAAATAATTACCCAATTTATTATTTATTAAAGCTAGGATCCAAAATACCCCAATTATAGTGTGAAGAGGGATGCCGTAATCACAACATAATGGTCATTAAGGTAGATAATACACTTATCAATTTCATCTTATGAAATTCCTAGATCTGTTGAGATTCATTGAACTATTCAATGGCATGTTTAATCTCGGATGTGCCCCACTGTTTGTGACTGGGATGCCGAGGATCACAAACCGGGTGTGAATAACCATGCAAGTTAGCTTGGTACTCTCGAAGTCAATTACCATCTCTAATTGACGTGCCGATTAACCACACATGCTCCATCAATAATGGTAAAATCGAGAAACCCATTGCAACTCTTTGTGAACCCTTATTGGTGTGCCGGTTAACCACACACGCTCCACCAATGTTTCACAAAGTGCAATGTGCAACTCCATGGATTAGCAACTCATTCACATTTTTCCTAAAGTAACTAGATTGGGATTTTAATGAATTGTTCTAGTACTTTCAATAATAGCATTATACTTTGAAGAGGCTTAGCGGTTCTATCAAACCCGTTCAGCTAACGACACTCGACTGACCAGGAGAGCGGTGGGTGAGAGTGGACACCCATTAGACTACCATTTTATAGGCAGTCTCCTTATACCCTCTTTATAGGACAGTTTTGTGAATGAGGCCTACTAACGGTAAGACTAACCAGTTTTATGTTACATATAAATATTAACTTTTAATCATAAATATATAAGATATATTTTAATCTTATTAAATATTTTAGAATTAATTTATTATTAATTTTTGCAAATTAATATCTAATTTTGAAAATTTAAATTAATTCTTTAAGTGATTTAATTGGTCTTTTAATTAAACAATTTAATTAAACTAATTAAATCAAGTATGGGGAAGCACAAAATTAATCAAATTAATTTCCTATGCCCATCCCCTAATCTCGAAAATAGCATGCATGGGATAAGGGGTTCTCGTTATTTAATTAAGCAGCAATTACCAAAAATAACAACCTACTATCCAAGGCAGCTAAAAATCGCAGAAAAGGGAAGGGAGGATATCGTTTTCCAAAACCTAGCCGCCAACTAGAAAACCTGGCCACACAATGATCAATTTTCGATGATCCTCATGAACACACAAACAGTTATATCAAATTCACAAGAAAACAAGCTAGCTGTGATACCACTGAAGGGTTTTACACAAACTATGAACTAGAAAATCACCTAAGTTCACATGCAACCCTAAGAAAGATCAATTTTTCTTCTATGAACATATAACAATAAATCTAAAGGCCAACAATAATTTCTAAAGTATAAAACAAAAGAACCAACCTTTGATCCTTGTTCCAGAAGCTAGCAGCACAAGTGTCCAGCCTCAAGTGGAGTCACACCCAAGCAATGGAGGAGAGAATACAGCAGAGTTACTTCAGAGAGATGAAAGTGGCATAGGATTAGGGTTCCCCAGGGGTCCCTATTTATAGTATCAGGTGGCACAGCTTAAAACCCTAGAGCCCAACTTTGGCAAGCCTTTTTACCAATTGGACAAGGCTTCACTTAAACCCTAATTAGGGTTTCGAGATCCTTGTGGCGGCACCACAAATCTCACCACCTTTAATCCCTAGACTGGCGAGTAAATATTCAACTATTGAATAATTACAAAACCAATCCCTGCACTTTTAATTAGTTAAATTAATCTCCAAATTAAATCCAATTAATTCTTGATTAATTTCTAATTAATTATTATAGTTTCTAATTAATATATTAACACTTAAATATATTAATAAACTATTTATTTATTTCTATTGATTTATTAAACAATTAATAAATCAACCTTTTTCTCTACTGACTTCTACATCAATCCTCCTGCTATGAGGGCAACCCAAATGGACTTTTCTTCAATTAAAAAGATAAATACAAATATAAAGTCATAGATTAGACACCTAATCCAACAAGTTCTTGGTGGCAGTGACGACTTGAAAGTGAGTGGATATACAGTATTTGTTTGTTTGAATTTGTTTGGTTTTAAATCTGTTAGAACTAGATTGTTAACCATAAGCTCCTCGTGGATTCGACCCTTACTTGCCCTAGCTATTAGTGCTTTTAAGGTTATTTTTGATTGCATCAACGACTGCGATCAAATTTTGGCGCCGTTGCCGGGGAGCTATTGCGCTTAGCAACTTAGTTCTGTTTTGAGTAATTTTTGTTCTACTTTATGCGTTTGTTTTGTGTTTGTCTTTTCATAGGTTTTTCTTGCATACTATCAATTTGGGACAATTCTCCCCATTGCAATTTGTATCATGGAAGAACGAAGAACAATGGGTGATTATCTCGCCATGGATCAAGGTTATTATGACTTTTATAGTCTAATGCCACAACAAGATCCATATGATGATGATTGATGGGGGAGCAGCAATTCGGACTAAAATCAACATGATGGGTATTTTCTAGTAAATCAAGAAAGATCACACGAGTCTTCACTTGACAAGAAGTTGGATCTGATGATGGAATTGTTGAAGGAAGGCTTCAAACAAGAGGAAAACAACTCCAAAGCAATTTCAATTCTCAAAAATCAATTGTAACAAATGGTGGAGCAACTGCAACAACAACCATCGGACGATCATTCAAATACTATGCAAGCAGATGAGGTAACTAACTTGTGTAGTGATGAATCTTTTGACATTATTGTACATAAACCTACACCACCTGATTATGAGGTTGTGGTGGAGGATTATGTATCAATTGATGAAGAAAATATTGAATTTGAAACAATTAACCAAGAAAAATCTGTACTTGACTTGGAAACATCTGAAATGATTTTCCATGAACCGGAAACACCCAAAGTTGGGGAGGGGTCAGTGGAGTCTAATACCACCCCCGACCTAGCGAATTTCAAAGAACCTAAAAAGCAAAATCTTGTTGACATTTTTGTGCTGGATTCTAAAAAACTGGACATATTCAAAAAACCGCATGCCATCATCAATCGTCCCATTTTGACAACTATTTTATCCCAAATTAGTTGTCAAGAAGGTGTCATTGATGTGACATTTGGAAACCAGAATTTTAAACTTCAACTATTTGGATTTACTAATGATCCTCCAATCGGTGGCGACTTGTTTGTAATCAATACTATGGATGATTACTTCTATGAGCATACTGCAAATATGCTCGCTGAGACTACCCACGATCTGGAGAAGCTTTTCTCTTGTAACAGGTTAAAAGACATACATAACATTAGGAGTCAACATGTGAAGAAAAGAATGGGCAAAAAGAAACATTATACCACACGATCCTACAAATCAAAGATGAAAGTGGTCGGTGGTATCAAGAGTCGGTTAAAGAATTTTACTCCAAGGAGAAATGAATGTCCATTCAAAACAAGGTTTAAGTGCTCTTTCAAAAGATTCAAAGGTAAAAGACCGGGATTCGAAAAGGTCAAAGTTGACATGCCATTTGATCCGGGTGAAACTCAGGAATGTGAGTTGTTTGACAATAAAGAGAAATATATGACACCATATCACCACAACATGATTATTTTTCAACAAAGTCAACTGACATACGATCCTCCGTGAAGCATGGTACATGTATCTGTCTGGCTGAAGACGTTAAACTTAGCGCTTTACGGGAGGCAACGTGCGAACTTTGTGGGTGTGTTCACTGCAAACCTCACGAGACTTCACTCGTCCACTAGGGGAAACCTAGGGGTTTAAAAGGCTTGTTGCACGTGCTAAGTGCAATCGCGAACCCCGACGAAATTGAGGGTTGTTTTTTATTTTTTATTTAATACGGTGCTTGTAGTTTTGTTTTTGTTTTTTGTAGGATATTTTTTGTTGCATCGGGGACGATTCAAATGCTCAAAGTTGGGGAGGGATGTACTTGAATGACAAAAGACAACAAACCCATGAAAGATGGAAGACTGAAGAAATAGACACGTTTAAAAAAATCCAATTTTTTTTTTGCTTTTGTTCGGATCCAAACAAAAAATTTAAGCCTCCTCTACCATCAAATTACTAGGTGAATCGCTCTTCTTTGCTATTTTTTTATTTCTCTCGGTTGTGTTTGTTTTGGTTGTGTTAGCTGAAAACTTTTAATATGAATTTGGATGTACTCTGATGATGAAATTTTGGAACTTGATGAACTGTCCCCGAGTTTTTCTTCCTTTTTGTCCCGGTTGTGACTCGGCAATACGAAAAATGATTGAATAAAAGGGACTGGACATGGAATAGCAGGTGATGAGATAAAAGTGACATTCTAGCTAATGTATATTTTTGTGGTTGCTTGTCCGGTTCAAGTAACAAATGGACAAAAATGTTTTAACTTCAAGTTGTAAAATGGTTTTTTCAAAAATTTATGTTTCAAAAGTTCCTCTAGAGATACCCTGTTTAAAGAACCCTGATGGCCCCGTTCTCAAATTTGCTTGTAAAGATCCCTACTGCATTCTATGATCGCATGACCTTAGATGTCCCAATTTTTGTAATCTATATTCCGCTGTTTGGGTTGTTGCGTACCTGGAGCCTGGTGTACCCCATTTCAGGTTTCCACCGTCCACAGCCGCTTGAATATGAATATACCTTCGGGACTTTGATAAGTATCTTGCTAAGTAACCGGCAACCCGTAGGTGACCCCTCTTGGAAGCCGCGCAAAAAGGCAAGACTCACTTGAAAAGTAAATTACATATAAGTGATTATAAATTAATGATCTGTATTCCGCTGTTTGGGTTGTTGCGTACCTGGGACCTGGTGTACTCCATTTTAGGTTTTCACGTCCACCATCAACATTAAATATGAATATTATATTCAGAGAAAATTCTGAGACATAGATCACAAATGAAGTTCTACAAAGATAAATCAAATGAAGAAATAAATATGGGCAAAGTGTTAAAAGTACAAAGTTAATATGGTTGTAATGTAGTAAAAAAAACAAAAAAAAAAACAAAAAAGGGACCAATAGAAATAAAAAGAAGAACCTTAGGAATCTGGACAGAATGCAGTAACCAAAAAGGACTGACCGTACCACGTCACTGGAAAAACCGCAGGGGGAAGGTAAACTTGGTATCTTTGGAGAGACTTTTGAAAAATGAATTTTTGACTTAACCGTTTGCAGGGTGAAGAAATTTTAAAGATCACTAAATAGTGCTTTGCACTTAAAATAAACGGACATCCGGGCTGGCAATGGACACAGGCATATGCAATACTGTAATGTTTTACTTTTGTTTGATTGCTTGTTGTTTTATGGACTGGACCTGAATTCTGATTTCGTTGAGTCTTTCTCGGGACGAGAAAGAGATAAGTTGGGGAGGTTTGATCGGGCCATTTTGGTTGGAAGTAAAATGTAATTAACTTGATAAATTAAGCCTTGTTTAACCAAGAATGGCCCTACTTTTGATGGAATTGAGTGAATTACATGCAGGGATTGAAAAACAGGAATTTTGGGCGAAAACCACGAATTAAACGGACACCGAAAGTGGGAGAAAAAGCCCAGCATCCCAGCATCGTCCCAGGCAGCGTCCCAGACGCTGACCTGGAACTCTGGCCCATTTTGAAGAGAAAAAGCAAGCCAGATGCGCGAGGAAGCCCGTCAACGTCCTAGGTGGCGTCTGGGACGCTGGCCTAGGACGCCCAGCGTTTTTGGAGCGTCTCGTTCTGGGACGTTGCGCGTCGTAAAAGCTGAAGAACTGCACTCAGCGTCCCACAGGCCTCTGGGACGCTGGTCTAGGACGCCGCCGCGTAGAATGCCCTAAATTGCCATATTTAAACACTCTTTTTAATGAAACTTCATCCCATTGATCCAAGGCAGCCTCCAGACGATTTTCTCAAGGTTTTGACAGTTTTCCAAGGTCTAAAACACTCCCAAATCATCCCCAAACAATTCCCAATCTCAAATTAAACCTCTTTTGCATCAAGATCAAGCCAGAATTCCTGAAGTTTTGAAGATCCAGCCATGTTCAACATCTCCAGCACAGTGTTTGCATCAGTTCCAACCATGAGTAGCTAAATCATCTTGTGATCACAACCAGGAGTAGGTTTTGATTTCCTTTCAGTATTGTATTTTGATTTGAACCTTTTAGATTCATGAACACAGTGTTTGAATTGTTTGCTTTTAAATCATATGACTAGACTTCCATAACTTGTTCTTAAATTGTTGCTTGATTGAGTGTAAGACAACTCTATTGTGATCTTCCCCACCGTGCCAAATCATCCACAATGGTGTGTAGGACGGAGGGTGCGGATTTTACATAGTTTGATCCCAGATTTAGTCAGTAACAGTACGGTTATGTCTATGTAATCTGAATGAACGCAAAATTAGTAAAATCTGATATAATACATTGTTAGGAATCAAAACTGAAACCGGGAGTGATCACCCTTTTCTCTGATTGAATTAAACCTTTTGCAGTATTTGTTTGTCTGAATTTGTTTGCTTTTAAATCTGTTAGAACTAGATTGTTAACCATAAGCTCCTCGTGGATTCGACCCTTACTTGCCCTAGCTATTAGTGCTTTTAAGGTTATTTTTGATTGCATCAACGACTGCGATCAAATTTTGGCGCCGTTGCCGGGGAGCTATTGCGCTTAGCAACTTAGTTCTGTTTTGAGTAATTTTTGTTCTACTTTACGCGTTTGTTTTGTGTTTGTCTTTTCATAGGTTTTTCTTGCATACTATCAATTTGGGACAATTCTCCCCATTGCAATTTGTATCATGGAAAAACGAAGAACAATGGGTGATTATCTCGCCATGGATCAAGGTTATTATGACTTTTATAGTCCAATGCCACAACAAGATCCATATGATGATGATTGGTGGGGGAGCAGCAATTCGGACGAAAATCAACATGATGGGTATTTTCTAGTAAATCAAGAAAGATCACACGAGTCTTCACTTGACAAGAAGTTGGATCTGATGATGGAATTGTTGAAGGAAGGCTTCAAACAAGAGGAAAACAACTCCAAAGCAATTTCAATTCTCGAAAATCAATTGGAACAAATGGTGGAGCAACTACCCGTGGGGTAATCCCTGGCCCATGTACCTTTGTATTGGGACACTCTTTGTGAGTTCCTATTAGTGTGCCGGTGATCCACACGCGCTCCACTAACGACTCTCAATGTGCCATACAGTATCCTTTCGGATTTCATCTTCTATTGAGAGTGCTTCTCTCGGAATCAATTACTTAACTCTGAGTATCGTCTCACTCAACCAGATGTTCTGAAGGTACATTTATGTCCATGTTGCTTTCTTTTGATGATTCAATTACTCCCACTGGTTTTTAGACCAGGTGTAAAATCAATTAAATTTTCACATAGACTGTGTCTCGCCCTAAGGTTCTCTTGTTTGGCAGCAACCGGGCTCACGAATGCTTCCAAGTAGTCGGATTGTTAATACGTACCAACTACAGTGTTTTACCACCAATCGGTATGTCACCCCTATTATAACTACTTATGATGGTGATCAATACTACTGGTCAAAAGAAGATTATGTCAGCATTTAAAACAGAAATCTGATTTCTGCTCCAAGCCTAGTGATGACCAAAGGTTCTTTCACTTGGCTAATCCTGAACTCATTTAGGACTGTCCCAACTCCCACTGTTTCGTTAGAACATGAGTTCTTTCTAAAAGAGCTCTTCTTTTACAGGTACAGAGGGATAGCCAGTGATATGACATTGCTGATCAGGTTCAGGCTATTCATGAGGTTTGGACGAACACTACAAGACCCTGGACTTTCTATGTACAAGTGGGACAATCCCAACTTTACATTTCAGACAGTCTCTGCAGGACCTACTTAGTCTTACGATGTGGTCGGAATGTGGTTTATATGGTTTGACTGGTTTAGTATTCAATTCATCGGAAACTAATTGACGATGTATCTCATGCATCGAGAATCGAATTATTTCGATTAAAGCTCCATTATCTTCCATAAGATGCATTATAACCATTAATGTTCTTGGAAGAGAATAAACTGTGAATCATTTCTCAGTTTATGATGACACTCAGGTTCTGTGGATTTTATACTTCCTTTGAAGTCCTTGAACTGTTCAAAGTTTCAATTCAATCGCTTATTCTGATAAGCGAAGCCATATGCCGAATGACAAATATTGTGAAGTATAACTAATTGTGTTCTTTTCGAAGATTCGAGCAATGACAAATATTGTGAAGTATAACTAATTGTGTTCTTTTCGAAGATTCGAGCAATACACAGTAACTGATGTGTTCGTTGCTCATGATCTTGACGTCTTTTACATCTCTATGTAAATTTGTGACTTTGTTAATTCTGTTCAAGACTTGCAATAATCACTTGACTCTAAGTCAACTGATTCCAAAATCCTATCCTTTGGATCTTTGGGTGATTCATTTCTTATCACATGTGTTGTATAAAGAACTTTAATCATCATCTAACTCTAAGTCAAATGATTCAAAAGTCCTATCCAACTGGATCTTTGGGTGATTCATTTCTTTGCCACATTAAGAACTCAATTCATCATGTGACTCTAAGTCAAATGATTCCAAAGTCCTGTCCAACTGGACCTTTGGTTGAATTGATTCTTATGACATTTACATTAACAATCATTAAGGACACAATTCCTGAATCCAAACACTTTGGATGCATTCAAGTTATTACTATTCATGCATTTAACACACTCATACAACATTTCAAGGACAATTAAAAAACAACCATGTGTTAAAAGAAAACAACAATTTTATTAAAACAAAATCCTTGAACAATGTATTATGTGATAGACAATGTCGCACACATCTAATAAGCTAATAACAAGATTTTAATATCTAACTAAACTTCAAAACTACATGAGCTGGAAATCCAATCCAAATGTGCTTCTATGCACCAAAGTCCCGTACCCTACTGATTCCCTACATACAAACCAAAATGTGACTATCACATTATGCATCAAGGAATTATGGATAAGGATTTTGAGGTTTTTTTGATGTACCTGAGCTTTCAAAAGATTTTGACCTTGGAGCGTCTTCCAATCTTTCCGTGACTGTATCTGATACTGTGGATTCCCAGTTTGAGACACGTCCAGACGATCTGGATCGTTTATTGCTGCGTCTTTTCACTAGACTCAATCCAGAAGTAGCTGAACTATTGGAGCTATGCCTATCCAAGAGTAACTCATATAAAGTCAACAGTGGATGCATTTCCATAAAAGTCCTTTACTGGTCTTCCTTTCTATACGTCTGAAAGAACAGATCGTACTTACTAGTCAGCGAAGCGAGTAGGATGTTAACACTCATCTCGCGACTCATGGAATAACCAAGTTTGTACAATTCGCCTATGTATGCTTCAATCTGGAGCACATGCGAATCGATGCTACTTCCTTCCTTGCACTCTGCAAGTCTTTTGAAGATCCTAGCTTGTTCCTCTTCAATTGGTTTTTGGAACCTTTCCTCAACCAATTGTATTAACTCATATGGCCCCAGGGATTCAAAATCCTTGAGAAACTCGGGGTCAATGGTTAATATCATGAGGTCACGAATTTCTTTGGATTCATCAACTAAGAAGTCATGCTCATCATAAAAACCTTTTATGATGACTTGTTCCGGTGGAACCGGGATCGGATACTCAATGAGATGTAGCTTCCCAGCAATAACGAGAACCAGTCTCCAATTGCAAAGCCATTCCTTACAGTTCAGGCCAATCAGCCTTTCCATATTTGGCAGGTGCATTCTGAGGCTCTCAGAAATGGGTGAAGGAGGAGAGGGAGGAGAATAGACACTTGATTTAGACATCTACAAAAAATAGAATTGATTAGTTTAATCAATCCTTTTAAATAATTACCCAATTTATTATTTATTAAAGCTAGGATCCAAAATACCCCAATTATAGTGTGAAGAGGGATGCTGTAATCACAACATAATGGTCATTAAGGTAGATAATACACTTATCAATTTCATCTTATGAAATTCCTAGATCTGTTGAGATTCATTGAACTATTCAATGACATGTTTAATCTCGGATGTGCCCCACTGTTTGTGACTGGGATGCCGAGGATCACAAACTGGGTGTGAATAACCATGCAAGTTAGCTTGGTACTCTCGAAGTCAATTACCATCTCTAATTGACGTGCCGATTAACCACACATGCTCCATCAATAATGGTAAAATCGAGAAACCCATTGCAACTCTTTGTGAACCCTTATTGGTGTGCCGATTAACCACACACGCTCCACCAATGTTTCACAAAGTGCAATGTGCAACTCCATGGATTAGCAACTCATTCACATTTTTCCTAAAGTAACTAGACTGGGATTTTAATGAATTGTTCTAGTACTTTCAATAATAGCATTATACTTTGAAGAGGCTTAGCGGTTCTATCAAACCCGTTCAGCTAACGACACTCGACTGACCAGGAGAGCGGTGGGTGAGAGTGGACACCCATTAGACTACCATTTTATAGGCAGTCTCCTTATACCCTCTTTATAGGACAGTTTTGTGAATGAGGCCTACTAACGGTAAGACTAACCAGTTTTATCTTACATATAAATATTAACTTTTAATCATAAATATATAAGATATATTTTAATCTTATTAAATATTTTAGAATTAATTTATTATTAATTTTTGCAAATTAATATCTAATTTTGAAAATTTAAATTAATTCTTTAAGTGATTTAATTGGTCTTTTAATTAAACAATTTAATTAAACTAATTAAATCAAGTATGGGGAAGCACAAAATTAATCAAATTAATTTCCTATCCCCATCCCCTAATCTCGAAAATAGCATGCATGGGATAAGGGGTTCCGGTTATTTAATTAAGCAGCAATTACCAAAAATAACAACCTACTATCCAAGGCAGCTAGAAATCGCAGAAAAGGGAAGGGAGGCTAGGGTTTTCCAAACCCTAGCCGCCAACTAGAAAACCTGGCCACACAATGATCAATTTTCGATGATCCTCATGAACACACAAACAGTTATATCAAATTCACAAGAAAACAAACTAGCTCTGATACCACTGAAGGGTTTTACACAAACTATGAACTAGAAAATCACCTAAGTTCACATGCAACCCTAAGAAATATCTATTTTTCTTCTATGAACATATAACAATAAACCTAAAGGCCAACAATAATTTCTAAAGTATAAAACAAAAGAACCAACCTTTGATCCCTTGTTCTAGAAGCTAGCAGCATAAGTGTCCTGCCTCAAGTGGAGTCACACCCAAGCAATGGAGGAGAGAATACAGCAGAGTTACTTCAGAGAGATGAAAGTGGCACAGGATTAGGGTTCCCCAGGGGTTCCCTATTTATAGTATGAGGTGGCACAGGTTAAAACCCTAGAGCCCAACTTTGGCAAGCCTTTTTACCAATTGGACAAGGCTTCACTTAAACCCTAATTAGGGTTTCGAGATCCTTGTGGTGGCACCACAAATCTCACCACCTTTAACCCCTAGACTGGCCAGTAAATATTCAACTATTGAATAATTACAAAACCAATCCCTGCACTTTTAATTAGTTAAATTAATCTCCAAATTAAATCCAATTAATTCTTTATTAATTTCTAATTAATTATTATAGTTTCTAATTAATATATTAACACTTAAATATATTAATAAACTATTTATTTATTTCTATTGATTTATTAAACAATTAATAAATCAACCTTTCTCTCTACTAACTTCTACATCAATCCTCCTGCTATGAGGGCAACCCAAATGGACTTTGCTTCAATTAATAAGATAAATACAAATATAAAGTCATGGATTAGACACCTAATCCAACAAGTTCTTGGTGGCAGTGACGACTTGAAAGTGAGTGGATATACAGTAGCCAGCTTCCAGACAGATAGAGACAGTAGTCGGTCTCAGTCGGGCTGGTATTTCTTTTGAATGGGGGAGCGGTCACTTGGAAAAGTTCCAAGCAAGAAACGGTGGCTGATTCAACGTGCGAATCAGAGTACATTGCAGCGAGTGAAGCGTCTAAGGAAGCGGCTTGGCTGAAGAAATTTATCGGTGACCTTGGAGTTGTCCCGAGCATTCAGGAGCCGATGAAACTTTTTTGCGATAATGAAGGAGCGGTCGCTTTGACAAAGGAACCGCGAGATCATGGAAAGTCCAGACATATCGACAGAAAGTACCATTACATTCGACATCGCGTAGAAGAAGGTCACTTACTGGTTAAGAGAGTATCATCAGAAGACAATCCTGCAGATCCTTTGACTAAGGCACTGAGCAGGATCAAGCACAATCAGCATGCTCGGAGCATTGGACTAAAGGATGATATTAGTTTTAGTAATTAGATAGATTTTGAAACTTGTAATAGTATAAATGTAATTGACTTGGTGATTTTATAATAGAGATTTATAAATGAGTATTGTTACTACCTTTGTCAATTGTTTGTTATTGTGTTTCAATATTTGCATGTATAAACTTCCTGAATAATTAGATTATTTAAAGTTCCACAGTCGATCATACTGTTAGGGAGTAAGTATGAACGAAGACTGTCATGAATCGGTTGTAGATTGTCTAAGGAGTTAGACATTGCAGTAAGACTGCTACAACGTTCATGAGTACTTCGAAAAATAGATATTTGAGTATTGGATAAACCGTGCTTAACAGATTGCTTCATGGATTACATCACGAGCAATGTTAAGAGGATAATATCATTTGATCTTTAAGTGGAGAGATATGATCTATAATTTGCGAGGCAGTTGCTCATTGATAATGCTAAAACGCACCGGTAACTCGGTGCTATAAAACGCATTGTTGTGAGTACTTTAACTGGCAAAAGTCATAGACATATGAGTCGAAACTTATCCGTCCCCTGACCCGATGGGAAACAGATATCTGTGGGCCTCTCGATGATTTTGAAGTTGACTGAAAGTGTTGGCCAACCGGGACTGAATTGATGTGTTCAATTTGTAGTCTTAAAGTCATAAGCAAATCGGAAATCGAGAAACAGAGTGTCAGACCAAGATTGATCTTAATCCATGTCTTGAGTCTGAAAATATCTTGTTGGACGGAGGATCATCTGATCACTTATCTTTGGACAGAACTGACTGGGTCAGAGTTCAGGAACAATTTCTAGGAAACTGAGATTAATTAGAAGGTAAATGGACAATTAAAGTCATCGACTTATCCAAGTGGGAGACTGTTGGATTTGGTGTCTAAGCCATGACTTATAATTGTATTTATCTTGTTAATTGAAGCAAAGTCCATTTGGGCTGCCCTCATAGCTGGAGGATTAGTGTAGAGTTCAGTAGAGAGAAAGGTTGATTTATTAATTGTTTAATAAATCAATAGAAATAAATAAATAGTTTATTAATATATTTAAGTGTTAATATATTAATTAGAAACTATAATAATTAATTAGAAATTAATCTAGAATTAATTGGATTTAAATTTGGAGATTAAATTAATTAATTATAAGTGCAGGGACTGGTTTGATTTATTCAATAGTTGAATAACTGGCAAGCCAGTTGCCAGGGGCCAAAAGTGGCGCCAACTATGGAGGGTTCTCCATATGTGGCGAGACCCTAATTAGGGTTTAAGGGATCTAGTCCAAGTGGTCAATAGGCTTGCCCACTTTGGAGGCTCCTCTAGGGTTTCAGCTGTAACCCTAGGAGGCTATAAAAGGAACCCCCTAGTACCCCAAAAACCTGCGCCTCCCTCTACTATCTGGAACTCTGCTGGAATCTCTCCTCCTTGCTTTGGGTGTGACTTTCATTTGAGACAGGATCTTTTTGCTGCTAGCTTCAAGAACAAGATCAAAAGGTTGGTAATTCTTATTTTGATCTTTAGAAATAAATGTTGGCCTTAGGTTTTATTATTGTATGTTCATAGAAGAAAACATAGATCTATTTTAGGTTTGCATGTGAACTTAGGAATTTTATAGTTCATAGATTGTAGAAAACCCTTCAAGCTGTACACAACATGCGCGTCATCGGGTACTCGATTAACGCGAACCTCCTAAAATCACCATTAGCCATAATTAAATGACCCAATCCCTTATAAGGTTAACCCTTTGGTCAACACTTCAAATCCCTTAAAGTTTGACTAAAAGTCAAAATGGTCAAAAGTCAACAGCAAAAGTCAACGCACACATATCGTGTCACAATCTATGGCCAATAGTGTCGTTGAGGGGCGCTATCGAAAATGGGTTCCCTCCAGAGGCAGCGTCGCTATCCCTTGATGTTAGCGGCGCTCCCTCTGAATATACCAACTTTCTTATTAAGTTGTTAATCTATTAAGTCAGAGGTAAAGATCTTCCAAAACTCATCCAAAACGACTATAGATCCATAAAAATGTAAACTTTATGGACATGCATGTGCAATGCATGTCCAACCCAAAGCCTAAGTCAGAATATGTCCAAAACCACACTCAAACTCATGTATGGCTTCAAGGGGGCTTAAGCATCCCCTCAACCAAGGTCTAGGAGTTCCAAGAAGTGTTTCAAAACCAGTTTAGTGGGTCTGGAGTTCCCCAAACTCCAAAACTATAGCAACAAGGGACCAAAAGAACCATACACTAGCCTTAACTACTAGATCTAAGAAAAATAAGCATCAAGCATGAGACTTTATTACTTACAATGGTCTGAAAAGTTGAAGAACAGGTCGGATCTCAGTTGTGGAGAACTCATTGGCACTAATCTTCTTCTTCTTCAAGCAACCTCCACAAACCAAGAAATGGAGCTTGAACACCAAGAGAAAGGTTAGACTTTGAGCTAGGGTTCTTATGGAGGTTAGAGGCTGATTAGAGAGACTACTCTAGGTTTTAGAGCCTTTAAGTAGATCCTAAGGCCCAAGATTTGCAGTTTTGCATTTGTGGCGCATCGCGTCGCTACCCTTATCCCATTGCGTCGCGATGAGCCTTCTCCCGCATATTGTTTTAACCTCGCTTGCGTCGGGACCACCTATGCGATCGCATCGCAAAGTGCATGAATTTCTTTAATCCTCTTATTTACTTTGTCACTTAGAACTTAGCTCATCCATGGGGAACGAGTCTTACACAAACATTAAACATAGATACAAAATCACCTTTTTATGGTTAAGTTTGACCAAAACAGAAAAAGTCAACAACATTATTCATCATCTTTTAAAATTTCCAAAATTCACGATTTATACTTTGGATGTATATGAAGTTCATATGATGCAACAACACAATTCCAACATTAAAACACTCTCTTTTGACTAATATTTATCCTTGCCAATATAACTCATGTTATTAATCCACATAGCATATATTTGTTGATCCTATTTTCCCATCCAATCATCAATAACAACATTTACATATAACACAATTTCAACAAGATAAATTCACCACACAACCACTAGATTCTTGGTGTTTTTTTAACTCATTTAATCTCATATATCAGGACCTGATTCCAACTCCAATAACAAGTTTCATAATTCAACTATTTCTGAAACAAAACTTAGGGTAGAAAATACCCTGAATTTCAAGTCGTTTTTAGCAAGAAATCAGACCAAAGGATTGCACGTTTGACCACTAACACCAACGTCGGCCCTCTCTGTCGCCTATAGCATCCGTGATCGGCGTCAATCATCACCTGCAGTAGCTTCCTGTTGCGTTTTCTATCCTTAGAACACGACGATAGGTGGGCTGCCTCTTTGTCTCTTCCTTGTTGATTAACACACACACACCTAATCAGTGTGTGTATATGTGTGTGCATCCTCGATTTCACACCATACACACAAGAAAAAAATGAAGGTTCTCGATTCCCATTTCTCTTTTTCATTCTTAGTGCACAACAGATAAGAAGATATCCAAAAAGGCTAATTTTGACTAGTCAAGTTCTATAAAAAGTCTAAAATGCCCCTCCATTAAAATGCCTACGAAAATTTCAACATTTGGTTCCATATTTTCCAGAACTTTGCGTTATCATAACTCCCACATATGGTATCCGGTTTTTGAAAACTTTATATCTTTGGAAAGATAGGAATGAGCTTTACAACTTCTCTTTACTTGCTTAAGTCTGAATCTATTCAGATGTTTCGTTACAGGCCCTCAAACATGAGCATTTAGCCACATTTGTCACTTTCATTTTTAAACCATCATAACTTCTTCGTTACAACTCCAAATGACTTGAATTTTTTTCCTATATCTTTGTCATCTCAAAGATTACAGAAGTCACGTTTATGACTTTTTCCCATTTCATTTTAGATTTGGAGATAATAATTTTTAAAGATTGCTCAATAATTACTTCATTTTTATTCCCAATTTCCCAATTTACCTTTATGTCTTCAAGACTAAATTCTAATTGAAGTAATATCTCATAATAACTTAATAAAATCTATTCATATTTTTCGTTACAGTCCTCAAACATGAGCATTTAGCCACATTTGTCACTTTCATTTTTAAACCATCATAACTTCTTCGTTACACCTCCAAATGACTTGAAGTTTTTCCTATATCTTTGTTATCTCAAAGATTACAAAAGTCATGTTTATGATTTTTTCCCAATTCTTTTTAGATTTGGAGATAATAATTTTGAAAGATTGCTCAATTACTTCATTTTTATTCCCAATTTCCCAATTTACCTTTATGTCTTCAAGACTAAATTCTAATTTGTAACACCCGGCTTTTAAAACAAAAACACCCCTGAAAATTTTTTTTATTTAAAACACAGGTTTCAATACATAAAACCATAACAAGGGGTATATTTTAATAAAAACGGGTACAAGTGTATCAAGGAGAGTATAAAATACCATAACTCCTTTAAAGCCGGGCTACTACTAACAGCATCTATGAGTCCCACTTCAAAGTCACGGACTCTATCTTGTCCCCTACCAGTATCATGCTAACCTGCAGGGACAGTAACAAACGGTATGAGCTACAAAGCTCAGTGAGTAATCAAATCTGCAAATAACATGTATCAAAATACAATCATATATTTTTCTGGATATCGAATCCAAATCTCCTAGCCTTACTGGCTGGCCATATATCTCTTAGGATATCACATCCTACATTATAGCCTTACAGACTATAACATGATAACCTGCAATTATCAAACCTCAGTTATTTGCACATATAATCATATACAACTACTTCTGTCCCATATCTCTTAGTCACATCGGACCGCACCGTATATCCTGGCTAATTAAGCCGCACTCTGTGTCATAGCTATATAAGCTGCACCAAAACATTATCAATATATAATTCATAGCCCGAAGGCCGCACCAGCTGGGTTAAATAACCCGATATCATAGCCATAAGGCCGCACCATGTACCTGTAACAAAATCATAGCCAAAAGGCCGCACCAAATCATAGCTCGAAGGCCGCATCGGAGACATAGCCCGAAGGCCGCACCGGAGTCATAGCCCGAAGGCCACATCGGAGACATAGCCCGAAGGCCGCACCGGAGTCATTGCCCGAAGGCCACATCGGAGACATAGCCCGAAGGCCGCACCGGTTGGATATACAATCCAGAAATCATAGCCATATAGGCCGCACCCATTGGATATAAAAATCCAGAAATCATTTGTGGCTCACGGCTCCGTTCTTGTCATTTCATTGACTCACGGCTTATCCGGTATTGCCTTTTCACCATAACTTTAGATCATCATTTTCGTCCCCCAAACCTGTTTCAAACTGTAACAGTACAATCAACACATATCATATGTGATGTCAGTGAGATTACTCACCTGGATGCTAGCTGCGTTTCAATTTCGGTTGTTTCTTGCCTTTGCGTGCACCACAACCATTTTGTCCCATACCTATTTATCCATTTATATACCAAATGATAATAGGTTAATAATCATCTACATTGACTCTAATACACTAGAGTTCAATACAATATCATTACAAATAATGCCTAGTTAATAAACTTTCCGTTTACTAACTTTTTATGAATTTTACTATTCACCGAGGCATTCGAATCGATCTACAGTGCCCCCGAGGGGTCGAAAACTCAATATAAAAATTTTCCCAAACTTTTCAGACCATAACGAGCCTATGGTCCAAATTTGAGCTAAAACGGACAAGCCAAGCAAAAGTTAGCATTTCGAAGTCCCTGGCTGAGGGGCGCACCCCGCCCAGACATGGGCGCATTGCGCCTGGGCGCACCCCGCCAGGGGTTTGGGCGCACCGCGCCTGGCACCTGCACAGGTCTCCTGTCCAGCCGTGATTTGTGCACTGTAGCACGCAGTTTTTGCCCATTAAGTCCTTAATCCAGTCCTTAATCGATTGGGGTTTGTTTCTAGGCTAAAACCTTATACTCTAACAAGGTTTTCAACCATTCAAAACAACTAAATCAATCAAAATGAAGAATTAGGGTTCTTAGTCCCAAAACCCCAAAACTTCAAATTCATCACTAATAACAACCTACTTCCATTTTCTTTAGTTAAGTCCTTATTAGTATGACTTAATGGAAGTATTACATCAACTTAACAACATAATCATCACTGCAAATGCAGTTTTGAGTTGCTACAAAACTCATCAAGAAATAACAAGCTAGAGCTTGAAGAACTAACCTTTCAAGCTTAGGAATCATCAATTCCAAGCCATAGCTCCAATTCCAATCTTCAATTCTTCAAGATTTCTCTAAGTATTGCAGAATTTGTGCAGAGAAATCTTCTCCCGTAGCTGCACACAATGGCCAGTCAAAGAGAGTCAACTCTCTCTCTATATATATATCACAAATTTTTACAATTTGGTCCCTAAGTTCATTTTCTTGAACTTTGACCACCAAAATCAAGTTTTATTACAATAAAACTTCCATTTCTTACATTTTTGCCACAACCAATATTATTTTTCATTTTTGGTCCTTCACATGGTCAAATGACCAAAATACCCTTTTGTGGTAAAATGACCAAAAATCCGTTTTTATAACATTTTAAGTCCAAAACTCAAAATATTATTTCAAACTAATTACTTTTCTGTCCAAAAGACTAATTTACCCTTCCAAGGTAAAATGACCATTTTACCCTTTTTATTATAATTATAAAAAGAGTATCTTGGCGTTACAAATTCTCCCCTCCTTCAAAAGATTTCGTCCCCGAAATCATACAAACAAACGAGGGTAATTCTTTCTCGTTACAATTTCGGTTTGTCATTTCATATGGAAACCTTTATGGTATTGCCTAAGCACTTAACCATACTAGTTTTCTTATCTCGTGGTTATATCACCACGCGCATATCACTTCTCTGGTTGTCCCGGGCACCTTAATCACTTATCTTCCTCATTTCAACATGAGGGATTCGTTAGAATTTATCAATCTATGTTCTCAGAATCATGAGACCCATAGAAAACTTTACAATCATCTTGAAGTTCATCAAGAATCTTCAATCAATACACCGCAATTCTTGCTTTTGGGATATACGGAAAGGTCCAATAAACAAGGACTCAACTTTCCTTTTTGTCCCACATCAATTTCTAGTCCTTCCGGAGGGTCACTTTGAGTTTCACTATCTTCCTTTTCTTGGGTTTTTAATGGTTTTACCCGACAATCCGCATACTACTCTTGTCGATTTTTGGTCTATTTCCAAGCTTTCTCGAATTTGCCTAATCTTTTCTTCTGTTTGAGATACAATCTCAGGTTTAGTCAACGGCTTCTCCCCAACTTCTGTCTAGCAAATCGGCGTGCAACACGGTAGTCTAAACAATACTTCCTATGAGTCAATAAAACACTAGTATAATACCTATACTTATCTACAACTTCTACCAAGGATAGACGATCGTCTAGTTTCCGCTAGGGTCTGTTATGCAGATTTCAGGCATATCTTCTGGAGTCTGCATGATTATCTCGCCTCTTCTATCAATCTGCAAATCATATACAATACTTACTAGTACTTTTGAGCAAATAATTCTAAGAATTAATGCTAAATTCAGCAAATAATTCTAGTATCTCGATCCGATACAGTCGTCACCTGTAGTGCACGTCAACAATTTTCTTTTTCTATGTAGTTTTTTTTTTCACTACTTTCCACTCTTAATTTCTTCTTTGGTCAGTATAAATCTATACTGATTTCATCAATCAAACTGCAATCACCCATATGGTGTCATACCCATGCGGTACTTGCAAAGACTTTACTACAAAGTCTATGATATTTTTCGTCTCATTTCTTCTTTAGGACGTACAACCTTATGTTTCTAATGATTTGACTGTAGTTACCCACAAGTCAAACACTTTTTACATGTCTTTCAATGTCTTTCTTCAGCCCCGGCCACCAACACATAGGTTTTATCGACCTATCCAGTTTGGTATTGCCCGGGTATGCTGCATATCTGATACAAAATGCATCTTTTCAAGATGATTCTTATGTTTCGTTTGACTTTGGAATTCACATTCACAACTGCCAAGGGTTTTAAATCACTGTGATATTCCAACTAACTTTCGCTACTATTCAATCATTTATTCACTTTTCACGTTTTCAGACTTGCACACGTCTTTCTGTGCTACCCGAATCAACTCAGGTAATCAATTCGCCACATTCATACATGTGGATGTAACCCTCAAAGGTTACTCTTTCTAATTTAAGGCATCTATAGCCACCTCCGCTCTTTTCGAGATGGTACATGATTTCATACCCGAAATCTTTAAGTAACCCATCTATCTTTGCTATTTCATATATAGCTTCTTTTTTTGATCAATTAAGTCTTTCAAACTTCTATGATCCTTATACACGGTAAGCCTTACACCATATAGATAGTGTCTCAAAAGCTTATTACCAAAATCATAGTTGCTATTGCAATATCATGCATCCACAATCAAAGTTGGATACATTTCAACGATCCAATCCATCTTCTCTGCTTAGCATCATTGCTAACGTTAGAGGTTCACACAAGGTTTATTCCAAACCTTTACAACATATCTGTGGTCTTTCTACCACTCAGACTTTACACTTTTATTAGTCAACCTTAGTCAACTGACCAGCAATCAAGGAGCAGTTTTCTACAACTCTCCTATGGTAACCAGCCAAATCCAAGGAACTACAATGTCAGTCAGATTCCTCAGGCGGTTCCATTTTTATCACATCATCTATTCCACTGGATACACTCTATCATCTCTGGCATTATTACCACGCCCAAAGAATATGCAACTTCTTTTAGTCAAATTTTTCATACTTGGAGAATTTAACATATCACTTAACTCAGTGAAGTAACTCCAGTATCTGGTACAATGTACCTCATATTCAATCTGGTTTCGAGAATATCATATTCTCAGTAGTCAATGTACATACACATTAACTTATCTTTCTTCTTTTCAAACAGATAGGGCTCCACACGATGACACATTCGGCCATATGAGATCCCAATTCAAAAACAATTTCTTCCAATTGTTTTACCATTCTGCCATCTCTGTAGAGGCCAATCAACACAGAGCCTAGATAACAGGAACGGCTCCCAAGACCAGCTTAATCATAAGCTCTTCTTGCCAATCTGGCAGAAATCTTGGAAGTTCTTTTCAAAAGAAACATCCGAAAATTTATTTAAAGTAGTACACTACTATCACCACTTTATTAAGCTTGGCCCATACTACATATGCCAACTACAACATCATTCCTTTACTAACTCTTTTCCGAGTTTAAGCAAAGAAACTAACCGGTATTCTCAACAACGGTCATTCACCATGGATTTTCATCCGTTTCATTTCTGCTTTCTGAACCATCATGTTCATATTTCTACAATTCATGTTAGCATAATTCATTGCTAACCAATTCATAAGCACAATTGCTTCAGATTTGCTGGTAGTCATCGGCTTCAGATTCATAAGGAAAATGGTCCCGTAAATCTTAGGAAGACTACTTTCCAGGTGTTCAATATCTTGAACCTACTTGCTATCTGCTATAGCCGTTTCAAAAATTTCATCCAAAATCATTGATGAAAAATTCAGACAAGACATCAAAGTCATCGATCCAAAGCATAGCTCCATGGATCAAATATAACATACACGAGTTATATTCAGAACAATTTTATCGGAGATCATATCAGTCTCCTCACGAGTTTCTTCCACAATCCGCTGGAATGCTCAAGGTACCACTGGTCCTTTTCGAACATTCATTTCTTCTTTCTTTCCTGGGTTCATCACCCGTTACTCCACATTTAGCATGTGAGTACTTCATAAGGAAGTGTCCTATAGCTCCGCGCTAGACACAATTCCGATCTATCCAACAAGCTCGAGCAATCTGCTCCTATCATCTGCAATTTCAGCATATCAACAGTAGAGTCTCAACTCTAAAATTTTCTGAGTGCTTTTCCTGCACTTCTCACAATACATAACTGCTCGATTTTGGTCCCTTCCTTTTAAGGTTGGACCAGTCTGTGGCAACTTCTTCTGAGAAGTCCACTAATATCTCTGCTTTTCTTGTAGTCTGAACTACTGTTCTTTCACCTTGAATATCAACCAAGGTAAGCAACCGATTTCTTTATCTGACCACATCAGCTACTACTGCTTGTCATGTGTATTTTTCTGCTTTCTGTCCCCTTTTCCTCCACGTATTACGGAGCTTTGACAAAGGGTTGTTTCATTTCCTAGAGCTTCGCGCCCTAAATTTCTCCCAGTAATACTCGCTGCTCGTACTTCTTATACGTTAGAAGTCAGCAATAGTTAGGTTATATTTGTATAATAAAAATTTATATACACCTAACAATACATCGTGTCTACTGTCTCAAGGTTTAAGTCTAGGAATCTACTCTATAGACACCTAGTTCACTTAAACCACGGCTCTGATACCAACTTGTAACACCCGGCTTTTAAAACAAAAACACCCCTGAAAAATTTTTTTATTTAAAACACAGGTTTCAATACATAAAACCATAACAAGGGGTATATTTTAATAAAAACGGGTACAAGTGTATCAAGGAGAGTATAAAATACCATAACTCCTTTAAAGCCGGGCTACTACTAACAGCATCTATGAGTCCCACTTCAAAGTCACGGACTCTATCTTGTCCCCTACCAGTATCATGCTAACCTGCAGGGACAGTAACAAACGGTATGAGCTACAAAGCTCAGTGAGTAATCAAATCTGCAAATAACATGTATCAAAATACAATCATATATTTTTCTAGATATCGAATCCAAATCTCCTAGCCTTACTGGCTGGCCATATATCTCTTAGGATATCACATCCTACATTATAGCCTTACAGACTATAACATGATAACCTGCAATTATCAAACCTCAGTTATTTGCACATATAATCATATACAACTACTTCTGTCCCATATCTCTTAGTCACATCGGACCGCACCGTATATCCTGGCTAATTAAGCCGCACTCTATGTCATAGCTATATAAGCTGCACCAAAACATTATCAATATATAATTCATAGCCCGAAGGCCGCACCAGCTGGGTTAAATAACCCGATATCATAGCCATAAGGCCGCACCATGTACCTGTAACAAAATCATAGCCAAAAGGCCGCACCAAATCATAGCTCGAAGGCCGCATCGGAGACATAGCCCGAAGGCCGCACCGGAGTCATAGCCCGAAGGCCACATCGGAGACATAGCCCGAAGGCCGCACCGGAGTCATAGCCCGAAGGCCACATCGGAGACATAGCCCGAAGGCCGCACCGGTTGGATATACAATCCAGAAATCATAGCCATATAGGCCGCACCCATTGGATATAAAAATCCAGAAATCATTTGTGGCTCACGGCTCCGTTCTTGTCATTTCATTGACTCACGGCTTATCCGGTATTGCCTTTTCACCATAACTTTAGATCATCATTTTCGTCCCCCAAACCTGTTTCAACCTGTAACAGTCCAATCAACACATATCATATGTGATGTCAGTGAGATTACTCACCTGGATGCTAGCTGCGTTTCAATTTCGGTTGTTTCTTGCCTTTGCGTGCACCACAACCATTTTGTCCCATACCTATTTATCCATTTATATACCAAATGATAATAGGTTAATAATCATCTACATTGACTCTAATACACTAGAGTTCAATACAATATCATTACAAATAATGTCTAGTTAATAAACTTTCCGTTTACTAACTTTTTATGAATTTTACTATTCACCGAGGCATTCGAATCGATCTACAGTGCCCCCGAGGGGTCGAAAACTCAATATAAAAATTTTCCCAAACTTTTCAGACCATAACGAGCCTATGGTCCAAATTTGAGCTAAAACGGACAAGCCAAGCAAAAGTTAGCATTTCGAAGTCCCTGCCTGAGGGGCGCACCCCGCCCAGACATGGGCGCACTGCGCCTGGGCGCACCCCGCTAGGGGTTTGGGCGCACCGCGCCTGGCACCTGCACAGGTCTCCTGTCCAGCCGCGATTTGTGCACTGTAGCACGCAGTTTTTGCCCATTAAGTCCTTAATCCAGTCCTTAATCGATTGGGGTTTGTTTCTAGGCTAAAACCTTATACTCTAACAAGGTTTTCAACCATTCAAAACAACTAAATCAATCAAAATGAAGAATTAGGGTTCTTAGTCCCAAAACCCCAAAACTTCAAATTCATCACTAATAACAACCTACTTCCATTTTCTTTAGTTATGTCCTTATTAGCATGACTTAATGGAAGTATTACATCAACTTAACAACATAATCATCACTGCAAATGCAGTTTTGAGTTGCTACAAAACTCATCAAGAAATAACAAGCTAGAGCTTGAAGAACTAACCTTTCAAGCTTAGGAATCATCAATTCCAAGCCATAGTTCCAATTCCAATCTTCAATTCTTCAAGATTTCTCTAAGTATTGCAGAATTTGTGCAGAGAAATCTTCTCCCGTAGCTGCACACAATGGCCAGTCAAAGAGAGTCAACTCTCTCTATATATATATCACAAATTTTTACAATTTGGTCCCTAAGTTCATTTTCTTGAACTTTGACCACCAAAATCAAGTTTTATTACAATAAAACTTCCATTTCTTACATTTTTGCCACAACCAATATTATTTTTCATTTTTGGTCCTTCACATGGTCAAATGACCAAAATACCCTTTTGTGGTAAAATGACCAAAAATCCGTTTTTATAACATTTTAAGTCCAAAACTCAAAATATTATTTCAAACTAATTACTTTTCTGTCCAAAAGACTAATTTACCCTTCCAAGGTAAAATGACCATTTTACCCTTTTTATTATAATTATAAAAAGAGTATCTTGGCGTTACATAATTGAAGTAATATCTCATAATAACTTAATAAAATGTCTTAACACATAAACTTTTTACCTTCTTCGACCATTTTTTCTTTTCATAATACATTTTAATTGATTTAAGCATCAATTTCTTAACATCAACATACTTGTATTAAATTCTCATCTTATATATCAAAACTTTAGGTTGTCACAATGCTCACGGTCATTCAAATTCTTTGTTGTTTATATATCACCACGCCATGAAACAACTTATCTTTTATCATATGTGGATGATATCTTGCGTACTAGCTCTTTCTTCTAGCATGCTACCAATGATCGTTTCCACGCTCTATAACTATTTTTTATGACCGATCTTTGGGAACTTATTAATTTCTTAGCATCTCATTCAAAGAGAACAAAACTTGAATGTTTCTTAGTCAATAGAAATATTTCACATAGATTATTGAGCATGCCCCCATGCTTAACTACAAACTATGTCTCCCTCTCAAGTAAGCTCGATGTGTCTGACGCCTCAATCAATGATTTAACATTCACTATCATTGGGGCCTCCAATATCTTACATTTGCCAATTCAGATCTTACCAACGTTGTCTAGCAAATAACCTCTACATGCATGATCCTTATAATGCTCAATTCAACACTTTGAAGCGAATCTTGTGCTACATAAGCGGTACTTATAACCATGGATTATAGATTAATTTCTTACTAATCTTATTGTGTAATATGATGTTGATTAGGGAGGATGCCCAAGCACATGTTTATACACATAAGGTTATTATGTCTTTCTTGGTAGCAAATTGCTCTATTGGTCCTCCAAACGAAACAATGTTATATCTTAGTCAATGTTTTTGTTGAGATGTGTTAGCTTTACTACCTTTTTGTGAGCTTCACTTCTCACCCACCAAAGCAATTATTGTGTATTACGACAATGTAAGCATCATCTATCTTTCCACAAACCTCGTCCAACATCACCAAACCAAGCACATCCAGACCAACATACACTTTTTCATGACAAAGTTGCCTTAAGACATGTTCTTCACTTGACCTCCAACTCTTAATATGTCGACATCTTCACCAAGGGATTTCATACATCTATCTCTCTTTCATGAGTTTTAATCCAGTTTAAGCGTTCGAACCCTTCCTTTTACATATCTAAGCCTCGAACCCTTCCTTTTACATATCTAAGCCCATGTACGGCCATTATGTCTTGGTATTCTATTTAATTAGAGATGTCAGTCATGGAAATTTTATTGGTTATCACAAATAACTAGTGTTCGATCCAATTCAATATTAGAATTCACAAATTAAATGTTAGAAACCCACGAAATACAACGAACCGTATGCTTCAAAAAAATGCAAACAATAAAGCATCCCACATTCAACAAAGGAATGTGAAACCAGAATACCTTTAGAGCAAAAAACATGATGCCCAAACTTGATCATGAGATCTCTCATATATTCTCACACACTTAAATATCAACCCTGGTACACCTAAACAAGGACAGGTGGGATCACGATGTACAAGACGCGTATAACAATTACCTACCATATCAACTAGATTAAGCAACAAGATATTTACACCAACACCAAAACCGCTCCAAAAATCCATACACATACATATCGAACCAAGTTACCATATTCATAGATCTCGAATCAAGCTCAGACGATCCTTCTAACTAGGCATTATGTCGATCTTAAAAACACGATCATTTGGTAGCATTCTCTATCAACCCAACGTCCATTTAAACGTTGATTCATCGAACACTTACGCAGTTTTTTCACTGTCAGTTTGCACGGATTGTGGCACTGCAACATCTACAACCTTCTGAGTTTCGGCTTCATGAAGAGGGGTCATGTGGGACCCACGAGCTGGTTCTTGTGAGGGTGTTGGACTCGAAAACTTGACGTGTTTTATTGTTGTTGTATCAAATTGGTTTTGTTGTTTACTTTTGAGTTCCTCATGTGCTGTCAATTCTTTCCTCATGTTTTCCTCATATGCTGCCATCTCTTTCATGTACCGTTCCCTGTCTTTCTTACTTGCCTCGATATAGGGCTTTAAGTACATATAAGAAGGGTATGTAAATCGACAAAATAATAAAATTGTTAAAAATGTCATTATTCATAGATGAAAGAGAATAGACTTGTACCACTTATCTAGGCTATTAATGATTAAATTAAAATTTAAGTAAACTGTTTTTGGTCTTGTACTAGGATGATTTTTAAGAGTTTGTTCAAAAGGAAGACCATAGCGTAAAAGCATCACCCTTATCTGTGTTATTATTGATTACATTAAAGAGTTAATCACAAAAAATGACCAAAAATGTAAGACCATACGACAAATGGCCAATTTTCAACATTTACCAATATTTCACTCTTGGTAAAATATTATCATGGGGGACCAATATTTCACTCTTTAATGTAAGACCATAGCAATTCAACATTTTCGTGAAATACCCTTTTTCTAGAAATTGCTTTTTCAATGGTCCCCCATGACAATTATTTTACGAATTTCTATTTTTTTCGTGAAAATACCATATTTTACAGTCATTTTGCATTTCGTTACCTTTTCACGAAATTTGATAAAATTAAATTAAACACCTTAACAGATTTTGTTGTGCCTAGTTTAATTTAAATTTCAAAGAAATACTTATGTTAGCCTCAGGGTTCCTTTTCTTTCGTAAAAATTATATTACTTTTTCACAAAATATAATGTCAGAAAAAGCAATGAAGTAAATCATCAAACCAAATTTTGCGAAACAGATGGTTATTTCGTGATAAACATTAAGAAGGTGATAATTTGTGATATGACCTTTCCATTTTTGGTCATCTTTTGCCATTTTTGTAATTACCTCCCAATCAAAACTTTAAACGGCCAAACTACAAAACAAATCTTAATATCCGTATTTTTAAACTATTTTTCTTTCTTGTGAGCACAAAACTCATACAAAAAAATAGCATACCTTTTTAGCATCATTAGAGAGTTGTCTCCAAGCTTCAATAACTTCGTCTCGAAGCTCTGCAGACGGTGTATCTCCATGTATAGTCTTTAGTCTCTCACATTCCATTTTAAGGTACATGTGATAACTATTTCTTGACCTTACCGGGGCCCGCGAGTCTTTCCTCTTGACTTTTGCAACCGTTTCTAAAACCGTTTTCTCTTCTTCAAACATAACGGTTTTAAAAAAAAAGAACCATTTTATTCTTATTGTTTTTGAAATTGTTAACGTTAAGAATAATAAACTAAGAACACTACACACCTTGAGATGATTTCCTAGAATCATAATCGTACTCGATTTTCTTGGAAGGAGATTCCCCGTCACATTCGGGCGCATAAATTCCATCATTATGCTTCCTTTTTTTTATAGAGTCGTGAACTATATAATAAGAACACAAGAAATAGATTAGAAGAATATATAATGGGACGATATTTATATACTTTAAACGTGTGATCAAACCTAGTCGAGTGTCGAGCATTACTGGCGAGTTGTGATGTTTTACGGGACTCCGGTAATAATAAGTTTGCTCAAAGGGGTAGAGAATGGTTGCATAGATCTTCTGAACTTGAGTTGGTTTTAATTTGATTTTGTTTTTCCATGTTGAACGAAATGCAACTGCTTCCCAATTTTCGTCTTTAGTGACCTAAATTAACAAATCGGTGAACAAAATGAATTACCGACTTGTCATCCAATTGGCACTTAATGAGAAAAAAAAAAAAAAAAAAAACGAAACGTACCCTAAATCTCAACACGTATTGGTTTTAATGTTGTAAACAAGACATCATTTAATGATTTGAAAGAGTGAAATTGGATAAAATGTTACTTACCTGAAGATACCCGCCTCTATCTGTCACAAATTTGTAGAACTCATGTAAGTTGATGTTCGCGTCACGGAAATTAAATCTGTCATTAAACGTTCACGGGTTAATGTTAATAAGATTGAATGGACTAAAGATGATTTGTTTTATTACATCTGTCATTAACCGTAAAAATCGCTTTTCACATGGTAATTGTATTTTCCCAGTAGAATATCTGGAAGACATGTTGTTCAAAAGAATTTCATGAAAATGTTCTTTCGGTCAATAATCAAAAGATAAAATCTTGCCATGAATCATTTTAAAACACCCAAACAATTCGGTTTCCAGATAGTCTAGTTAGATACTAAAGTGGAAGTCAGTTCCAAGATGTACAAAAACCTTCTATGTATATTTCCCATTCAGAAAGTGGTGGAGTTCCGGGTCGGGTCGGGTCGCGTCTGTCCTAACGGTTTATTCAGCCCTAAGTCTGGTTGTAATTGTGTATGAGGACAACTCCAATTTAGTTCATTTCAGTGATTATTCCGAAATAACTGTAAAATAAACGTTTATTCAGACTTAAATTTAAATTACTTCAACGAATGTTAAGGTACATCGAAGTAATTTGACTCTAAAAAGTCAAGAGTTGGTGTTTAGGAGTAGACAACTCACAGTAAGCTAAGACCAGAGGATTCGTTGATCTTATTGAGCTTCTGATAGAAGGCGTCCTCCTCCTTTATATCCGCCGCTGACTTCCCGGAACAATTAGCAGAAACCGCCGGAGACGGTGATTTTTCATCGTCAACGGTACCACATTCGTTGTCTTGCCGAGAAACATCCACCATGGTGTCTGCGTCAGCTTGTTGAATCCCAATGCGTTCGCCGGAGGTGGTTGGGGTTTGCGATGATTCCATTGTTCGGTGACCGTGGGAGTGCCCTTTGGGTTCCGTGTCTTGGATAAATATTTATGCAAAAATACCACGTTAATAAAGGAGAAAGCCTACAAAAATACCATTTGTAATAAAAGATTTACTCGAAATAAATAAGGTTTTTTAGTTTTGGAGAAATGATATTTTGTTTGGAATCGATTATTTTGAAATAATTTTATGTTATATTAAAAGTATTTTTTCAAAAATATATTTCTGAATGATATTACGGACTGAAATTCCAAAATTTCGTGAAAATAAAATGGCTTGAAAAATGGATAATATTAGACATTCTGAAATAGTATTTTGAAATGGATGGGATAGGGCTGTTCACTATTTGGATAAAACCGAATTGTCCAATTGGACAATTTGGATTGGACTATTTGGTTCGGATATTTGGATATTTGGATTGGTTTTAAGCAAAATCGAATTATTATTTTGGATTGGTTTTGATTCATAAAACAAGAACCGAATAGTCCAAAAAAACCGAATAGACAATTCTTTATCTATTTATTTATACTTTTATTCTTTAATTATATCTTTAATTATTTATTGAATTCTAATAAATTGTTTTTAGTAGATTAGAAATTACCATCCAATGAAAAACCTTATATATACTTTTTCTTAATGGTTTTTTGTCTGTGAAATATAAATTGTAATTTATTTTTATTAGCAGTTGTTTATAAATTTTAATTCACAACAAAATAGTTTGTTCGTTTTTTATTAGATTTGTCTAATATTCAAGTTATATATATTTGTTTAAAATGGAAAACCGAATTAAAAAAATCGATCCAACCGAATTGTAATTTGGTTCGAATTTGATTTTTAGTTTGGACTATTTGGATCCATGTTTTGAAAACCGAAATCTATTTGGATTCACTAGATTGGATCGGATTGAACCGATCCATCCAAACGAACACCCCTAGATGGGGAGAGTTTTTTTGCAAAAAGTTTAATGTAGATGAGAAAATATACACATTATATATATTCTTACGGGTTGTTTGTTTCACCCTAGATCCAAATGTTGTTTGTTTCACTTATTCGAATCAGTCGGTTCACTTCTGAAATGAATCAGATTTATACTTATGAAATAAGTCAGATGCCAATTACCTTAAAAAAACGTTGTCTCCTTTATTTCTTCCTACCCCCAAACATGCTAACGACACGGCGACACCACCTACATCATCTCCATTTGCCATAGTCGGCGTCCTCCTACCACTGCCCCTCACTAGTGACACAACCTCCATCACAACCCTTAACTAGAGTGTCCTCCTCTATCACGCTACAACCCACCTCCATTGATAAGTTCTCTTTTCTAAAATCGATTTTTAAGCCTTTATTTATTTATTTTTTTAATATATATCCACTTTAAAATAAAAAATATTCAATTCTAAAAAATCAATTTAATGTACTTGTTGAGAATCCGTGTGTATCTCTTTATTTTAAAAAGAGAGACTGATAATTTGGTTCATGAAACTGTTGATCTTTTGCTTACCATTTGTAATGTCCCAAAATTCCAATCCAAAAAATTTCTTTAAAATTCATGATATTAATAAGTTCATTCAATTCGTAAAAACATTCATTCGAGTTCATAAAATCCAGTCACAAAATATAGTAAAATAAAATAACAGCAGAAGTCATAATATGCGGATGTCGATGCCATGTAGTCATGACGTGCCCTTCCCAACATCACCAAGAGTACTTGAAACATTTAAAATAAAAAATGGAAGCACATCTCTTAGTGAGTTTCCATATTATTTCATGCCTTCACGTACAATACACACCAAGATACGGTCTTCGGGCTTTCCCCGAACAACCGGGCTCGCGGGCTTACTCCGATCCTGATGGGTTTTGATAAGCTAAAAACGATCTTTTTGCGTAAAACAATTTTAAGCGGCAAACGGAAGAAATTTTAAAATAAATATTATTTTAAGACAATTTTAACAAAACCACCAAGAGGATCCAATTACATGATATAGAAAGATTATTTAACAACCATAGGATGCAAATAAGACAACATTTGAAGACTTTGATCCCACTTGGTTTTGAGAAGTTAATGAAGATGGCAAAAACTCAAGAATAGAGTTTCTTTATAATGTATCCACCAACAAGCACTTATCACAAATAAGTCTTAAAGGAGAAGAATTTCAAAAGAACCCATCACTTTCACTAGTCTACTTTAGAGAGAAAGAGAGGAGGAGGAGAGTGAATTCGGCCATGGCATGGCAAGAGGAGAAGTCACCAACAATTGGAAGCCTTTTACTCCTTAAATACTTGCACACATGTCTTAGAGCACATGCTTTTAATTAATGCAAGGGATGTGTCTTACGAGCATGGTGCTTGTAAGAATAAAGTCAAACAAGCAACACATGCCCATGCTTGGCCAGCCATGTGAAGAAGATAGGGGAAGGAGTGGCTTACACAACATATTTAATCATACAGTGAGATTAAATAGCTAGTTATACTCTCTAAAGTATTATTTTCATAAAATAAAATTTTCTCTAAAATTGAATATATATATATATATATATATATATATATATATATATATATATATATATATATATATATATATATATATATATATATAGGCAAAATTTCGTTTATATCCTTAAAAATTCTTCTAATTACGTCTATATCCTTATAAAATTACAAATTACGTATATATCCTTAAAAGTTTTTAAAACTCTCATATATATATATACAAAACATTAATTTAATAATTAATAATCTTTTTAAAATTAATAAAAAAACTATTTTTAATTTAAATTAAACATAAATTACTAAAACATCCTTGTACTATAGGATGCCGAATCAACATCTTCCCCCATCTTCCCCCATCATGTTTAGGTCACGTTGATTTCTTACCTTGACCACCTGGTTGCTTGGCTGCTTACAACCAAACACAAAGCTGCTCGCCACCTCCAGCTTCGGTTGCAGCGCCGATGAAACGCCACCTCCTGCTTGGACTGAATCGCCAACTCATGTTCCGGCTTTGTCTACAAAATTGACATGTTTTTCCACGGTGCCTCACGTTCAGATTGGTTTCATGATAGCACAATCCCTTGCCCATTTTTTGGCACGTTATCTTACTCACACCGTCATTTTCTTCCAATCGGATGTTTGTGAGTGTTTCTTTGCCATCGCCTTTCCTTTCTAATCCAACTGGTTGCTTCCACCGCCTCGGTCACCAATGACTAATCGACGCCATTCCATCTATTTTAATCGACAACTCACAATCCCGACTCATACATTCATCCGTTCCTCTTGATGTATCTGATACAGGAAAGCTATTCTCTTCATTCAAAATCCCGAGAGAAATCTAGCCTTCCATCCGTCAATCGTTTCTTTGAGACAATGCTCTCATCGCACCCATACCTGCCAATCCCATAGGAACGACGGAAGATTCGGTGCCACCAGCAATCATCAAATCAACTTTCCCTTCACGGATATGATTTGCAGCAGCACAGAAGCAATTATTGGAGGTCGCACAAGCAGGTGAAATGGAGTAGGTTGGTCCAGTAAAGCCAAGATCGATAGCAAGGAAGGCAGGTGCCATGCTTGTTATCTGATAAGGTGTTAGAAAAGGTGAGATTTTTCGGTAACCCTTCTCCTTAGAGCCTTCACACCATCATAAAACAACTTAGTACCTCCCATTCCCGATCCAACAATCACACCGGCATGCTCCTTATCGATCTGCATGCGATTAGAAAGAACTGTAAATTAACCATCGATTCCAGTAGTTAGCAACATGAAAAAATGAATGAGTTAAGAACCTTTGAGAGTTCATCAGTGCCAATAGCAGCGTGTTCCAGTGCTTTTTTCCATGCAACAAGGCAATACCGTTGAGAATCATCAAGTCTCTGGTCAAATTTTCCATAAACAACAAATTCTTAAAATCACCGATTATATTTTCTTTAAACTGTACGGTCACTCTTTTTCTCTTCCACTCTGTCACTCCGTCACTCCCTGTCTTTCTGAAAGCCATTTCGTGTCTATGATGTGGAGGTTTCGATTTGGAAGAATTAAACCGGATTCATATATGGAGATATGGTACAAGGGTATTTTAGTACCATAGATTTAATTTAATTTAAAAATGGTATTTTGAATTTTTAAAAAGATTATTAATCATTAAATTAATGTTTTGGTTATATATGAGAGTTCTAAGGATTTTTAAGGATATATACGTAATTTATAACTTTGCAAGGATATAAACGTTATTAGAAGGCTTTTTAAGGATATAAACGAAATTTTGCCTTATATATATATATATATATATATATATATATATATATATATATATATATATATATATATATATATATATATATATATATATATATATTGAATTCTTAATAAATAATCAATAAGTGACAACTTGCTAAAGGTGTGACCGTATATGATCATATGTTATTAGGAAACATCATTCTAAAATGATTATTGGAGCATATAGATCCAACAAAACCTACTACAACTAAAGACTCACGAGATCACCTCAGTCCGTCCGTTGCCGGTACGTCCATGGACAATCGGGCTCGCCCCAATCCGTTCGGCTCTTAGGCTCACTCCGATCCGCCACACATTTATAGTAACAGAAATAAGTAAACATTAGCACCAATAATCATCACCACAACATTCTCCTAAGCATGCAACATCACATCAAGTAAGGTGAGGAGACTCACCTGAATCGTCGGTCTCATGAAAGTAAGAAAAGTCCGCAGTGGTTGGTCCTCGCAAACCTCTTAAATCACATCAAGGTATAAATCAACAACACAGCCTTCCCGAGGCCATTCCTAAGGTTAAATCCCTAATTTCCTAAAGTTTGACCCAAAAGTCAACGGTCAACAAGTCAAAGTCAAGGTCAAGGTCAAGTCAAACGGATCACACTTAGCACCGCTAACATGAGCCGGTAGCATCACTAAGTGGCATCATGCCGACGGGTTCCATCCGAGATTAGCGGCGCTAACTTAGAGTGTTAACGACGCTAAGCTCGAAACTCAACATTCCTTTGTTAAGAACTTAATCAGTTAAGACACGACCCTAAACCTTCCAGAAGTCCTTCATTAGGTTTGAACATACCCTCAACTAAGGCTCCAGAAGCAAAATAGGGTGATATGGCACTACTAGAAAAATGGTCTTTAATGACTGACATTGTCAGTCATTAAAGGGTATAGATGACAGTCATTGAAAGCCCAGTCATAAATGAAAGATGACAGACATTTGTATGTCATAAATTACGACATACATAGATGACAAACAATTACGACTAACAATTTGTAAGTCATAAATTTTTGAAGTTTTTCAAAATTGTTTGCAAACATTCTGTGTGTCATAATTTTACATATTTATAAAAATATATATTTCTAAATCTACTAATATTTAAATATATCACATTAATTGTCGCTAAATACAAATGGATATCACATATATATATAAATTAAAACAATTCATTACAAAAAATATAACTTTTCAAATACATAATCAATGATAAAACAAATATAAAAGACTAGTTAGATTCTGTGTACATGTTCACTTCAAAACCAAATATTCTTCTCTAATATAACATTCGATAAATCCTTTGTCCATGCACTTTTGTGGTTAGAATGTGATAATAAAGCTTCCTGACCACTTACTATTTCTGCAAAAAACAAAATTCACAAAGATGAAACAAGTTAATAATAGGTACTTCCAAAAATCAAACATAAAACTGATAGAAACAAATTCAGTTCTAAAATCAAAGTAAGAAAAATGAATGTCAATCAGTAATTCCAAAATCAAACCAACTTAGTTATTGAAATACATATCAATTACCAAGTTATGAATGTAATTTAAAAAGTTAATGTCAAACCCAAAAGACGAATAAGTGATGAACTCTTAGAAATTTGTTAGACAAAGTAAAACACTAAAACACTATATTATCATTATTTACCAAAACATTAGAACGTAATATTTGCATCAATTACGACCATCTTAAGAAGTTAGCGAACAAAGTAAGTTTTTCAAAACTAGTTTGGAACCTCTGTTCTAAACGCAAATAAAATACAAGAAGTATAATTTAACAAATCGATTTAATTTCTTCATGTGGTTCTAGGCACTATGCAATGACCGACAATCAATAAAAAGAACTGAAAATCAGTGAAAACAATATTGAAACATAACCCGTTTAAGGTTTACATTGAATAAGATTAAAACCCAAAGAAAGAAAATCCAATTTGGGTTTCTGATAAATGAAAATCCCAGCTACCACATATAATTACCAAAAAAATAATTGAGGGGAAAAATACTATTACATAGAGAACCTATCGGATCTGTTTGCGACTTCCGAATGGGTCATGGTTAGAGTAGAAAATAGCGATGTTGATGTTGTAGACACGCCGGCAGTGGAGATCCGTGAAGGTAGTGTCGATGCTGTTTGTTGAGAATTAAACTAGAAACATAGAACCATTAAAACAATGTAGATAAAAAAAACACACACACACAAAGAAGATGATGATAGAGCACTAGTCGGCATTGCTACTGGCGAAATCGTGGCTGCAGGTCGCCGGTGACAGTCGTTGAGATTTAGAGAGATCGACAGGCCGTGTGAGATCTGAGGGTAAAAATCGAAGGCGGATATCAATTTCAGCTTCACATGAAAGATTTGTTGATCCTTTGAAGGGCGATGTTGATGTCGGCTCTGAAGCAAAGAAAGCCCTAAATGTGTATTTGTGTGATATGAGAGTAAAAAGGCGGACTTTTTAAAGTTAAGCGAAAAAGTAAAGCGGGAAATAAGGCATACGAAATTTTTTCACGAAATTGAAAATATTATACTGTGTCCTTTTATTTTCGGTTTATGACGGTAAGAGATGACATACATTTACGTTAGTCATTAACTTTTGTAAAAGATGACATCAATTTACGACTAATGTTTATGTCAGTCATAAATTTCTAAAATTCTAAAAAAGATGACATAATTTTTATGACAGACGTTTTTGTCAGTCATAAAAAAATGTATGTCATTGTTCGTCAGTCATTAAAAGCTGTTTTTCTAGTAGTGTGGAACTAGTCCAAGAGCCTGGAGTACTCAAAACTCACAAGGTACCAACACAAAGGCCATAAAAATACCATTTCCAAACCCTAACTCCTAGATCTTTGGAAGGAAACCATCAAGCAATGATTTCTATGACTTACAATGGTCTAGAGATTGAAATAAAGGCAAGATCTCAGCTGGAGCACCCCTTCTAGATCCAAGGCTTCATTCATTCTTCTTCAAATGAGCTTCAAAATCCCCACAATAGAGGTAAGAACACAAAGGAGGTGTAAAATACGAACCAGTGTTTCTCTCAAGTAGTAGAGGCTGATACAAAACCTTTCGTAGGGTTTTGTGCCATTAAACAAGGCCCAAAGACCGAGACTAAGGATTTTGCATTAGCGACGGTTAGCGTCGCTAACCAGTTAGCGTCGCTAACTCTAGTCCTCCGCATACGCGCATTCGCGCTCATTAGCGTCGCTAACATCAAAGTTAGCGCAACTAACTACCTCCACAAGCCCAATTTAATACTTTGTAAAATGTAAAAGTCATTACTTGGAAACGGGTCTTGCAACTCTCCCCACTTAACTGGATTTAGTCCTCGAAATCCTTTCCTGCAAATAACTCTGGGTAGTGCTTCATCATCTCCTTTTCAGGCTCCTAGGTCCATTCGGATCCCTTCCAGTGCTGACACTGCACTTTATCATCCCGGTCACCTTTGTAGGTCCCAAACAATCCTAGATCTATAAATGGTATCAATCAATCAATCAAGAACACGAGGAGATTCGATCTTCAATGCACACTTTAATTGATAAAGTCGGGTATACAAGATCTGCAGTTGCTTGAACACAATGAATTCTCTATGCTAGCTCTATGCTCCAAAACAACCAACTAGTCTAATGAAGACTAAACAACACTATATATACTCACGCCTACACCAGCCAAAATCCCAAGCCCACAGACCAAGCCCAATAGAAAATGTTGGATCCAGCCCACCTAAAACCTCCTGGTTTTCGGTCATCACGACCGAGATCGAGGGAGATTTCGGTCCAGACCGAAATCGACTAGCAGCCCAATAAATTCTTCATTTTAGCCAGAAACTCTTGGATTTGGTCCAATAAAATGCAAAGATTAAACCAATCATAATTATGGCCCAACAATCTCCCCCTTGGTTTAATGCTTTCATTTGACTTCGAGCTCTGTCTTGAACTTGGCTTCGGTTGAACACTGCAACAATACTTTAACAAACTCCCCCTTTTTAAGTGACGGGTGAAAATGTCAATAGCTTTCAGCACTCTACAGAGACAACTCCATATTCGGTGTTGGACTGTCTTCAGATTTATCTTTGAACGAGCATTGGGTACGGGCTTCAGTATAGGTCTTGACTCAATACATCCAGCTTTTGATTTGACTTTGACTTTGACTTTTGACTGGAGTCTGAATCTTTTACTTTTCTTCTTGATCACATACAGGTGTAGATGTAGCAACAAACTGACTGAGGAGGAATTCAAGTAGCTTGTCACATATAATTAAGCTTCACCTTCTTCGGGAACAGATTATTTGTGTCGAAACTATAGAACTTCACTTGCACTGGCGCTTCTCGATACGAGCCATGACCGCAAATCCTTTGGGTCACGGAGTCATAAACAATCACCACAGTTGTTCAAGGACTCAGCCTTGGCTCAGAATGAGACTTCTCGCAGTATCTGTGTGAACCCGGGGGAACGCACTGCGATTGATTGAGTATCAGAGAACTACTCATTGCCGTTTTGATTTTGGCCCCTGCATATCCTTGATCAAAGATCTCAATGCAGTTGACAAGTCAACAAGTTGACTTACCTCTTGGCGAGACAGTCAATGGTATCTAAACTCTGCCGAGTGTACCATTCTAGTGCCAAACTTGAATCCGGTAAAGTTGTTGGGGTCTCACAGCTATTGTGGTAAACAACAACGATCACTGACCCAGAGTTTCGATGTTTCATCAATGTGAGGTAAAATCACATTGAGTCACGAACATCTTAAATAGAAGAAAGATTAGGGTCAAGAGTGGTGAGTGGTATGAGCTTGTACTATGTCTTGGTTACTAGACATACCCATCGGCTAGACTTTCGAATTGTCATCAGTGTATGGTTTATTACACTGAGTCATCCAACTCTTGAGTTAGAAGTTTTGTAGGTAAGAATAGTTGTCAATGTCTCACATCTACTACTAGTGTTGTAGCAGAGATCACTGACATAGAGTTTCGAAATATCATCACCACTTGGTTCAAAGTGATGAGTCGTCTATTTCTTGCAGCAGAAAAATAGAGGTGGTTAAGAATGGATTGGTGTGTGTGTGATAGATTACGGTATGCAATCTAACCATCGACATAGACTTTGTAACTCTCGACTCTGAGTGGCTTTACTTAAAGTGTCTAGAAGTTGGTGTTATAGAAGAAGCATTTAGATTTGGTTAAGAAAGGTTGTCAGTGCTTCAAACTTACTATGGTGTAACAATAAGAATCACTAGCACTTAAGTGTTACCTTAGCAGTAAGTGGTATTACTCGGTGCGTCGTCGGTAGGTAATAGACAAAAATTGATGTTTGAAGGTTTGGTTGGATGTTTGTAGTTAATAAGCTGACTTATACTGATTTGGATTTTTAAATTTTGAAACATAAAGACATAAATGAAAAACATATTTTTGGATTTTTGATTTTCTTAAAGTAAAGACATGAAGAGAAAGAAAAATGTTTTTGAATTTTTTAAGAGTTTTGTAATTTTTGTTTTGTTTTAATTCTCCTCCTAAATTTGTGCATGGGAAAGAATTTTGAAATTAAAAACCATGAACAAATTTAACTAAAAAAAATAGTTTACAATATTTATAGAACTGATTTAACAGTCATCGAAACGTATCATTTTTAGCATAGCCACAAGCACATCGAACCGAGCTTTTGCAAAAGGTTTTGTGAACAAGTCTGCCACATTGTTATCTGTGTAGACTGATTCCAAATGAATCAATTTTCGCTCGTAGCAATCTTGAATAAAATGAATTTTAATGTCAATGTGCTTGGTCTTAGAATGTTGGACAGGGTTTTTAACAATTTGGATAGCCGCCTCATTGTTGTAAAATATAGGAGTGTCAAGAAAGTTCATACCTTAATCAAGGAGTTGATGTTGCATCCAGATGACCTGAGAACAACTGGCCGAGGCAGCAACATACTTAGCTTTAGCTGTAGAGGTTGACACGGTTTGCTGCTTTTTGCATTGCGAGGAAATCAGTCTGTCTCCTAAGAATTGACATCCAGAACTAGTGGACTTTCTGTCAATGTCGCATCCCCCATAATTGCTATCTGAAAATGCATAAAGATCAAATTCACAGTTCTTTGGATACTAGAGACCCAATTTAGGTCTCCCTTTAAGGTATCGAAAGTTTCGTTTGACAGCAGTTAAGTGAGAGTTTTTAGGATTAGCCTGATGTCGAACACACTGACAGACTGCAAAAACGATATCGTTCCAATCATAGAACAATAATACGTTTGATCGACTTATTCTCCATCTGGATCTAAAGATAGCATTGGTCGCTCAGACATTGGAGTGTTGGCAGCTTTTGCATCCTTGAATTCGAACTTCTCGAGAATATCCTCCACATATTTGTCTTGATGAAGTAGGATACCCGTTGAGCTCTGTTTAACTTGCAACCTTAGAAACATCGTCATCTCACCCAACGAACTCATCTCGAATCGTTTCTTCATCACTTGTTCAAAGTCTTTGCATAACGCTTCACTTGTAGAACCAAATATGATGTCATCTACGTATATCTGGACAACGATTTGGTCTGTATTTTCTCGCTCGATGAACAGAGTCTGGTCAATTGTGCCTCTTGTGTAACCATGCTGCAACATATGATCTGTCAGTGTTGCATACCAGGGGGAGCTTGATGAAGACCATACAGAGCCTTATCCAGCTTGTAGACATGGTTCGAAAATTTGGAGTTGACGAAATCTGGAAGTTGATCAACATAAATCTCCTCCTTCACTTCACCGTACAGGAATGTAGTCTTATAGTCCATCTGGTATACAGTAAAGTTCATATACGATGCATAGGCGAGAAAATCCGAATCGCTTCAAGTCTTGCCACCGGAGCATAAACTTATGTATAATCAAGTCCTTCAATCTGATGAAATCCACGAAAAACCAGGCATGCCTTATTTCGCACTATAACTCCTGAGTCATCTTTCTTGTTGCGAAATACCCATCTCGTGTCAAGAGAGTTTTTGCCCTCGGGTAGTTCCACCAATTGCCAGACATTCAACTTCTCGAACTGATTAAGCTCTTCATGCATGGCATCCACCCAACTTGGTTCATTAAGGGCCATCTCTACATTCTTCGGCTTGATTTGAGAGATAAAGCATGAATAGAGGGACTCGTTGACTTGACCACTCTGGCTTCTAGTTTGAACCCCATCTTCTAAAGAGCCAATAACGTTATTAATTAGGTGATCCCGTTGTATTCTTGAAGGAACAACATGTTTGAGCGATGCAGTAGAAACTAGAAGATTTGTAATATTTTCAACTCTACCTGAGCCTGAAGCGCCTCTGTCAGAATCTCTGAAGTCGTAAGAGGTACTTGCAACATACTCATCAGGAATGAGAAGCAGTTTGAGCCTGAAGCGCCTCTGTCAGAATCTCTGAAGTCGTAAGAGGTACTTGCAACATACTCATCAGGAATGAGAAGCAGTTTGATCGACAACTGGAGGTACTTGCAACATACTCATCGGAGTTGAGAACATCTTTATGAGAAGCAGTTTGATCGACAACTGGAGTTTCGCCAACAACCTGGGATGATTCAACAGGAGCATCTTCAGTTACAGTAGTGGAGGCAGGAGATGCACCGTCATTTAGAATAGGGTCTTCAAAGATCACTGACGATTTGATGGGATCAGGAATGATTTCCGCATCATCATCTTTGTTAACTCTACTTGAACCTGGCTGTGTGCCTGAAACAACATAAGAAAGCACATAAAACGGTTTAAACAGATCAGCATAATTAAACAACCAGTCGGGTGCAACATGGGCATCCGTCTGGTTCTCTTCTAGCCACTGCACGTCATACGATTCCACGATCTGCTTGGTCACCTTGTTGGACACCCGATACGCAGTTTTACTCGCATACCCAACAAAGTATCAATCATCCGCTTTGGAGTAGCTTCAAGATGAAGAAGGGTGCAAGGACCACCAAAAGTTCGAAAATGTGAAACATTTGGTTTACGGCCATAGAGAATCTCATACGGGGTCTTCATTTGAGGTTTGTTGATGATGACCTGATTCTGAACATAACAGGCTGTATTAGTTGCTTCAGCCCAAAAGATCACCGACAATTTGAAGTCGCATAGCATGGTACGCGCAGCATCAATTAGAGTTCTGTTTCAGCACTCAGCAACACCGTTCTGTTGAGGTGTTCGAGTAGCACTATACTGACGCTGCACTCCCTTATCTGCACAAAACTTATCCAAAACCGCTTTCTTGAACTCAGTTCCATTGTCGCATCGTATAGCCTTCGTTTTCTGATTCGTCTGATTTTCGATAAGAATGATGAATCTCATGACTAGCTCTGCAGTTTCACTTTTGTTCTTTAAAAAGAAAACCCAAGTAAAACGTGAGTAATCATCAATAATACCTAAGAAATAAGAACTTCGGTTAATACTGAGAACATTGACAGGGCCAAAGAGATCCATGTGAAGCAGCTGAAGGAGCGAATCAATGGAATTGATTATTTTAGGCTTGTGTGGCTTCCGATGATGTTTGCCTTGAGCACAAGCAGCACATCTTTCAAACGTAATGAAGTCCTTGATAGACAGCCCCCAGACAAGATCGTTCTTTGCGAGACGATTCAGATTCTTCGCATTGGCATGACCGAGACATCGATGCCACAACATGGCGTTCTGTTCTGAAGCTTTCGAGAATAAACAAGTGACATTCTCCGGAGTTTTGTGATTCATGTCGATGATATAAGCGTTGCTTTTGCGTTCGGATCGGACAAGAATCCACTCTTAGGGAATAACTATACCGGGTTTGAGAATCAGACATTCTTTTTTTGTGAAGTGGGTTGAAAAACCCTTACCGCATATTTGAGAAACGCTCAGCAGACTGTGCTTGAGCTCAGGAACAAAGTTTATGTTTTCAAATTTCAACACGCCATTTGAAAGAGTCCCTTTCTGTGTGATCTTTCCCTTTTCACCACCCGCAAAGCAGACACATACACCATTAAAGTTTTCAACGTCGTGTAGTTGGAACATGTCGCCTGTCAGGTGCCTGGAACAACCAATATTAACATACCATTGTCTGATGATATTCCTCCGTAACTGTTCCTGCATAAGTTGCGGGATTAATTAGATTTAGGTACCCAGTCCATACGAAAATTGGGTTTTCCCTTACTATCGGTACAAGAAATTGATTCCAAGCTCATATTACGTTGATCAAATAATGGTGAAATATCATAATATTTTTGAACACTGCCTTCGGAACCCATCTATAATGTGATTTAAATATTTTATCTTTGGACCAAATGGGAACATTTACATTTGATTTAGAATCACAACTGCTATTTGAAGTTGATTCTTGAGATGACTTTGACCTCACAAAGTTTGGTAAGACATAGTCATTTCTTGAAACAGTCTTTTTGTTTTGAGCAGTTTGATTCCTGGCTTTTGTGTCATTCCGATTTTTATTTCTAGAACGTGACCTCGAGGGTTTTCTTTTATGAGATCTCCCATTTGGCACGTTCAGCCAAACCTGTTCATGTTGATGAGCATACAAGTGTCGGGGACAAATTCTGGCTATGTGACCAGCAATTCCCCAGTTAAAACAAGTTTGTCTTTTCAAGGGAGCATTAGAATTCTGTTCAGGTCCATATTTATTCAAATTATTTCCACACACACAAGCATGCAAAAAATTTGTTAACAAAGTTCTTGGTCCTAGATTTTTGAAAATTAACATTGCATGATTTTTTTCAAAACATCAGAAGTTTTAATGTCAAATTTCACACAATCATTCACAACATGGAAAACAGAAGTATCAGTATTCAAACAGTTTTTATCAAAATTAAAAGCACACGCGTCTTCCTTGTCCTCATTCTTCGTTTTCAATTTATCTGCACATGAGGTAGTGACAACGCCTATCAATATCAAGTATTTTAGTCGTTGTTAGGTCCTATTCTTAGTGAAATTATATCAGATATATATTGGTATTACTCACTTTTGTGCTTAGTACTTGTGTGCAAGAAAAAGATAAAAACAGGGACTAAACATGACAAAATGAAGAAGTTTTGGATAAAGACCTTTTTAGTCGAAAACGCACGTGCGCCGCGAGTAGAAGACACGCGCAGATAGTCAAAGATGAGGCGATGTATTGAAATTCAAATAGCGAAATACGGGGATAATGGATAAGACGCGATGCGGATACAAGCCATACGCGGCGAGGATGACCAGAATTTGCAACTATAAATAGAGGCATCTAGGTCGAATTTCAGGAGCGAAGAACGACCCAAAAGGCGGAACCTAGGCTTCTTTGACTCAGGATTTCGGATTTCAGCAACTTCAATTGGTATTTTTATGTTTTCCATTTAAATTTAGTAATTCTTAGTTTTAGTTTTAGCTTGATTCCTTCGATTCTGGATTGTAGGATCTGTTGGACTAGTTTAGTTTAGTTTATTTTCGAAATCAGTAACATTTGTCTTCTGGATTCGGTTTATATTCCATTTAATCATTCGGCTCAAGTTATATGACACTTTTTCGGTATTGTTATGTTTGAATGCTTGTTTGGATTGTTTTGTATTGTTATTGCTTCTGATTTTTCTGGAAATTACTTCTGGAATCAGTAAGTAATCTTGGTTCATAGTTTGAAGTAGTTTAGTTTAGTGAATGATTGGTTTAGTTTTCGGAATTTGATTTATTCGGTTTTTCGGAAGTGAAGGAAACACCGCTGACTATTGACAACGCCTAGTAATATCAAGTATTTTAGTCGTCGTTGAGTCCTATTCTTGGTGAATTTATATCATATATGCTGTGGTATTCTCAATTTTTGTGTCAGTGCTTGTTTGGAAAGAAAAGATGTAAACAGGGGCTAAAAGCGTACAAAATGGAAGAAGTTTGGAGATAAAGACAAAAGAGTCGAATAAGCACACGCGCCGCGGATATGCACAAGGGAGAGATGTGCTGAGTCATGATTGAGGCGGTAAGAAGAATTCAAATGCCGAGAAAACGGGGATAAACCCATACGCGCGCCACGAATTATTTTCCAAAACTATAAATAGAGGGTTCTAGGTTGAAATCAATAGCAAAGACCTGGTATAGAAACGACACCCAAGGCTTCTTTAACTCCAAGTTTTAGTTTTTAGTCGACCATAAGTGGTATTTCTTGTTTTCTCATTTAATTTTCAAGTAGTTTCGTAGTTTTTAGTAGCTTGGCTAGTTTTATTGGGTGTGACAACCATTAGCATTAGGTTTTAAGTTTCTGAAATCTTATGTTTACTGTTTTGAACAAGTTTGGATCTGAGTTTTTATACAAGTAATCATTCGGTTATGTTTAATTGCTCTTTTTACCTTTATTTCATGATTCGGTGTTTTGAAATGAGTTGGATGTTTGATTGTTTGGATTGATCTCTATTACTTCTGTTTCTGAATTGCATTTCTGATTTCAGTAAGTAATTAGATTAGGTTTTGGTTTTGATTTTAGTTTGAGTTTACGTTTGGATTGGGATTTGTTAGATTTTATGATTTTGGACTGTTTTCGGTAAAAGTTAGAAACTAGATCATCTGGTTGTAGAGTGACACTAGTAATCTGTTGCCTACCTTGACCACGTAACTCCTGTGGATCGACCCTGACTACCGTTGTACTAGTGAGAGTGAGGTATTTTACTATTTTTGACCGGACGACGACCTAGGCGTGTCAAATTCTAGCGCCTGTAGGACTTTTAGTTTCTGATTTTTGGTTTTAGTATTGAGATTTTCAGTTGGTTAGTATTTCATTCTTGGTTTTGGCGGGCGTGTTGCACTAGTGCATGCGTACCCGTCGGGGTGAGCAGTTATCCCCTTTGCGTTTTGACTCGGAGATCGAACGAACCGCGCGCAAGAACCGTGCACGTAGGCGTTTAGATACAATAAGTTTTAGTAATGTTAGTAGTAGTTTAGAAGATGTTTCCCAGGAACCTACGGGTGAGGTAACGGGGATGCCATTCATTCCCCCAGTTTCAGAATTTCAGTTTGGGAGCACGAGTGCTACTGGTGGTGCGGTTTCAGCCCCCGCATCAATACCATCATGCACTCCGCCTTCTGTTCCACCATTTCAACCACAATCTACAAACCCTTTTATATCTGCTATGTCTTGGGGAGCGCTGACCCGTGATGGCACCCACTGCCTAGGCAGCACACTACCATTTCTCAATCACAAACACAACCATTACAACCACCATTAATCTTTAAACCACAAACCACTTTTCAAACCATACCACAACATCAATATCAACCGCAACCTCCGTAGCAGCAATACCAGTACCAGGAGGTTGAGCAGGGATACGAGGAAGAGGAAGAAGGATAGGTTTCGCAGCAGCAGCAACCACAACAACAATCGAACCGAGGTCGGGGACCTCCACGAAGAGCACCACAACAACTACAAGGTCAGCAAGGTTACAACAATGATCATCACTATAATGGTAATTTTGTTCAACCTTTGTACTTTGCACAACCGAGAGGACAGTCAGTTGCATCGTACTTCCAACCACGGGAGTACGATGATTCATCGCCTATTTATGTTCCAGATAATGTAGACACTCAGGTAGAAATTAGACCACAACTTTCAGGAATATTTCCTGAATTTAGGGGATAAAACAGGATGATCCATACAATCATTTGTATGAGTTCATAGCTATAGCAAACGCCAATACCCCTAGGAATACGAATAAGAATATTTTTAGGTTAAGGTTTTTCCCGTTTACTTTGAAAGACAAGGCCAAGTATTGGTTCACATCTCTTCAGTCCAATAGTATCACCAGATGGGATCAGCTTAAGGCTAAATTCTTGCAAGAGTTCTATCAGGCAAGTAAGACGACAGAGATTAGGAGAGCCATCCAGGATTTTCAACAGAAGCCTGGAGAAGCATTTCACGAAGCTTGGGATCGTCTGAAGGAGTTGATGAGGTCGTGCCCTCATCACAATATTCTGAAGTGGCAGTTGGTCAGGCTTTTCTTCGATGGGGCAAGTGAGACGAATTAGGCGATGATCAATGCATCGTCCAATGGCACTATCATGATGCAAGTTCCTGATGAGGCTTGGCAGTTTTTGGAACAGTTGAGTAACGTATTTAAAGCAAAGTTTTCTACTAGGAAGACGGTAGGCACAGCTGCAGCAGTAGGAGCTGATGCAGATTGGAGAAAAGAGGTTAAGAAGGAAATTAGTGAGCTAAACAAAAATTTTGATAGACTCATGTCTACTCTACAGAACGGACCTCAAAATCAGCAACAAGGAGGCCAAGGAGGGCAGAGGACACAAGAAGCAAATCAAGTTTATGGTCAGGGTCAAGGTCAATACAATAATGGACGGCTTTATAGACCATACAACTAGGGTCCACAGAACTTCAATAACCAAAGGCAGAACAATTATCAGGGCAGTCGTCTAATCAGTCCAGACAATATTAACCAGCAAACAACAATGGCAATGCAAGTGGGAGTGGTAACAATAACAACAGGGAGCCAAATAACGCCAACAACAACAATGCCCCAGGCACTCAGGAAGACTTGACTGCCAAGATGTACGAGATGTTCAACACCACGCAGTAGCAGTCTCAGGCTAATGCCAAGGCCATCGCCAACATAGAGAGGCAGATCGCTCAGATGGCCGAGGATCAAAGAAAGAGATATAATGGTAAGCTACCCAGTACTACGGAAATCAACCCGACCCATGCTCAGCGGGCGGGAAAGGAACATGTCATTGCCGTTGAGGCTGAGTGGAGGAAGGTGACCGTAGAAGATCTGCTAGGTTATGAAAGTGAAGTTGGAAGCCAGACTGAAGAGAAGGAAGTTAAGGTTGAAAGTGAAAATAAGGAAGAGGATATTAAGGAAGAAGTTGAAGTTAAGATTGAAAAGGAGGATAAAGAAGAAGAAGAAATTAAGGTTGAGAAGGAACCTCAACTAAAGGAGGAAAAGGATGTCCTAAAGGAGGATCAGCCAATGGTGGCTGGAATTAAATAGAGGAAAAAGGATAAGAAGGAGAAGAAAAAACAGGAGGTGCCAACTCAGTCAGCTGGACCCTCAATCAATCAACCTCTGTGGGACGAATTAAATAATGCTCCTGAAGATACTAAGATTCTTCAGGAGATGTGCAAAAATAATAAGGAAAGTAAGGCACCTACACCGGAGACGGTGAGGTTAACTGTGAAAGCGAGTGAGGCATTGTTGGGTACATTGCCCAAGAAGGAGTGGGACCCCGGTTCACCGTTGATTACTGTCACGGTAGGGGATGAGGTTATCAGGAACACCTTACTGGATCTTGGAGCAAGTGTTAATGTATTGTCGGGTTACTTGTACGATAAGTATAAAAATGAGGAACTAGAGCCTGCCAAAACAGTGTTACAGCTGGCTGACCAGTCAGCCAAGGTTTCCCGAGGTAAATTGACCAATGTGATAGTTAAGGTTGGTGACTTTTTCTATCCCATCGACTTTTTGGTAATGGAATACGAAAGTTTAGAGGATGCGTCGACATTAATTCTAGGACGTCCATTTTTAGCCACAGCTGGGGCTGTCATGGACTGCAAGACAGGAGATTTGGATATCTCCTCTGGAACAAGGAAGCGCAGGCTAAATATGTTCGGATGCCCAATATTAATGCCATCGGGGCAGAATGATAAATACCCAAGTGACAATCCTCTCATGGCACCAGGAACTAAGGACAGAGGGAAACAATGGACAAGAGTAGGTGAAGGTGCAAAGGAAGAAATTCTATAGGAGGCGAAACAACATCCTTTGTCAACCATTGACAAAGTGCAGCAGCTTGATATGATAGAACTAATGGAGTTAAAGCACCAACAATACGAAAAAGATGCACAGTGCAGGGAGGCTAAGGTTTTCCAACTCCTGGATGCTCAGCAGCAATGGATTAGCGAGGTTAGCGATATGATGACACAGTTGACATCATTGGTCGCGACGGTAGTCCACAATATCGCGCCATAAACAAATAAGATGATGCCTCAGGAAGAATGGGAAGAATGAGGAATAGTCCGTCTGGCTGAAGACGTTAAACTTAGCGCTTGTTGGGAGGCAACCCATATTTATAGGTTAGGTACTGTATTTCTTAGGAGTAATTAGGAAAATATTATCGTCATCGTTGCAGGTGTTATTGGTCCGAGGCAAGTATAGGGTCATATGAAGGAATTTGAAAATTTGAAGGCCGTGCTGCGGTATGGTGTTTTGCGCACCGTGGGATCGCAGAATAACCCGATGCGTAGGGGTTGATTTGGGAACACGCGCGCTGCGGTTTGCTCCTACCCGCGTCGCGGGAAACGATCAGTTAGATTCTCTTTATAAAGGTATGTCGCATTTCACTATTCACATACACAAACCCATGCCGCGCCTCAGAGCTCCGATCAACCGAAGTTTTTCTCGTGTTTTTCTCGTTTATTTCATTCCTATGATTGAGGTACGTCATTCTAACTTGTTTTTACTCGTTAGAACAAGCGATCAGACCGTGAAATTGAGTGATTTCTCCAAAAACTAAAAAACTTAGAAATCGGCAATGCTGGCTTGTAGGATGTTTTGTTTGCCAAATAATCACCCTAGAGGGTCTAGTCGGTGCTTAGGCTACCTTGTAGTGGGTTCGGATTGAGTTAACAGGTGGAAATCAGTGATTTTGGGGTTGGAATTCGAAACAGCCGCTCGCCGCGCCGTGCCCTGGTTCTTGGGCCGCGCCGCGGTTTGGTGGGGAGGATAAGGACTTATTTTGCAAAAAAAAATTTTGTTTTGTGTGGTAGGTTTGTGCAGATGTCTTTCAGGCACAACCATCCTTTTTTCCAGTTTCCCTACGATTTAGAGAGTTCCATCGAGTATATATAGCGGAGGGAAGCACTGATCGGTCGCCGGGTTCTTGAGGCGACGATTCTGGATCGAGATATTCTCATGGCGGCCGGGTTCTGGGCCGAGATCGAGCCTTTTCTTCATCGCACGTGGTCCCATGGGGAGTCTACCTTTACATGTCGTGGTTGGGGCAGGCTTATGGCCAACCAGGACGATGTCGTCTACACGGAGCTTCTTTTGGAGTTCCTATTCATGGTCCACTATGCACCAGCTTCGCCGGAGGCCCGATCCAGACTGGTCAGATTTCGTTTGGGTGGAGTACGCAGGAGTGCAGTCTCTGGGAGTTTGGGAGGCGCACGGGCATATATACGGAGGAGGAGCTCTAGAGCCAGCATTTTATGCAATTTCTTCGGGCGTGTGTTCAGGGACAGCCCGCACGGGACGCCAACGCAGTCATTTGGGCCACGTTGTCCAACGTTTTCTTTGAGGCGGGGTCGGCTAGGGAGAGCCAGCTCTGCAACCCGCTTCACCGGCTTATCCACTGCATCATCACCACCTCTATTATGCAGAGGGAGGGGGTGAGAAGGTGTCCGGTGAGGACATGACGTATATGTGGGTGCTCCTTGACCCCAGCAGCTTCCTCCACCTACCGTATGCCCTTGCGATCTCCCTATCCACCAGGGCAGTGGGTGTGTCAGCCAGCAGTCCTTTGGCCGGTGGGCACTACATTACCCACCTGACCCGATCTTACAGGTTGCTCACTGCTGCGACTATGGATTCCCTGACGGCGATACCTCCAGTTCGCACATCAGCGCGAGCTTTGGAGAACATACATCTGATCCACCAGCCACAGGCGGGGCAATTTGTAATGGTTATGACGGAGGCGCCGAGAGCACCGCGACCAGCCCATAAGGAGGGACCTCTGAGGCATCGTCAGAGGGTTGCACCACCAGTTCCACCACCACAGCCACAACAAGAGGAGACACCGGCCATCCGCCGATTGGAGGAGCGGGTGACGAGGATTGAGGATTGAGGATTAGTTGGAGATGGCCGCACAGTAGGGACGACGCCCCCGACCATTCCCGACCCGAGCTCATGATCACGAGGCAGGTCCTTCTAGGCCACCCGGGGGCGATTTATGTATTTTTCTTATTTTTTAGGATATATGTACTGTACCTATGACAATACCTTATTTCTGTCTGCTTATTTATATTTTATTTGTTTGTGTTGTTTGCATTTAATGTTTTTGTGAGTGATGCATGTAATACCCAAATGGAGGAGTTGTTCGAGGCAAGTGTGGGGTCACCGTGCCCCCTCCACTTGCCATGATCACTGGCGTGTTCTACTGTTGCGCTACAACTCCTGAATTCTGAGTCGAGGAATTGTTCGTGTTTTTGTACTTGTGACAACCAAGTACCATCAAGCAATCTACCGTATAAGGGGTAACTCTTTCTCCCTTGTTTTGAAATTAATTTTTGTACAACGAGGGCGTTGTATGGTTTTAAGTGTGGGGTGTGGACAGTCGAAAGAGTGTTTTTGAAATTTTTGCGGGAAATGACTAGTTTTCAAAATTTTTTAGCAATTTTTCAAAATTTTTAATAGGTTGTAATTTTGAAACGAATAGTTTGTGAAAGCTATTATAGCATTGGTATTTTTCAAGAGATACTATTTAGTTGTTATCATGCTATATGTTTAGTCAAATAAGTTGAGTTTTAAGAGTTAGAAGAGTGGAGTATTTTAGGGTTGGAATTTAGGAAGGAATTGTCAATTTGTGACATTTGTTGTTCGAGCCGGTAAGTCTAAAATAGGTGGGCGACAACGCCTAGTAATATCATACATTTTAGTCGTTGTTGAGCCCTATTCTTAGTGAAATTATATCTTATATATCGTGGTATTCTCACTTTTCGTGCCAGCACTTGTTTGGAAAGAAATAATGAAAACAGGGACCAAAAGCGTGTAATTTGGAAGAAGTTTGAAGATCAAGGCAAAATCAGGAAAAGACGTACGTGCGCCGCGGAATTCATCAAGGCGCGATGCGGTTATGAGGCGGTGGAAATAATTCAAATGCCGATAAAATGGGGATAAACCACTACGCGCGACGCGGGATCCACTTATGCGCGGCGCGGTCTCGAGATTTTTGCAACTATAAATAGAGGCTCTTAGGTCGAAAAAATCAGCGAAGACCTGGTGTGAAATCGACCCCCAAGGCTCTTTGACTCCGAGATTTAGCTTCAGCAACCATCTTTTGGTATTTTCATGTTTTTATCTTTAATTTTCAAGTAGTTAAATAGTTAGTGATAGTGGCTAGTGTCTTTGGGAGTGACAACCATTGACATTGAGTCTTTGTTTATGTTTTTAATAAGTTTGGTTACTGTTTTGAACCTATTTGATCTGATTTGGTTAATGATAATCATTTGGTTTTTGTTAATTGCTTAGTTTTTCGGTATTTATGCTTGTGAATGAAAGTTTGATTGATTGGATTGTGTTTGATGTTTGGATTGCCTTTGATTGCTTCTGAATTGGAGATGTACTTCCGATTTCAGTAGGTAACAAGGTTTAGTTAGTGGATTTTAGTCTAGTTAATGCTTTCTTGGAATTATTTTAGTTTATGATTTTTGGGATTGTTTGGAAAAAGTTAGGAACTAGGTCCTCTGATTGTAGCGTGACACTACAGTTGGTAATCTGTCACCTGTCTCGACCACGTAACTCCTGTGGATCGACCCTGAATTCCACTGTGGTAAGTGAGAGTGAGGTTTATTTTCTTATTTTTGACCGCATGACGACCGCTGCGATGTCAGTGGGGCTTATGCACCTTGCCACCTAAGATCGTCTGGTCTGGGATGGTATTTCTGAAAGCTCGCTACACGAACAACATTGAAAGTCATGGACAGTTATTTAATGACCTTTAGAATCTGAATGAGTAAGTACACTTCGTCGTGGACAGAAAATTTGTAATCAAGGGTTCTTTAGAAAGTCATGAATTCCAAAGAATATTTTGATTATGTTTTCACAAACTATTTCACTCTAACTCCTAAGACAATAAGCTTTGAAATTGAACGCATTCAAAAATTGTTTGAGTCTTAGTTAAAATTTGTTAAAAACTCTCTTGCTTGGGGACAAGCAAGGCACAAGTGTGGGGTGTTTGACAACGTCTAGTAATATCAAGTATTTTAGTCGTTGTTGAGCCCTATTCTTGGTGAATTTATATCATATATGCTGTGGTATTCTCACTTTTTGTGTCAGTGCTTGTTTGGAAAGAAAAGATGTAAACAGGGGCTAAAAGCGAACAAAATGGAAGAAGTTTGGAGATAAAGACAAAAGAGTCGAATAAGCACGCGCGCCGTGGATATGCACAAGGGCGCGACGCGCTGAGTCATGATTGAGGTGGTGAGAAGAATTCAAATGCCAAGAAAACGGGGATAAACTCATACGCGCGCCGCGGATTCTAAGTGCGTGCGACGCGGGTTCTTATTTTCCAAAACTATAAATAGAGGGTTCTAGGTCGAAATCAGTAGCAAAGACCTGGCATAGGAACGACACCCAAGGCTTCTTTGACTCGAAGTTTTAGTTTTCAGTCGACCATAAGTGGTATTTATTGTTTTCTCATTTAAGTTTCAAGTAGTTTAGTAGTTTTTAGTAGCTTGGCTAGTGTTATTGGGTGTGACAACCATTAGCATTAGGTTTTAAGTTTATGAAGTCTTATGTTTACTGTTTTGAACAAGTTTGGATCTAAGTTTTTATACAAGTAATCATTCGGTTATGTTTAATTGCTCTTTTTACCTTTATTTCATGATTTGGTGTTTTGGAATGAGTTGGATGTTTGATTGTTTGGCTTGATCTCTATTACTTCTGTTTTTGAATTGCATTTCTGATTTTAGTAAGTAATCAGATTAGGTTTTGGCTTTGATTTTAGTTTGAGTTTATGTTTGGATTGGGATTTGTTGGATTTTATGATTTTGGACTGTTTTTGGTAAAAGTTAGAAACTAGATCCTCTAGTTGTAGAGTGACACTACAATTGGTAATCTGTTGCCTACCTTGACCACGTAACTCCTGTGGATCGAACCTGACTACCACTGTACTAGTGAGAGTGAGGTATTTTACTATTTTTGACCGCACGACGACCTAGGCGTGTCAACTATAGTGTGACACTATAGTTGGTTATTCTGACACTATATCTTGACCACCAAACTCCCACAGATCGACCCTTCCTACTACTATACTAGTTAGTCGGTGAGGTTTTATTTTCTATTTTTGACCGCATAACGACCTAGGCGTGTCAAATTTTGGTGCCGTTGCTGGGGAGTTATGCGCTTAAACTAGAGTGTCAGTGGTATTCTTCTTTTGATGTTTGATTTTAGTCTTTTGATTTTTTATGTGTACGTCCTCGTAATGGGAAATTACATGTACCCAGGCCAAAATACGTGTTATAATTGTAACGACCGTTTTTCAAAAAAAAAAATTTTAATAAATAAATAAAAAGGGGAAAAATGTCGCATGAATAGTGTCGCATGAATAGTGATTAGCGTGAATAGTGCCGCTTGAATAGTGATTAGCGTGAATAGTGACCGCTAATGAATAGTGCCGCATGAATAGTGATTAGCGACGCTAATGAATAATGTTAGAGGGAATACGAAGCAGGAATAAACGCTGTAGTCGACTATAATCAGGTGAGTTTCTCACTACATTGTGTGGACATTATATGTCCTTTACCGTATTTTTGTGTGCTTATAAGATGTTTATAAGATGTTGGTAAATAGTACCAAGTTGTGTGTATATTATTGATATATATCTTTCTGTTATAATTGTATGGGTTGGGTTATGGTAGGCTCGACGTATTGAGTAATATAGAGATACGTGCAAAATACACTAAGCAGATACGCATGACTCGACGTACAGGGTATGCACGACTTTAAGTGTTGAGCAGGGGAATTAGATTTACTGAGCAGATATGTATAGGAGGTTATAATCCAATATACTGGGTAGAGCAGATTATGTGACGTGTGGTTGTATTTTTCCTGTTAGGGGTAAAGTATGTGTAACTGATATGCTGTGTAGTTGTTGGAGCTCACTAAGCCGTGTGCTTATCCTTCCCTATTAAATTACCATTTCAGGTTGTACAGGTGGAAATGACGGCCAGGCATGACGAGTACACACTAATGCTGCTTAATAGGGGATTCATGCGGTGAATTGATGTTTAAAATGATTTCTAAATATCTTCAAAATGTTAATTATTGAATAAATTGATATTTATTTAAATGAAGATGTTTTATTAAAAACCGGGTGTTACAAGTTGGTATCAGAGCCAATGCTTGTGTGAATCAGACTCACTTGATGGGTTTTGATCTCAAGCTTGAGACTTAAAAGTTTTATTTGGAAATATTTTTACAAGAAATTATAAGTTGTTTTTCGAGTAAGGGGTTAAATGAATGTTGTTGCAAAGACGCAGTGTGTACCGTCAGCCGACGTCAGTGGGGAAAAGGTTAAGTGCTTAGTCTTTGTTGCTATTTCTGTAATATATGTGTGCTTAAATGCCATTAAAGTGTAGGCAGTAGGAACTAAATAGTCCTAGAATTTTTGAGTTGGCCAAGTTACATGTTCCTTGATAAGTGATATTCATAAGGTAAATCCTTTTATGTGAAAAATTTTCTACGACTATGTTCGTAAAACAACTTGGGTATATGTGGTAAAATTATCGTGAGAAGTAAATTGGGGACTTCTGGACAAGTCCTGAAATGAATGAGGATAGGTGTGGAAGATAGTAGTAAGAGCTCCTACTATTGAAAGCACAGGATCCGCGTTCGAATCGGGAGTTGGTCGTAAGGAATCCAATACACTGAGGGTATAACTAATTGGTTTATATGCTGATAAACTGTATTTGTCCATTCTATTGGTTGGCAATCATAGAGTTTATTGGGATCAATTAAGACGCTGGAGATTGAGAATCTAGTGACGTTTCATTTCTTAATAATTAAGTAATGAATAGTTGATGTTACTATAGTAGATGAGCTGTGCAAAAGTGACACGCTAAGTCTCTTCGTTACTAAGAAAAGCACAGATAGTGGATGATAAAAAGAAGATGTTGATTGCTAGAATAGTCGATTTTGATTGACTATAAATAAACGTAATGTTATTTAGAGAAGAGCGTAAGTCGCAAATTTTATTTCCAGATATGGAGATATATGTGAGGCTTCCAGGTCATCTACAGTTGCTGGTTAACAAGTTTTATATACGAAGTGTGTCAGACGACTGTAGTACGATAATGATGAAGGTTGAGGATGTATGTGAGCGTATCAGCAGAAATTGGGATCCAGTAATTGGATGGCATAATTTGGAAGAAGACATACGTGAACTAAAGCAGTATATAGATGTGAAAAGTATACATACAGATATACGTGTACATGCTAGAAACATAAGGTTTTATACGTGGTGTCGTATGTTTGCAGAATTAGAGTTTTATCCATTCCCGTACAAGAGATGTACGTGTATACGGGATGGACATATAATAACAACTCGTGAGAGTGCAGATGACATAGTGGTGTGGCGTAAGGGTATTCATGTAGGTAGTGAATACTATGAACGAATGTATCATAATAGGCTAGATGTGGCCTATCAGTGTATCATGTACTTAAAATCTGTTAGTATATGAAAATAATGAGTTGAGAAAATATTGCTAACTGACCAAGATAACTATCTTGTTAGCATATGTGTGTTGGGTAAATGACTAAGTGAATACCTCTTAAGTAGGTAACCCGTAGGCAAGTAACCGTGGATAAACTGTGTCGGTAGCTGGTTGAATATCTAGTTGATATTAGCTGTGCGGACGAATACGTGAGTATTAAGTGGTGATAACCATGGATATGGTATCATATTGTGGGTGGAGATTTTGTAGTTGTATGTGGAGACTGAGCTGATATGAGGATTACTGGTGTCATGTGGTTGGTTGCAGAGCTGTGCAGTCGTATGTGTCTTAGCTGTTAAGCCTTTAGAGCGAAAAGTTGTTTATTCTGTGGGGCCACTTATTAGGTGGGGCTACTAGTATTGTGGTTGGGACCACTTATGCTATGGGGCTACTTGTACTTGTGGTTGGGACCACTTATTCCGTGGGGCCACTGGTAACTTGTAATTGTGATCATTTATTCTGGGGGTTAATAGTACTTGTGGTTGTGACCACTTATTTAGTGGGGCCATATTTGGTAGGACCACATATGTGTTGTGTATCTTATGAGCAGTAATTGTGGTGGGACCACATACAAATGTTGTGATGGCTTTATTGGCTGGCAGTTCTAACACACATACAGTTGGGTGTTTGGTGAATAGCTGAGCTGTTGAGGTTGTTAAAAACAGGGGTTGTGATATGATGTGGTGAACATGTGATTATACGATGCATAACAAGTACCTTGCATCCATGATGTCTGTATTGTGAGTGTATGAGATTACATAACGAGTACTTTGTAGTCTCAATCGGATGGCTTAGTTGATTAGAGGTGGTTAATGTGCCAGTATTGTGGTAATACCCTTTGGGTTTACTAATACAACCGTATTGTGTTGAAATAGGGAATGATTGAGTGGAAGAATAAGTGTATGTCAACGCTGGAGATTCCGGGGACGGAATCTTATAAAGGGGGCGAAAACTTGTAACGACCGTTTTGTTGGAAATAATAGTTCATGTAATTAGTTTCAAAAACAAGAGTTTGCAACGGAAGCATAAAATCATGAACACAAATTCCATTTTCAAGAGGATCATGCTACATGCATGTAGAGATAAGATGAAGAACAAACATAGATTAAGTTCAAGATCATAACCTTTGTTCTTGGGTTTGATTTGGATGATTTTGATAGCTAGGAATCAAGTTAGAATCCCTCTATAGTTGATCCACCACAAGCTTGAACAACATTGAATGCTAGTTCCACAAACTTGCAAAATAACTCCTTTTTCTTCTTGAAGCTAAAATCGATTTTGCTTAGCTCTTTAGGAGAGTTATTTGGCTGATTTTAAGAAGCAAGAATGATCATTCACACCTCTATATTCTCGGCCACTATATCACCCACAAAAGAAAGAAAAGCACATGCAACTAGCTTAAAAGAAAATCCCATTTGATTTCTATAATCAAAAGCTAGAAGACACAAAGCATCTTCCACCTCTTTTAAGTTCTTAATGCATTCTTTTTCCTTCCAATATGGCTGATTTCATGATGTCAAATGGAGTGCTAGTGGGTTGTTATTATTTATAAAACTTAGATAATTATAAGCTTATAAATAATACATCTTCTTATTTCTTTAATGGGATAACATTTATCCCATAATCATATATATAAATAAAACATCTAAACATACAATCTTAATTGTATAATTATATATATATATATATATATATATATAACAATATGTATATTTTATTTAATTTACCAATAAAATTAAATAGAAGGCTTACTTATAAATCAATTAAATCATTTAACAATTTAAATAATTTAATCAACATATATATATATATATATATATATATATATATATATATATATATATATATATATATATATATATATATATATATATATATATATATATATATATATATATGATTAATTTATCACATATGAATTAGTAATCAACCTTTAATTTTGTAGTTATTATTGTTTACCTCAAATAATAATAACCTACAAGATTAAATTGCAAGTTTAGTATCATTTGATGTTAAATCAAATTTAACATTCTAAATGATCAATTGGTGTCAAACTTGTTGTTGGTGTGACCCTATAGGATCATGTATTATTAGTAATATCATTTTATGATCATCCTTGGGCATATAGAATTAACAATCTCCCACTTGCACAAGGTTGCATCATAGAATGATATCGACAGTGGTAAACGTCTAGCAACATTTCACTGCCCCCAATAACACATGACATTGTGCCATTCAACAACATTCAATTCTTCAGAAAACACGAGGCTCTAATTGATGTATAAGGTTATCTATCAATTATCCCTTTGTCACAGACATCATGTTGAACATGAGACATGGATCTTAATCATTCTCATTTTATGTTCAACTTTCAATCAGGCGCCTTAGATGTCTAACTCTCAACACATAAGAGGAACAAATCCCGTCTTGACTACATACGCCCCTCATATAGTTAGTACTATGCATGAGTATGGCCTTTACGGTTGTCTGTATTTCAAGAACAACAGTGAACCATATCAAAGCATAGTACACTCTACACTTGAGTCCTAAATATGTATCTCAGGTCAAAGGATACAATGATAATACCTTTATTCAAGAATCACTTATGATGATGATCCAGGGAGTGATCTTGAAACCGGTCAAGTCCAATACTTGTTCACTGAGAAGTACCTATGAATTTGGTTGCAACCTTTTGCTACTTTTACCCATAAAAGTCAACCATCCAATTCATATTAGTCTTACTTCATAATTCCTCCCACAACTATGATCGACTATGGACGTTTAGAATAATTAAATTATTCAAGGATTAAACATGCTAATAAAACACAAAATTATGAAAGAAACATCATGTCACATATATTACATAATTCTTGTCGTTTACATAAGTTCATATTCATAAAACAGTAAACACAAATCAAATCCATTCATTAGAAAAACGCAGTCCTATACCCTTAGCATGACTTTCATGCTTAGTTTGGGGTAAAGGCTTCGTGAATGGGTCTGCCAAATTCTGATCTGTATGAACCTTGTGAATACTTATTTCACCATTCTTAACTTCATGTCTAATGTAGTTATACCTTCGGTGAATGTGTTTGGTCTTTTGATGCAATCTAGGTTCCTTTGCTTGAGCTATAGCACCTAGATTGTCACAGAAGATTTCTATAGGGTCCCGAATGGAAGGAATAACCCCTAGATCTTCTATGAACTTTCTCATCCAGACAGCTTCTTGAGCAGCTTCCGAAGCAGCAACATATTCTGATTCTGTAGTGGATTGTGCAATCACTTCTTGTTTGGAACTCTTCCAAGACACGACTCCTCCATTTAAAATAAAAACATTCCCAGATTGAGATTTCGAATCGTCCCTATCTGTTTGGAAGCTTGCGTCAGTGTAACCCTTTACCTTTAAGCTTTCTTCCAAACTGCCGTAAACTAAGAACATATCTTTAGTTCTTCTCAAGTACTTAAGAATGTTCTTTACAGCAGTCCAGTGGGCTTCACCTGGGTTCTGTTGATACCTACTAGTCATACTTAAGGCACATGAGACGTCAGGCCTAGTGCATAACATGGCATACATGATGGAACCAATTGCCGAAGCATATGGGACATGTTTCATCCTTTCAAGTTCAGTCCTAGTGTTTGGGCACTGAGACTTGCTTAGGATGGTGCCATGCGGTATTGGCAAGAATCCTCTTTTGGAGTCTTGCATCTTGAACCTTTTCAAGATTTTATCAATATATACACTTTGGCTAAGACCAATAAGTCTCTTAGATCTATCTCTATAGATCTTTATGCCTAATACATAAACAGCTTCCCCTAGATCCTTCATTGAGAAACAATTCTCAAGGAACGCTTTGACACCTTTTAAGGTTGGGATGTCATTTCCAAATAAAAGTATGTCATCTACATACAATACTAGGATTATGACAATGCTCCCACTAGCTTTCTTGTAAACACAGGAGTCATCCTCATTTTTGATGAATCCAAAACTCGTAATCTTTTCATCAAAACGGATGTTCCATGTTCGAGACGCTTGCTTTAATCCATAGATAGATCTTTTAAGCTTGCACACTTTGTTTGAATGCTTGGGATCGACAAAACCTTCAGGTTGATCCATATAGACATCTTCCAATAAGTGTCCATTAAGGAAAGCGGTCTTGACATCCATTTGCCATATCTCATAATCATAGTACGCGGCTATGGCAAAAAGTATCCTAATCGACTTGATCATTGCCACTGGTGAAAAGGTCTCATCATAGTCAATACCATGAGTCTGTGAGTATCCCTTAGCGACAAGTCTAGCCTTAAAAGTGTGAACATTTCCATCCACGTCGATTTTCTTCTTGAAAATCCATTTGTTCCCAACAGTCTTACAATTGGTGGGAAGATTAACCAAGTTCCAAACTTGATTATCGTGCATGGATTGCATCTCAGTGTTCATGGCCTCAAGCCATTTATCAGATTCAGGATCTGATATTGCACTCTGATAGTTGACGGGTTCATCAAAATCTATCGTATAACATTCCTCTTCCATCATAAGGTAACCATACCTTTCTGGTTCAAATCGAACCCTACCAGATTTGCGAACACCTTGTGTTACAGTTTGTTCCTGATCAACCGTTTGTTCAGGTTCAACAATTTCTTGTTGAATGCTAGATTCAACTTCTTGTGTATCAGGTTGTGGTTCCTGAAGTTCCTCAAGTTCCACAAACCTCCCACTAGCCTCTTCCGTCAGAAACTTGTTTTCTAGGAATTCAGCTTTTCGAGAAATAAATATCTTATTCTCGATGGGATTGTAGAAATAGTATCCAAGAGAATCTTTCGGATACCCTACAAAGATACATTTAGTTGAACGGGTTCTAATTTGTTTGAAGCTTCTTGTCTAACATAAGCTTCACAACCCCATACCTTGAGATAGGATAAAGATGGAACCCTTCCATGCCATATCTCATAAGGCGTTTTATCTACCTTTTTAGTAGGTGCCATGTTTAGGAGACGAGCAGCTGTTTGTAAAGCATAACCCCAAAATGATAAAGGTAGAGTACTTCTACTCATCATGGATCGAACCATATCCAATAGTGTTCGGTTCCGCCTCTCAGACACACCATTATGTTGTGGTGTTCCAGGCGGAGTAAGTTGTTAAACAATTCCACAAGTCTTAAGATGATCCATAAAGTTTGTACTTAAGTACTCACCTCCTCTATTAGAACGAAGAACTTTAATTGTTTTGTTGAGTTGATTTTCCACTTCACTTTGAAACGTTTTGAACATTTCAAACGCCTCATGTTTATGTTTAATCAAATAAACATATCCAAAACGACTAAAGTCGTCAGTGAAGGTGATGAAATATCTTTCACCATATCTAGTCATTGGCTTGAAAGGACCACATACATCCGTATGTATGATTCCTAACAAGTCCTTTGCTCTCTCATTGGTTCCGGAGAAAGGAGCTTTAGTCATCTTGCCATGTAAACAAGATTCACATATATCAAATGAGTCATTCTCATTTGCCTTCAAAAGTCCACTCTTTTGAAGTTGGGATATGCGATTCTTGTTTATATGCCCAAGGCGACAATGCCATAGATAGGTTTGACTCAAATCACATTTGGGTCTCTTGGTGAAAGTGTGGTATAAAGAGCCATGGTTAGTCTTTTCATCAAGGTTTACTTCATAAATTCCATTTAAAGACATAGCCTCAAAATAGAATACATTATTTTTGTAAACACAAATATCATCATTCATAAAGGAAAGATCAAATCCACACTGTCTTAATTTAGCAACCGAAATAATATTCCTAGTCAAGCTAGGAACATAGTAAACATTCAACATTGTCATACACAAGCCATTAGGTAGTAATAAATTAAAACTTCCAATTGAATCCACCGCAACCCTTGCATTGTTTCCAACCCGGAGTACTACCTCATTTGCCTTCAGTCGCCTACTCCTTTTGAACCCTTGCAACATATTACATATGTGAGTTCCACAACCAGTATCAAATACCCATGTGTTAGGAGATAAATTATAAAGTTATAGGTCTATCACATAGATACCTGAAGTGCCCTCACTGGCATTATTCTTCTTCAACTCCGCAAGATAGGTAGGGCAATTTCTCTTCCAATGCCCAACCTTGCCACATTCGAAGCACGCGTCTTCTTTGGCAACTTTTGCCTTCTTCTTGGGCGGACGGGATGATTGGACAGCTTTCTTGCCCTTTCCTTTGACAACCTTTGCCTTTCCCTTGCCCTTGGAGTTGTTGGGGTGTTCGGGTCTAGTTCTCTTTGTGCCACCTTCCTTGATCATGAGAACTTAAGTGGTTTTCTTAGGCAGATTCTTTTCCGCGGTAATTAGCATCCCATGTAATTCCGGGATAGTCTTGTTTAAACCATTCATGTTATAATTCATGACGAATGGATCAAAAGACTTTGTCAAGGAGTTAAGGATCATATCCGTTGCTAGCTCTTCGGGCATCACAACTCCAAGACGTGCCAAATGATCAATGTGACTCTTCATTTTGAGCACATAAGAGCTTACCGACTGCCCATCCTCCATCTTGCAAGCATGGAAAGCCCGAACAGTTTTGAACCTTTCCGTTCTTGCAAGTTGTTGGAACATTTCCTTTAGTTGATTAATCATGTCATAGGCTAAATGATTCTCCAAATCCTTCTGAAGGTCGGGAATCATGGTTGCCAGCATGAGGCATGATGCATCGATGGAATCATCCGTCTTTTTAAGCCATGCATCGTGTGCGGGCTTAGGAATGGCAGGGGGCTCTTCAGGAAGTGGTTCATTGAGAACATATTCTTTCTTTTCTTGTTTGAGAACAATTCTCACACTACGGTACCAATCCAAGAAGTTGGTATGGTTAAGTTTTTCTCCCTCAAGGAGGGACCGTAGTGAGGTTTTGTTAGGAGCCGAGTTTGTTGCGTTTGGTGCCATCTACAAAATTTTGACAAGGTTCTATTTAGTAAATTATGATATTAAGTCCTTAATAATTAATACCCTTTCTTGTTTCATAAACTTTAATTAATTAAGGTCTAGAATCCAAGTTGCATTACGAATAAGTGGTTAGGTATCCTTTATCCCGCATATTCAAATCAACAAGGTAGGTAACGGTTTACCAATTATATCCAAATATAATTTCTAGAGTTATGAGATCCCATTATAACATTTATAAGTTTGGCATGTTTGATCCCATCTATGCCTTGGATTTCTAATTCTTAGGTGACCTTTATCACAAGAGATTTCCAAACGAATCATCCCATTTAAACGGACGTGTAGTTTTGACAACTATTAATGGTTAGGTGTCCTTTATCCCATCAATATTGCAAAACTACTTCTTTTATCACAAGAAGACTCCAAGTGTTTAGGTATCCTTTATCCCACAAGGAAATACAAGTAATACATGAGTGTCTTTAAGAGGGACGACATTGATTCGTATTTCATAAGGGATTTGAATGTTTTACAATTCTAATTTTGAAAAACATATGGTATCATGTAGATTGCATGCATCCAATGAACATGGTACCATTAAATCTTATTTTGTTAATTGGTTCCATAATCATAAAATCTCCATTTTATTGATTCTTTGTATGTGGTCAAGATTACAATTAATATCCAATATTAAGTTTGAGTTTGATCACATATATTAGAACCAATTTATAATCCTAATAATTACCATTATTATTTAGGGTTGGAGTTTGTAAGAGTTCATAAAATCTCCATTTTATTTCTTGTATCATTCATTTTCAAAACTTGACTTTATAGGTTTTATAACAAAACTCATTTTAATAAAACCAATTTTATCACATCTTATGTTTTAAAAGTCATCTTTTGAAAATTACAAACTCCTTGATGATTATGTTTAATTATCTAGGTTGTCTAGCATGCAAAATCTTATTTTCATCCACAACATAACATAATAAAACATTCAATCATCACAAGCATGCATGGGTGCATAAACACAAGCCAACTAGTTTGATATTTCATGTGAGCCATACATGAAATATCAAGTCCAATCCTAGGGACAAAAAGGTGACAAAAACTCAACCAAATGATCTTCGATTTGGCTACAATTTTGCCAAGCTTCTTATATCACCAAATGACACTTGAACCACCATTTCTTTACATCATTGAGTGAGATGTGATTTTTCTTCTGGCCCCTCAAAACTTGCGACAGCCAAGGCAGCAGGAAGAAAGATTTGGTGATTTTTGTTGCATTTTTCAATTCATTCATGGCCATATTGATGCTAATACTTGTTAAAACTTAATGTATATACTATATATTAAAGTTACCAACAAGTATATCACCAAATGACCAAGATATGAATTTTTAAAACCTTTCTAAACAATTTCGAAATCTGGACAGCAGCTCTTCAGAAAGTGCTGCTGTTGGGTGCAATCTTCTTTTGGACTTTTACTTCCTTCTCTTGTTACATTTTGTGAAATAAATAAAATACAACTATTCTAATATTTACAAAAGGAATATAAAGAAGGAAATAACTAATTATTATTACAAACCATTTGAATAAATGAATAGATTACAACCATATCGAATATAAACACAAAACATGCATCATATGGTCCTTGGCTTGTTTATGCACCATTTTATCACATAAAATCATAAGAAAACCAACACTTTGTTTTTCTAAGGCAACAATTTATGTAACCAAAAGCATGCAAACATAAGATATAGTTGGTTACATAAAATCATAGATAATATACTTGCATGTTGCCAAAGAAGCCATGCATGAAACTTTCATTTAAGAAGATGAACATTCATGGCTTCCAAAAACCAAGTTTATCCAAATAAACTTATTATCTATACATGCAATATAGCCATTGCTCTGATACCAATTGTTGGAAATCATAGTTCATGTAATTAGTTTCAAAAACAAGAGTTTGCAACGGAAGCATAAAATCATGAACACAAATTCCATTTTCAAGAGGATCATGCTACATGCATGTAGAGATAAGATGAAGAACAAACATAGATTAAGTTCAAGATCATAACCTTTGTTCTTGGGTTTGATTTGGATGATTTTGATAGCTAGGAATCAAGTTAGAATCCCTCTATAGTTGATCCACCACAAGCTTGAACAACATTGAATGCTAGTTCCACAAACTTGCAAAATAACTCCTTTTTCTTCTTGAAGCTAAAATCGATTTTGCTTAGCTCTTTAGGAGAGTTATTTGGCTGATTTTAAGAAGCAAGAATGATCATTCACACCTCCATATTCTCGGCCACTATATCACCCACAAAAGAAAGAAAAGCACATGCAACTAGCTTAAAAGAAAATCCCATTTGATTTCTATAATCAAAAGCTAGAAGACACAAAGCATCTTCCACCTCTTTTAAGTTCTTAATGCATTCTTTTTCCTTCCAATATTGCTGATTTCATGATGTCAAATGGAGTGCTAGTGGGTTGTTATTATTTATAAAACTTAGATAATTATAAGCTTATAAATAATACATCTTCTTATTTCTTTAATGGGATAACATTTATCCCATAATCATATATATAAATAAAACATCTAAACATACAATCTTAATTGTATAATTATATATATATATATATATATATATATATATACATATATATATATATATATATATATATATATATATATATATATATATAACAATATGTATATTTTATTTAATTTACCAATAAAATTAAATAGAAGGCTTACTTATAAATCAATTAAATCATTTAACAATTTAAATAATTTAATCAACATATAAATATATATATATATATATATATATATATATATATATATATATATATATATATATATATATATATATATATATATATGATTAATTCATCACATATGAATTAGTAATCAACCTTTAATTTTGTAGTTATTATTGTTTACCTCAAATAATAATAACCTACAAGATTAAATTACAAGTTTAGTATCATTTGATGTTAAATCAAATTTAACATTCTAAATGATCAATTGGTGTCAAACTTGTTGTTGGTGTGACCCTATAGGATCATGTATTATTAGTAATATCATTTTATGATCATCCTTGGGCATATAGAACTAATACGTTTTTCAAAAAAAAAAAATTAAATAAATAAATAAAAAGGGGAAAAAATATCGCATGAATAGTGCCGCGTGAATAGTGATTAGCGTGAATAGTGCCGCTTGAATAGTGATTAGCGTGAATAGTGACCGCTAATGAATAGTGCTGCATGAATAGTGATTAGCGACGCTAATGAATAATGTTAGCGACGCTAATGTTTAAAACGGTCAAAACGCACGAGGCGGCCGGTCGATTAATGTCATTGCTTACGTTAACATTAGCGACGCTAATTTGACATATTAGCGACGCTAATGTCCAGTTTTAGCCCTATAAATAGAGGTTCAAGCTCTCCATTCTCATCACACCTTCCATATAAACACCTATGATCTTAGGAGTCATTCTAAGAGTTAGTGGTACGGAAAATCAATAGATTTCGAGTTGTAGCAGTCGTCTCGACATCCGAGGGGTTCGGGAGAGAAGGAGAGTTCTTGAGAGTCACGTGCTCGTGAGTGCAACCTACTTCTACATATCAGTTAAAGAGGGAATACGAAGCAGGGATAAACGCTGTAGTCGACTATAATCAGGTGAGTTTCTCACTACATTGTGTGGACGTTATATGTCATTTACCGTATTTTTATGTGCTTATAAGATGTTTATAAGATGTTGGTAAATAGTACCAAGTTGTGTGTATATTATTGATATATATCTTTCTGTTATAATTGTATGGGTTGGGTTATGGTGGGCTCGACGTATTGAGTAATATAGAGATACGTGCAAAATACACTAAGCAGATACGCATGACTCGACGTACAGGGTATGCACGACTTTAAGTGTTGAGCAGGGGAATTAGATTTACTGAGCAGATATGTATAGGAGGTTATAATCCAATATACTGGGTAGAGCAGATTATGTGACGTGTGGTTGTATTTTTCCTGTTAGGGGTAAAGTATGTGTAACTGATATGCTGTGTAGTTGTTGGAGCTCACTAAGCCGTGTGCTTATCCTTCCCTATTAAATTATCATTTCAGGTTGTACAGGTGGAAATGACGGCCAGGCATGACGAGTACACACTGATGCTGCTTAATAGGGGATTCATGCGGTGAATTGATGTTTAAAATTATTTCTAAATATCTTCAAAATGTTAATTATTGAATAAATTGATATTTATTTAAATGAAGATATTTTATTAAAACCGGGTGTTACAATAATGGCCCGATTTATTATAAGTATAGACGTAGAAAATATGGTAGGAATTATGGTGGTTAGATCTATAACCATTACGAGAATGGTTCCAACAGTGAATCATTCAATGACAATGGGTATGGAAATCTGAACCAGTCCGGACAAAATTGGTACATCAATAATAACACATGTGAGGAATGTGAAAATCTGGCCGACAACCATTACGAGAATGATTGCAACAATGGATCATTCGATGACAATGGATGGCAGACCGAGAAGCCAACTCAATCTGAAAATTCTGTGATTTGGGCTCAATTCTTAGAAATTATGGTTAGTACCTACCAAACGCAGAAGGATCAGGCCAATACTCTTGTAAGATTGCAAAATTCATTCGATCAGTTGGAGAAAAATATGGGATGTCCGCCACTCTCACCAGAAACCGAGGCGAGTGATCTTAATACTAATGATACTGTGTGTGAACTTGCATGTGACAATTGTAAATTTTGGTCAACAAAAGTCAACTGTAGTCAAACGAAGCGTACGTTAATCCATGTGTCGAAAAGTTATTTTCCACAACTTTTGCAATGAATTATTAAATATTATAATACTACGTATGCTAATTCAAAACAATTATCGAGTAAACGCTGAAAATACGGATAATAGACTACTGTAGCGTAAAAATTCGATAATCGTACAATTATTATTTTGAGAATAATAATATTCATAAATCGATCTACTCGCAAATACGAACCTGTGGATATATAGAACGTCGAAAACGGAGTTCGTATGTGAAAGTTACAACGATTGAACCGCTGTGAACGGATAAATGTACATAGGGTTTGGACGCAAAATACAAATGTGGTGTCTTAAACATCAAATATGAAATAACAATTCATATAATATGGAACATAATAATATCTAGTATTTAATTTCAATGCCAAATTCAATTTCCGGTAAAATGCCGAAAATCACGAAATCGGAAGAATACTGCGCTTAAACGCGTATTTCAACATCCAACGAGTTATAATTCAATCAAAATAAATATTTGACATTGTTTTTATACAAAATAATTATTTAGAACTTCGTTTCGTCAAAAACTCATAAAAATTCACTAAAACGTCTTACGATTTTATAAAACTCATCTATTTTTATAAGTATATTGCTATTTTTATAAAAAACTAACCTACCCCACCCCACCCCCTACCCCAAATCGGCAGCCATATGACCAATATCCCAACACAATCTTCATTTTACTATTCACTATCCTAGTACTAAAAGCCTATGAATAAAATAAAACCATAAAATCCATATTAATCTAATAAGATATATCAATTTTCATTTGAATCAAGAGAATCAACCAACACTTCTCTCCTCCTCCTCCCTCTCTCAAGATCGGCACACACACACACACACACACACACTCCACCACCTCTTCTCCAACCCTCCACCACCATACACCACCACAAACCACCACCATCTTCCACCATTTTAGGTGTAAAACATCCCATTCTTGGTAAGTTAACTTCTCTTGTGATTTGAAACACTATTACACAAGTTTTATTCCATTTACACACACTAACATTTAGGTAAAACTATTGGGTAATAGTTTTGTCCAAGGGTCCTTCGAGCTACGGAGCCTAGATCTTGCTTCCTACCGTAAATCCTGCAAGATAAATCTTATTTTTAAGTAAAGTACGCTTCAAGGGTGAGTTCATACCCCTCATTTTCATCTTTTCTAAACATTTTGGAGGAGAATACAAGTTCACATGTTAAAAATAAGGATTTACACAAGTTTATATGTGTTTATATACCATAAATAATGATTTACACAAGTTTATAAAACTAGTAGTTGTGTAAAAACGTTTTTGAGATGAAATATGGTTAGATCTATGTAATATGAATATTATGATGTATTATGTTTGTGTAAAAGTTACAAAACTATAAATAAAATGTGTAAAAATACTAGATCTTTAATATAAACGTCATAAAAACGGAAACTAGTAAAAACTAACTACGTTTTTACTTTGTAACCGGAAACACTATTCTCTAACAAAAATGGTTATAACCAAGTTATTACACCGTTTTTGTGGGAAATATCTTAAAAGATGTTATTTATAATCATCTAAATAAGTTATTTCGTTATTGTTCGTAAAAATATGATTATTACAACGGTATACTAATAATAGACTATTATAGGAATAGTATGTTTTTGTGACCGGAAATACGACTTTTCTAGTGATTTATAAAATGAACGTCAATTTGACGTGATAACGACTATTTAGACTTATAATGTCATAATAAACTTGGGAAATGATATTTTTACAAGAAAGTTGGTATTTTAAACAAAAATGACAATATTCAAAATAATGTGTATGAAAAACGACCATTTGGAAATATTACTATCATTTTGACAAAATGACAAGATTTAAAATGTTGCCATCACTTATGTAAAATGACTAAAATAAATTTCTTGCCATGACATGTTGATAAACTATAAATCTATCTTATTAGTATATTTAGTGCCTTGGATGTAAGAAATTATACTTTTCAACTCATTGACATCTTTTAGGCTTAAATACGTTAACACAACGAAAACATTTATATAAATAATAATGGGTATAATTTATGGAACGAACGACAAAGATACGACAGAAATACTAAAGATAATTATATAAATATACAATTATTACATACTATAATTATCATGGACATTTTGATAATTACGAATACAAAGGAGTTTTCACTACATTTACAAGCAATGTTTTACCCTATAATTATCATGAGTATATTTTGATAATTACAAATACAAAAGGGTTTTCATTTCAGTACGAACTAGGATAAGATATCACGTTGGGTTGTTATGTGAGACATTTCTTCACAATACTGAAAGATGTACGCATTAAGTCCTGGATTATAACCTTAATCATTCATGAGCGAGATAGTTGTGTATAGATCTATACGGGACTGACAATCCCGCACCTAAGCTGCTAGCTACAGCTAGACCGACAGGTCTGGGGTGACATATGTCTTAACATTACGACGCCTGAAGAACGTCGTGGCAGGCCTACATACTAGTCACAGCAAGGTTATAATAACTCACATGAACGACAACGAATATCCTTAGTTTGGGGAAAAACATCTTCAAATGGTTTTATATAAATATAAAACTACATGTTGCTCTACACAAAATATAAGTATGGTTTTTTTACTTATACATATGGGTTTTATGGGATTAAAACCACATTTTATCAAGATACGAATATAAGTACGGTTTTACTTATACATACGAGTTTTATGGTATTAAAACTATATTCTAACAAGTTACAAATATAAGTATGGTTTTACTTATACACGCTGGTTTTATGGAAATTAAAACTACATTTCATTAAGATGTGAACATAAGTACGATTTACATATACAAACAAGTTTTATGGTATTATAACTACATTCTAACAAGTTACAAATATAAGTATGGTTTTACTTATACATACAAGTTTTATGGAAATTAAAACTACATTTTATCAAGATATAAATAAAAGTACGATTTTACCTACGTAAAGGTTTTACGGAATCATATCTACAATTAATCTACGAATAAACATGTATTTCCATGGTTTCGTACAAGAATAAGACTATGCAATACTATTTTCAAGTATAGAAACACGTATACATTTTCGGTCTTTGGGTTTTAAGACTACGACTCACTTTTATGAAAATATTGGATTTTCTGGTTTCAAACACTATCTCTTTACAAGGAAAAATGGACTATGGATTTTCTCAATACAAAATCTTATGAACTCACCAACGTAATGTTGACACTCTTTCAAATTTCTTGTATTCTCAGGGAACAATTAGTCAGGTACGACTAACCTTTTGGAATGGGACGCGAAGACGTCTCTTTTACTTATTTCATTATCATATTGTAATTGGCTTGAAACAATACCGTTTGAACAATGTAACGTTCCAATTATAATGTATGATGGTATAACCAATTTATTACACCACTATCGTGGAGAATATATCTTAAAAGAAGTTCTTTATAACCATCTAAATAAGTTATTTCACATATATTTGTAAATATACGCTTTTTACGACGGAATACTAAAAAAAAAAGACTATTATAGGAATAGTTTATGGACACAAGGTTACTATGACATTTTGAACAAGACAAAATAATTATATAAAAATATATAATTATTATACATTACTATATTTTCATGGGAAAAATGATAATGAGCAAATACAAGGGTTTTTCATATACAAACTTTAACAAGTTGATTGATACATACATTTTTGTGAGATGGGTATTCACAGTGCTTATTTAAGTACATACTATAAGTCCTGAAATTTATAACCAGAGTCTCGATAAGAGAGCGTGATATTTGTGTATAGATCTATACGGGATTGACAACCCCGCACCTGAGCTGCTTGCTACAGCTAGACCGACGGGTCTGAGGTGACAAATGTCATAACAGTCTGACGCCTGAAGAACGTCGAAGCAGGCCTATATGGTCACAGTATGGTTATAGGGCGTCTCGCATGGGAAATCAACTTTATAAACTGTTTACGTGGAAATATACATTTTCAATGGTTTTATACTACATACTACGCTATACATTTTAGTCTTTGGGTTTTAAAGACTTGGATACATTCATAAGAAAATATTGGATTTTCTTGGATTACAATACTACCTTTTACAATGAAAGAGATTCCTCATACAAGTTTTATGGTATTAAAACTATATTTTAACAAGTTACAAAGATAAGTATGGTTTTACTTATACACACTGGTTCTATGGAAATTAAAACTACATTTTATCAAAGATATAAATATAAGTACGGTTTACTTATACATACGAGTTTTATGGAATTAAATCTATGATTAGTCTACAAGTAAACATCTATTTACACGGTTTCATACAAGAATAAAACTACGTAATACTATTTTCAAGTATAGAAATACTTATACATTTTCGGTCTTTGGGTTTTAAGAATACGAGTCATTTATAAGAAAATATTGGATTTTCTGGTTTCAAACACTATCTTTTTACAAGGAAAAATGATTATGGATTTTCTCATACAAAAATCTTATGAACTCACCAACGTAATGTTGACACTCTTTCAAACTACTTGTATTCTCAGGAAATTGATAAGGTAACTACAACCGTTGGCGATGGGTTGCTATGGCGTCATACTATGTATTTTGATATCATATTGTAATTGTATTTAAAACGTACAATCTTTTGAACTCTTGTAACATTTACAGTTATGTATATGATGGATGTGTTTGCTTTGATCACTATTGTACAAACGTTGTTATGATACTGTTCATGAAGTCATCCACCCTCAGACGTTTCCGCCATCGTGGTTTGGGGGTGTGACATTTTGAATAATCAAATTATTCGGGAAGTAAAACATGTGAAAGTGAAACATAAAATCTTATTGGCAGCTACTCTTGCTTATTACCAAGTCTCCACGTGGTAATCACCTAGTCGGATCTGTCATAATACTATTATCGGTTTCTTGTTTTCTTTTAAACTTTCAATTCAAGTTTTATATCTATATCTACATGAACCTTTTAGTCTTTCTATGTATCCATAGTGTCTTACACTGATACACTTTATTGCAGATGATCCAACCGGATGCTCTTACGATGACATCTCAATATACTATTATGTCTTTTCTCTCTCCTAACTCCATTCTGGTGATGTGTACTGTGACTTCCCATGGTTCTCGGGGTCTTTAGTATACATGACTGCACCTTAAGACTATTTCGGGGTGTTATGATGTGCCGATGAACCACACGCGCTCCATCAGTATACAAACGAAACTCTTTAACCATGAAGTCCTACAGTACCACCTCCTGGTGTAAACGATTACCGATTCGAAACTCCTTTCAAATTATTACTAACATTCACCCCAATTATTTCCCAATGATTTCTCACATGTTTTCAAATAATCCACCCAGTATTCTCAGCCAAGTTATATCCTGAATCCAACTTACTATGCTTTAAGCATTAAGTCATCAGCACATGTTCATGACACTACTGATCGATCCAAGAAGCTCGTGGAATCCGATGTAATCTTATTCCTAACCCTTTCGGAATCTAAAGATTACTGATAATCTCTGTGTCATGACTTTCGAAAAACTATTTCCTTTCGGAGACTTTTTCTCATGCATCTTGAATCTTATCAAGATCATGCTCATAGTTGTTGGGTCTATACTGACGATTTCATCTATCCGATAGATGTCTATGAACTACGTGACTATGTTGCACCTTCTTTATATCTTTCATGCCAAGTCATCACACTTTGAAATGATAGGAAACTCCTTTCATGGGTTTGTGCATCTTGAATCTCATCAAGATCACATTGGCAGGGTTTTGATCTATCTAATAGATGTTTGCAACCACTTAAGTATGCTGTATCTCTATTAAGTCTTTCATAGCAAACCATCTCTTAATGTCAAGTCATTACACTTTGTAATGATAAAAGACGTTTCCTAGAAGCAGTATGTAACCAACATACAGTGATAGGCAGATGACAACGATACTCCCACCGGCTTTGACACGGTTATGTGACTCTTTCGGACTATTCACAAAATCCAAACCTTTTGACACATTTTGAGAATCCGAAATCCAAACCTTTTCTAACATGATTATGACAATCTTTCAGGCTATTCACAAAATCCAAACATTTGGCATATTTTGAGAATCCGAATATCCTTTCTTGCGAGGCGCCCGTAGGAAGAATCCCGGGCCTATGCACCTTTGTATTGGCACGTTCTTTGTGAGTCCCTATTAGTGTGCCGGTAATCCACACGTGCTCCACTAACGACTCACAATGTGCCATGCAGTATCCTCTCGGATTTCATCTTCTGTTGAGAGTGCTTCTCTCGGAACCAATTGCTTGACTCTGAGTATCGTCTCACTCAACTAGATGTTCTGTAAGTACATTTCTATCCATGTCTCTTTCTTTTGATTATTCAATTACTCCCACTGGTTTTAGACGAGGTGAAAAATCAATCAAATTGTCACATAGAGTGTATCTCGCACTAAGGTTCTCTTATTTGGCAGCAACCGGGCTCACCAATGCTTCCAAGTAGTCGGACTGCTTATCCGTACCAACTTTAGTGTTTTACCACTAATCAGTACATCACCCAGATCATAACACCTTATGATGGTGACCGATACTACTGGTCAAAAGAAGAGTATGTCAGGTTTAACAAGAATCTGATTTCTGGTCAAGGCCTAGTGATGACTAAAGGTTCTTTCAATTGGCTAATCCTGAACTCATTCAGGATCATTCTTACTACCACTGTTTCCTTAGAATATGAGTCCTTTCCAAAAGAACTCTTCTTTCACAGTTACAGTCGGGATAGCCAATGAAATGACATTGCTGATCAGGTACAGGCTGGTCACGAGGTTCGGAAGAACGCTACTTGACCCTGGACTTTCTATGTACAAGTGGGACGATCCCAGCTTTATGCTTCAGACAGTGTCTGTAAAACCTACTTAGTCTAAGACGTTGTCGGGATATGGTTTCTATGGTCTGACTGGTTGAATATTCAATTCATCGAAAAAATAATTGGAAATGTATCTTATACATCTAGGATCGAACTATTTCGACCAATGCTCCATTATCTTCCCTAAGACACATTATAACCATTAATGTTCTTGGAAGAGAATAAAATGTGAAACATTTTCTCAGTTTATGTTGTCACTCAGGTTCTGTTGATCGTATACTTTCTTTGAAGTCCTTGAACAGTTCAAGGTTTCAATCAATGCTTATTCTAATAAGCGAAGCCATATTTGTCAAACTAATTGGCAAATATTATGAAGTATAACTAACTGTGTTCTGTTTAAAGACTCGAGCAATACACAGTAACTAGTGTGTCCGTTGTTCATAATCTTAATGTCCTTTACATCTCTATGTAAATTTATGACTTTGTTAATTATGTTCAAGATATTCAATCATCACCTGACTCTAAGTCAACTGATTCGAAAATCCTATCCACTGGATCTTTGGGTGATTCATTTCTTGCCACAAATGATTTTATTAAGAACTCAATTTATCATGTAACTCTAAGTCAAATGATTCGAAAGTCCTGTCCAACTGGACCTTTTCTTGAATTGATCCTTATAAAATTTGCTTTAACAATCATAGAGGACACAATTCATGAATCCAAAACACTTTGGATGTATCATCATTCAAGTTATTGCCATTCATGCAAATATCACACTCATACAACATTTCAAGGATAATTTTAAACAACCATGTATCAAAAGAAAAATCAACATTTTATTAAAAAAATATCCTTGAACAATGTACTATATGACAGACAATGTCGCACACATCTAATAAGCTAATAACAAGACCATAATATCTAACTTAACTCCAAAACTGCATGAGCTTCAAATCCAATCCGAATGTGCTCCTATGCAACAAAATCCTGCATCCTACAGAGTCCATGCATACAGAGCAAATGCGAGAAACACATCCTGTATCAAGGAAATAAGGATCAGGAGTTCTGAGTATTTAAGATATACCTGAGTTGTCAAACTGTTCGACTTTGGAGCATCTTTCCAATCTTTCTATGACTGTGTCCCACCCTGTGGATTCCCAGTTTGAGACATCGAAGAACCAGTCCAGATGATCTGGATCATTTCTTGATGTGCCTTATTACTAGACTCAAACCCGAAGCATTTGAATCAATGGAACTATGCTTCTCCATGAACGAATCATACAGAGTCAACATTGAATGCATTTCCATGATTGTCTTATCTGGTTACCCTTCTTATACATCTGGATGAACATACCAGCGAGTCGAGTTAATGCTCAACTCCCGATTAAAGGGTGACCAAATTTATATAGTTCACCTATGTGTCTCTCAATCTTGAGAACATGTGAACTGGTGCTACTTCATGCACACTTCAAGCTCTAAGAAGATCTTAGCTTGTCCTTTTTCAACGGGTTCTCGGAACCTTTCCTCAACCGGATGTGCTAACTTACCTGACCCCAGGAATTCTAAATCCCTGCGGAACTCGGGGTCAATGATCAATAGCATGAGGAAACGAACTTCCTTGGACTCAATAGTCAAGGGGTCATGCTCATCACAAGCTTCTGTGTTATGCCATGCTTTGGGGAGCGGACACTCAATAAGATTTGGCTTGCCAGCAAAACTAAGAACCATTCTCTATTTTTGAAGCCATACCACAAAGTTCAGGCCAGTCAACTTTACCATATGTAACAGGTGCTTTCTGAAACTCTCAGAAATGGGTGAAGGAGGAGAAGAAGGAGAAATGACACTATCTTCAGACATTTATAAAATTTGAATTCATTAGTTTAATTTTAATCATTCTTAAACAATTACCCAATATATTATTTAACAAGGCTAGGATCCAAAATACCCCAACTATGGTGTGAAGAGAGATGTCGTAATCACAACATAATGGTCATTAAGGTAGATAAACATTTATCAATTTCAGTCTTATGAAATTCCTAGATCTGTGAGATTCATTAAACTATTCAATGGCATGTTTAATCTCGGATATGCTCTACTGTTTGTGACTGGGATGCCGAGGATCACAAAATAGATGTGAATAACCATGAAAATATGCTCGGTAACCTCAATGTCATTTATCATCTCTAATTGATGTGCCGGTTAACCACACACGCTCCATCAACAATGATAAATCATGAGAGACCCATTACCACTCTTTATGAGCCCCTATTAGTGTGTCAGTTAACCACAACGCTCCATTAATGTCTCATAAAGTGTAATGTGCAATTTCATGGATTAACATCTTTTCACATTTTTCCTAAAGTAACTAGATTTGGGATTTTATATAAAGTTCTAGTACTTTGATTAATAACATTATACTTTTAATGTGATTAAGCGGTCCTATCAAACCCGTTCGGCTAACGACCCTCCACTGATCAAGAGAGCGGTGGGTGAGAGTGGACACCCATTAGACCGCCATTTTATAGGCAGTCTCCTTATACCCTCCTCATAAATCAGCTTTGTGAATGAGGCCTATCAAACCCGTTCGGCTAACGACCCTCCACTGATCAAGAGAGCGGTGGGTGAGAGTGGACACCCATTAGACCGCCATTTTATAGGCAGTCTCCTTATACCCTCCTCATAAATCAGCTTTGTGAATGAGGCCTACTATTGATTTACCTAACCAGTTTATCTTATATATATATATATATATATATATATATATATATATATATATATATATATATATATATATATATATATATATATATATATATATATATATATATATATATATATATATATATATATATATATATATATAATATTAACTTTTAATTATAATATATATAACATGTATTTTAAACTCTTTAAAATATTAATGGTTTAATCTTTTAATTTTTTTGAAATTAACTATTAATTTTAAAATTAAATTTAAACATTTAAATGATTTAATTTATCTTTTAATTAAATAATTAATTAAATTAATTAAATCCAGATAGGCATCACAAATTAATCAAATTAATTTAATCCTATCTTAAACCCCTAAATCTCGAAAATAGCAATTAAGTGGGTTTAAGGTTTCCATTTGTTAAATAATCACAATTACCAAAAATAGAAAACCTTCTAAAACCCTAGCACCAAAATCGCACACAAGGGGGAGGAGGCTAGGGTTTCAAAAACCCTAACCCTAAGTTCGATTAGGCCTTCATTTAGGGTTTAGTTTCCATAAACCCTAAATCTAAGGATTACAATTATAGCAATTTAATTAGAAAACAACCAAATAGCTCTGATACCACTGAAAATGTTTTCGACAATCTATGAACTAAAACCCTAAGTTCACATGCAACCTAGAAAAAGATCTATGTTTTCTATCTTTGAACATATAATAAAATCCTAAAGGCCAACAGAAAATTTCTAAAGAAAATAATTAAGAAAACTAACCTTTAGTTTAATCTTGAAGCTAGCAGCACAAGTGTCCTGCCTCAAATGAGATCACACCCAGGGAGCAAGAGGGAGGGGTCGAAATCCAGAGAGAGAGGAGAGATCAAAAGTGGCACAGACAATTAGGGTTCCAGGGAGCTCTATTTATAGCCTCCAGGTGGTGAGAGTAAAAACCCTAGACAAGCCCAAATCTGGATAAGCCTTTTATCATTTGGACCAAGCCTTTTAACCCTTTATTAGGGTTTCAAAATTATGGATATATCTCTCCATAATTTCACCACATTTATTAATTTCAATTAATTCTAGATTAATTTATAATTAATTAACATAGTTTCTAATTAATATATTATCACCATACTACCCCTGACTCAACAACTGTTGATGTTGCGGAGGGGGCTGTAAGTGACAGTACAAACCACAGCCCAACAATTCCTGAAATAATTGAAATCATTGATACTCCTGAAATTCAAGATCCGGTGATGGGTGAATCAATACCATCACCAGACAACTTAGTCGAGACGGTTATTGAGGAAGGGGGCGTAGATGACAATACCACCCCCGACCCAGCAATCTTTGAAAATTTTGAATATTTTGAAAGTAAAGATCTGGTGATGAGTGAAACTAATTGGCAAATATTATGAAGTATAACTAACTGTGTTCTGTTTAAAGACTCGAGCAATACACAGTAACTAGTGTGTCCGTTGTTCATAATCTTAATGTCCTTTACATCTCTATGTAAATTTATGACTTTGTTAATTATGTTCAAGATATTCAATCATCACCTGACTCTAAGTCAACTGATTCGAAAATCCTATCCACTGGATCTTTGGGTGATTCATTTCTTGCCACAAATGATTTTATTAAGAACTCAATTTATCATGTAACTCTAAGTCAAATGATTCGAAAGTCCTGTCCAACTGGACCTTTTCTTGAATTGATCCTTATAAAATTTGCTTTAACAATCATAGAGGACACAATTCATGAATCCAAAACACTTTGGATGTATCATCATTCAAGTTATTGCCATTCATGCAAATATCACACTCATACAACATTTCAAGGATAATTTTAAACAACCATGTATCAAAAGAAAAATCAACATTTTATTAAAAAAATATCCTTGAACAATGTACTATATGACAGACAATGTCGCACACATCTAATAAGCTAATAACAAGACCATAATATCTAACTTAACTCCAAAACTGCATGAGCTTCAAATCCAATCCGAATGTGCTCCTATGCAACAAAATCCTGCATCCTACAGAGTCCATGCATACAGAGCAAATGCGAGAAACACATCCTGTATCAAGGAAATAAGGATCAGGAGTTCTGAGTATTTAAGATATACCTGAGTTGTCAAACTGTTCGACTTTGGAGCATCTTTCCAATCTTTCTATGACTGTGTCCCACCCTGTGGATTCCCAGTTTGAGACATCGAAGAACCAGTCCAGATGATCTGGATCATTTCTTGATGTGCCTTATTACTAGACTCAATTTTAGCACCACTCATGACCCATTCATAAGTGAAAAATTGGATGTGATTAATACCATCGATGAGGACATTAGGGAGCACACCAATATTATGCCTTCCGATCCCATTCGATTGGAAAATCTTTATTGGCGTTGCGGGCAAAATTCGCAACGTACAAAGGACACCCATTATGTGGACAAACAAGGCGCAAAACAATTATTGGGAGCGGCACTGGGCACGCTCCACATCAAACCTATGATCTTGAAGAGATACCGAAGGAAGGATCGAGCTTGGAGGTTTAAAGATACTTCCAAGCATTTACGGGAATTAATCGGAAGACGGCGACCGGGTAGCAGCAGAAGAACCGACAAGCCATTCGACCCAGGAAAGTTAGAGGAGTATCGGGTCAGCGAAGGAACGGTGGGAATTGGAAATCAGCAGGAACAAATGCTGTACGATCCACCATAGCCGCAGAAGACGTCTGGCTGAAGACGTTAAACTTAGCGCTTGTTGGGAGGCAACCTATCGGTAAACAGGTTAGGTTCTTTGTTTTTAAAGTAATTAGGAAAATCAATCATCATCATTGCAGGATTTTGTAGCACGAATCAAGTGTGGGGTCAATTGAAAAGAATTGCAAGGATTGAAGGTCCGACGCGGTGGGGATACAACCGCACCGTGCGTTCGCAAGGTAACCCGATGCACAAGGGTTGATTTGGGACACGCGCGACGCACATCACCGTTACGCATGACGGGGATTATGATCGGTCAGAAACCGCCATTAAGGTACGTAACCTCTCGTACCACCACACACAAACAGACGACGCGCAAAAACAGAGCACCGATCAACCACGTATTTTTCTCGCATTTTCGTGTTTTTTGGTATCTACAATCGAGGTATGTCACTTAAAACTCATTCTTTCTAGTTATTACATCCGTTTGACGTGCGAAATTGATTGAATTAGTCGAAAGTAGAAAACTTAGAAAAATCGGCAATGCCGACTCGTAGGGTGTTGCATATGCAAAATTCTCACCCTAGAGGGGCTAGTCGGTAGTTAGGGTGCCTTGTATACATGTTGAAATGGATTGAACAGGTGATTTCGAGGAAATTTTTTCAACAGTCATAGGAAGTGATGCGCATTGTTCATAAGCCGCACCGCGCGTATTGGGGCGACGCGCAAGAATCCGCGGCGCTCAGAGACTAATTTTGAAAGAAAAAAAATTTGTTGTGATTTGTGTTTAGACGGCTGATTACAGGCCGGGACACCCGTTTTACAGTTCCCGGACATGCTTGAGGAGACTCCGCGCTACCGTGCTTGACTTGGGGAGCTTTGCTGACCGAGCTTTGCTGACCAGTTGGGGTTATGGGACCAACTTCTGCCTTCCATCCACCGCACCTGGACCCATCCCGATAGAGCATATACTTTCACTTGCCAGGGCTGGGATAGATTGATGGCCACCGAGGATGATCTCATGTACAAGGAGCTCGTGCTCGAGTTCCTATCCACTTACAGATACACCCCAGGATCGAGGGAGCCACGAGCCCAGCTGATCCGATTTAGACTGGGAGGGCAGAGCTTGGAGTGCACACTCCGGGAGTTTGCCAGACGCACTGACCTTTACACCGAGGCGGAGATGGGTGGTGTTCACTTTGCACCCTTTTTCACCGCCTGCTTCAGGGATCAGCCTCAGAGGGAGGCGAATGCGGTTATTTGGGCAGCAATGTCCAACGAGATGTATGAGGTTGGCTCAGCCAGGGAGAGCCAGTTCTGAGATCCACTCCACCGATTGATGCATCGGATCGTGTCCACCTCCATTATGCAGAGGAGGGGATGCGAGAAGGTGTCCGGAGAGGACATTTACTACATGTGGGTCCTCTCTGACCCCATCAAGTTCCTCAACCCGCCGTTCACACTAGCATTTTCACTTACATCTAGGGCAGCGGGCTCGACTGCTAGTAGTCCTATGGCTGGTGGACACTTCATCAGCCATCTGGCACGATCGTATGGTTTTCTCACGGCCGAGGTTCTTGCCGGCCTGGCACCGACACCACCCACGCGAGCATCAGTACGATATTTTGAGCTGATGATGATCATCCACCAGCCGCAACAGGGCATATTTGAGTGGATGCCGACGATTGAGGCAGTTGGCCCCCAGGCCAAGGAGGAGTCAGAGGAGGAGGAGCGACCCGCCCAGCGACGGAGAGTAGATGCAGCTGTCCAGCCACCACCACAGCGTGTAGACGTGCAGACTGCCTTGTTGGATTTGCGTGAGAGGATGGCGGTTTTGGAGGAGGAGCAGGTATGGATTGGAGAGGCACTACTTGAGCTGCTCACTCAGTCTGGATGACACCCACGACCTTTCCCTACCAGAGCCCACAATGATGAGGCTGGTCGTATGATGACTGATCGTACTTTTTCTTTTGATCGTTTGAAACATTGTACATAACTTGTTACTATCTTTTGTCCTTTATCTTTTATGCTTGTTTGTTCTTTTTGCGTTTTATTTGCATGTAAGTACCAATGAAAATCTACTGAGGAGTTGTCTCAAGCAAGTGTGGGGTCATTGTACCCCTACACTTGCCATTTCACTGGCGTGTTCACTGTTGCGCCACAACTCCATGAATCTGAATCGTTATGTACGTGTTTTAGCCTGTGACAATGAGTTCCAACAAGCAGTCTACCATCTAAAGGGGTAACTCTTTCTCCCTTGATCTGAAATATTTTTATGTACAACAGGGACGTTGTACGGTTTTAAGTGTGGGGTGTGGACAGTCGAAAGAGTCTATTTTTTGAATTTTTTGCGGAAAACGAGTAATTTTCAAAATTTTTAGGAATTTTTCAAAATTTTAAGAGATTGTAATTTTGAAACGAATAACTTTTGAATGTTATAGCATTGGTATTTTTCAAGAAATACTATTTAGTTGTTAGCATGCTATTATTTAGTCAAATAAGTTGAGTTTTTAAAAGTTAGAAAATTTTAGATTTAGAATATATTAGGATTGGAATTTAGGAAGGAATTGCCAATCAGTGGCCTTTGTTGTTCGAGCCGGTAGGTCTAAAACGGGTGGCCACAAAGGGGTACTTATGCACCTTACTACGTAAGATCGTCTGGTCTGGGATAGTATTTCTGAAAGCTTGTTACACGGACAACATCGAAAGTCATGGACATTTCTTTAGCTTTAGAATCTGAATAAGTACGTGCAGTTTTTGTGAACAGAAAATTTGTAATGAAGGGTTCTCTAGAAAGTCGTGAATTTCAAAGGATATTCTGGTTAGTTTTTATCAAAATCATTTTTATTCTAACTTTTGAAACAATATACTTTGAAACTAAAAGCGTTCAAAAATGTTTGAGTCTTAATCATAATTTGTTAAAAACTCTTTTTCTTGGGGACAAGTAAGACACAAGTGTGGGGTGTTTGACAACGCCTATCAATATCAAGTATTTTAGTCGTTGTTAGGTCCTATTCTTAGTGAAAATATATCAGATATATATTAGTATTACTCACTTTTGTGCTTAGTACTTGTGTGCAAGAAAAAGATAAAAATAGGGACTAAACATGGACAAAATGAAGAAGTTCTGGATAAAGACCTTTTCAGTCGAAAACATACGCGCGCCGTGAGTAGAAGACATGCGCGTTGCGGATAGTCAAAGATGAGGCGGTGTATTGAAATTCAAACAGCGAAATACGTGGATAATGGATAAGACGCGACGCAGATACAAGCCATACGCGGCGCAGATGACCAGAATTTGCAACTATAAATAGAGGCATCTAGGTCTAATTTCAGGAGCGATGAACGACCCAAAAGGCGGAACCTAGGCTTCTTTGACTCAGGATTTCGGATTTCAGCAACTTCAATTGGTATTTTTATGTTTTCCATTTAATTTTAGTAATTCTTAGTTTTAGTTTTAGCTTGATTCCTTTGATTCTGGATTGTAGGATCTGTTGGAACTAGTTTAGTTTAGTTTATTTTCGAAATTAGTAACATTTGTCTTCTGGATTCGGTTTATATTCCATTTAATCATTCGGTTGAAGTTATATGGCACTTTTTCGGTATTGTTATGTTTGAATGCTTGTTTGGATTGTTATTGCTTCTGATTTTTCTGGAAATTACTTCTGGAATCAGTAAGTAATCTTGGTTCATAGTTTGAAGTAGTTTAGTTTAGTGAATGCTTGGTTTAGTTTTCAGTATTTTATTTATTCTGTTTTTTCGAAGTGAAGGAAACACCGCTGACTATAGCGTGACACTATAGTAGGTTATTCTGACACTATATCTTGACCACCAAACTCCCGCGGATCGACCCTTACTACTGCTATACTAGTTAGTCGGTGAGGTTTTATTTTCTATTTTTGACCGCATAACGACCTAGGCGTGTCAGGTAGAAGCATCAGTAGATTTCATTTCAGTACTCTCAGCGGTGCTAGATTTATCCTTTTGAGTGAAATTGGAAAGTAAGATTCTTCAGATTCTTCGGTTTCAGGAGATGGAACAAAATTTGTTATTAAAGGGAGGGGATAGATCTATAACCAAATCCTTCACCGTGTTTGTTAGCCCATTTGGTTTGATGTTCAATTATTGACTCAATTACATCACTTGATACATCAAACTTTTTAAAGTTAAATTCAGCATCTTGAAATCTTAATTTCAATGCATCAAGTTCACCAGTCAATCTAGCAATATCCTCACTTTCAAACCTAAGATGGCAACTTTTTACACTAAGTTCTTCTTGCAATTTGTGAAAATCTGAGGTTTTAGCATCTAACATTTCTTAGAGAAGTTTCAGTTTCTTTTTATGCTTATAGACATGATTTTCTAGATCAAATATTTCTCTAAGTAGTTTATCATTTAACTCACGGTATTTAGCAATCTTATCAATGCAAGTTTGAGAAGAGCAATAAACTTCACTAATCTCATCATTGGCAGGGGTGGTAGCTGGAGTAGTAGAGACCATGAAGGAGAACTGCAAGTCCATCATTTGTTCTCCGACTGCATCAACGTCCATATCACCTTTAATCTATGCAAGGTGGGCTCTACCATCTCCATTCAGATTCAGATCATGCAGTTGGTTTTCCCACGTGAATTGTTGTGCTACCATGGCTCTTTCTGTATTCTGGGGTTGAGGAGCAGCTTCATGGTTTGTTCCAACGGGCACCAGATTCCTCTCAACATTCTCCATTCTTGGTTTAGTGCATTCACGAGCAAAGTGCCTTGGCTCATGGCAGTTATAACATCGAGGATCTGCTTTGTTGAATCCCACCTTCTTTTCTCCACTATTGGCAACCCAATTGTTTCTGCCCATCCTTTAAGTGAACTTCTTTGCCCTGAATACCGCCATAGCAATATGCCAGGAAATATCCATCTCTTCCACATCAACGGGATGAATTTGATCAAGTTCTCCAGGCATCATACGCTGAACAAGATCCCCAACAACGAGAGCATTGTAACAGTTTAGGAGACCAGCCATCATGCGCAGGTTATCTTTAGCTCCTTTGGGAAGAGCAGAGGCAGTTGATTTAGTAGCAGAGACTGAAGGAGAGAAGGCTGGAGGTGCCAGTGGTATGCTGGAAGAGGAAGAAGCTTGCTGAGTCGGAACTTGAGCAGGGAGAGCTGAAAAAACGCTATTTGTTGAAGCTCCAAGATTAGCAGACTGATAGGAGCTGACATGGTTGATTTCTCTCTGTTTGTCATCCATGTCACACGACTTGATGATAGCCATGATTTCAGAGAGAGAGAGTCTAGCTAAATCCTTGGTCTTCTTAATAACAGCTACGTTCATGTCCCAGCTTCTCGGGAGCGAGTTCAGTAGCTTCTTGTTGACTTCTATCTTTGACAGAGAGATTCTAGCGGTTGTCATCTTAGTGTTTAAGGTAATAAAGCGTTGTAATTAGGCCTCGAGTGACTCTCCAAGCACATGGTTGAACATGTTGAACCTCTGACGAAGCAGGTCTTGCATGCTCTATTTCATATCGTCATTTCCCTCGTAGACTTCAATTAACGCATCCCATAGGGACTTTGTAGTTTTGTATTCATTAAAACCCTGAGCAATTTCTGGAGATAGTGCCATGAGAGGGTGGCAAGAGCTTTCTCATCTAGATCAACTTTATCAAACTACAAGTCAGTGTATTCTTCCACGGGCTTATCAACCACAGAACCGTCTATTCTGGTAACTATAATTCTGACAGGAGGAGGCAAGTAACTTCTCCACAATTTGACATCCTTCATCTTAATGTACTACTCAAATCTATATTTCCATTCCGAGAAACCTTTAACCTTGACTAGCCTAGGAATACGGGTAACCGTACCCATAACGGAATCGAGATCGGAATGAACATTGGCAGTAACTGAATCCATTGGAAATGAACTAAAAAACTCCAAAAGTCAACTAACACTTTGACCGAAAAGCAACAAGTCAACAGCAACTGGATCGAAAACAGCTAAACTGAACACCACCCTTGGACCGAAAACGAGACCAAAAAGGCAGCTGAACCGAAAACTAGAGCTGAAAACAGGAGTAGACCAAAATTGAGGCGGGAAACGCAGACCAAAAAATCGTCCAAATGACCGAAATCGATAAAATCCTAATGTGACACCGAAATCTATTAATGGGCTGACCGAAATCCTGCTTAACGGACCGAGAACCACAGCGAAACCCTAGCAGATGAACACACCGCCACCGAAATCCTTGAGCTGACCGAAAACGTTTCAGATATGGACCGAAAACCACTACCAGATCTGAAATTCGCACAAACAATTAGAAAAACGGCATTTTTGGATCAAAAACTCCGTTTTTGTATGTTTTTCACTTGAAGATTCCAAGAACTTCGAAGAACACTTGAACAAAAATACCCAAAATCGATCTAAATAGTCCAAAATCGCTCAAAAAACGTCCAAATCTCCAAGATCCAAGCAAAGGAAATAGATTGATACCAAGACGTCCAAAAACACGAGGTTTTGAGGCTCTGATACCAATTGTTGGTCCCGAGCAATCTTGGATCTATGAATGGTATCAATCAATCAATCAAGAACACGAGCAAATTCGATCTTCAATGCACACTTTAATTGATAAAGTCGGGTACACAAGATCAGTAGTTGCTTGAACACAATGAATTCTCTATGCTAGCTCTATGCTCCAAAACAACCAACTAGTCTAATGAAGACTAAACAACACTATATATACTCACGCCTACACCAGCCGAAATCCCAAGCCCACGGACCAAGGCCAACCGAAAGTGTTGGATCCAGCCCACCGAAAACCTCCTGGTTTTCGGTCATCACGACCGATATCCAGGGGGATATCGGTCCAGACCGAAATCGACCAATAGCCCAATAAATTCATCATTTTAGCCTAGAAACTCTTGAATTTGGTCCGATAAAATGCAAAGATTAAACCACTCATAATTATGGCCCAACAACCTTGTTACGCAAAGTCTTTGTCTTCCTTTCTAAGACGTCGACGAGTTGCTTTGCATAATTCAGGTGCTCATCGACCTGGATATCCTCTAAAGGTATCATTGCAGGCTCGTCGGATATGCATTTCCTCAGTTGAGAGACATGGAAGGTATTGTGGATCTGGCTGAGCTACTCGGGCAACTCCACACGACAGGCCGCCTGGCCCATACGAGCTATGAGCCGACAGCATCCAATATATCTAGGGCCCAACTTGCCCCGCTTCTGAAATCTGATGACACCCTTCCACGGAGACACTTTGAGAAGTACGAAATCCCCAACCGGGAACTCAAGATCGGGTCGATGTCGATCCACATAGCTTTTCTATTGACTCTATGTTGTACGTAGTCTCTCATGAACCTGCTAAATGACTTCCGTCGTCTTGAGCACAACTTCGGTGCTCCCAATGACTCGTTGACCAACCTCGCCCCAACAAATAGGAGTCCTGCATCTCCTCCCATATAACATCTCGAAGGGAGGCGTTCCAACACTTGATGATAAATGTTATTATAGAATAACTCCGCCAATGGAATATAATAATCCCAATTCTGCCAAAGTAGATAACAAAAGCTCGTAACATATCCTCTAGAGTCTGGATCGCTTACTCGCTCCGCCCGTAGGTCTGGGGATGGTATGTTATACTGAAGTGAAGTCGCGTGCACAAATCCTCGTGAAACTTCTTCCATAATCGAGAAGTAAATCAAACATCTCGATCAGAAATCATCGAGACTGGTATGCCATGACGAGATATCACTCGTCCGCATACACTCTAGCCAACCTTTCAAGAGTATAAGTCTCCTGGATTGGAATGAAATGGGCACTTTTAGTCAGTCGATCCATGATAACCCAAATGGTATCCAATTTCCGAGGGGTTCTTGGCGACTTCGTGATAAAATTCATGGTAATATCCTCCCACTTCCATTCAGGTATCTATAGAGGCTGGAGTTTTCCATGAGGCCTCTGATGTTCAGCCTTCACCCTTTGATAGGTCAAACATATTTTTACATACCATGCCACGTCCCGCTTCATGCCTGGATGGATAGAGAATTTTGATTTATGCGCATCATCTAACAAAACCTGAGGAGCATCGCCTGCTTTAGGGACCCAAACCCGACCATACCGTGATAACAAACTGTGACTATCCCTCCAAATGTCTGGTATCATTCCCACAATCTGATCCTCCTTTTGGTTCTCCTTCTGACTCCCTTCCAACAGGGACACACATATAATCTCAAATAGGGGTGTGACTAGAATCATCCTCAAGCACAAACCCTCAAGAGGCATGCCAATCACCTTCTGACTAAGAGAATTGGCCACCACATTGGCCTTTCCAGGATGATATAAGATCTCGCAATTATAATCCTTGCCCACGTCCATCCATCTCCTCTACTACATGTTTGAATTCGGCTACTCCATCAAATACTTCAAAATCATATGGTCTGTATAGAGAGCACAACGAACCACAGAAAAATAATGCCTCCAAATCTTGATGGCAAAAACCACCGCCCCCAGCTTGAAATCATGCGTCAGATAATTTGCCTCGTGAGGCTTCAGCTGCCTCAACGCATAAGCAATCACCCCATGCTACATCAGGAGTGCCCCCAATCTAGAAGCAGATGCATCACAATACACTAGCAAATCATCCACACCCTCGGGTAGGGTCAAAACAGGTGTAACGCCCGGTTTCTCATACAAAGTACACCTAAAATTTTTCGAAGAACAACACATCAAAATGGGCATACTTGTACACAAACCACGTAAACAAGTTGTTATCAAGATATTTAGTTACACAAAAGTTCCTTATAAAAAAACAAACCAGACATTACAAATAAAATCTAACACAACTAAAGGATATGCTCTAAGTTGTCCATCTCTCTTTATCACATGCCGCGCCCTATCACAACTACAGATACATGCAAAACAACATACAACTCAAGTGTAAGCTTATAAAAAGCTTAGTGAGTAATCTAAAACACACTCCACAAATCTCTCTCTATGCACATACTCATCCTCCTCGCTTGCTATTCTCATTAGCAAGTAAACATCTCCTTTTTATATTTGAAACCTGCAATCACATTAGCTTACAATGCCAGCTAATTATTAGCATACATCAACTCATCAATAAGTACCACAATCGGTACTGCTCGTAAACTCGATCACATTCTCGCATGTACTCCTTTTCACAATCAACTATACTCAATCGCAGCAATTCTCATGGCTGTAACAAGTAGACTCAAAGATTTTTTTAACTCATTGACTGTAGCATATACTCTACTCTTATACTCAATATAGTTTTCAACTCATCTCTTATTATCCATAGATAACAGAACCACCCCAACTCTAAGTTACTGTAGCATCAACATAACGCACACACACACACACACACACACACACACACACACACACACACACATATATATATATATATATATATATATATATATATATATATATATATATATATATATATATATGTATTACATACATCAAGGTGTAACTTTTACTCAAGTACTCACCTGATATCGACTTAGTATGCGGAACCCCCAATTTACGCATACTGGGCTCCTGTTCACTAGACTTGGTTGTATCGTAATAGTCTAAATCAAATATTCAATATACTCGATCATCTCAAAGATGTAGAACTTGAAAGAGGAAAAAGGAGTATAAACGGTAATATCACTCTATTTATAGAAACCCCTAATTCTGCGGTTCTACTAGTTCACCGTAAAATCTCGACAATAATCGCATCAAACTCAAGAAAGTATCCACTAACAGTCTACTAACAACATATACAACAATTTATAGCTCAATCACAAAGTTGAAAGCTAGGGTTTGAAAACCCCAAAATCGACAAGTTACTTACCTCGATGAATTAAGAATCATGAACACATTTACGGGGTTAGATTCGAGTCTCTCTACGCTTCCATACGAATCTCCATGCTCAATTTGATAGAAAATCGCCTCTATTTGGTATGGATTGGAGTTTGGGTCTATTTTTCCCGAATTGAGGGTTTGCTGCACATATGGGTCTGCACAACATTAGCGTCGCTAATGTGGCCTGCATGACCCGTTTCGATTTACACGCCCCGTTTTGACCCACTACATGCTCCAATTCAACTTTAACAGGACCCGTGTGGTTGAACACGACCGATGTTGGTCCGAGAGGCTAAAATCAGTTTTTAAATCATATTTACATCACCTGTGCGACTCTACACGACACGTGCAACCTTGTTTTGGCATTTTTAAGGCTCAAACTTCTTCCAAATGGGTTTCTACCCACCCAAACTCATACAACAACCTAACTAATCTTAATCAAACCAAGATTAGTACATAAGAAAGGCTTCAACCTCTTCTTACACATCAAACAACTAAAAACTCAAAGGCAATCATAAAAGATCGCCGCACAACTCTACGCAACTCATAGCTAGAACCACACCCACTATAAGGTAATAACTCTACTTACCTTAATAAACATCTCAAAAGAAAATGGGTCTTACAACAGGTGCTTCACACAACTTCCGCCTTAACGTCTCGAAGGTGGCTTGCTGCTCCCCACCCCACCGAAAGACCAAATTCTTCTTGGTTAACCGGGTCAGGGGTACCACAATCTTAGAAAAATCCTTAATAAAACATCCGGTAGTACCCCGCCCCACCAAGGAAACTTTGAATCTTAGAGGGAGTCTTTGGAAACTCTCATTGCAACATTGCCTCCACTTTAGTCAGATCTACCATGATACCCTCTTGGTTAACGAGACGCCCAAGGAACTAGACCTTCCTCAATCAAAAATCACCCTTTAAGAACTTGGCATAGAGCTTCTCCCTTCTCAATGTTTCTAGGGCCTTCCTTAAATTGGTCTCATGCTGTGTCTTACTCCATGAATAAACTAAGATATCGTCAATGAACACGATTACCCACCGGTGTAGCACAGGCCTCCAAACTCAATTAACCAAATCCATGAAAGGCGCAAGCACATTACTGAGTCCAAAAGGCATCACTATGAACTCATAATGGACATATCTATTCCGAAACACTGTCTTCTGCACATGTTCTTATCTAAGCGTCATCTGATGGTACCCCGAACGTAAATCAATCTTAGAGAACGACGAAGTCCACTACAAACTGGCCATACAGATCGTTAATAATTGGCAATGGGTACCATTCTTGATCCTACGTTTGTTCAATTCTCGGTAATCAATGCACATTCTATGGGATTTGTCCTTTTTCTTTACAAATAAGATCGACGCTCCCCAGGTGAACTGTTGGCTCGGATGAAACCTTTGTCTAACAGCTCCTGAATGTGAGTAGACAACTCCTGCATCTTAGGAGGTGCGAGATGATACAACACCTTGGCTATCAGAGCTGCACCGGGAACCTAGTCTATGCAAACTCAACCTGCCTCTCAGGAGGCACACCTGGCAACTCATCAGGAAATACGTCGGGAAACTCCCGAACAACCGGTACATTACCCACCGTCTTCTTTGTAGCCTTCCGAGTATCAGAAACATAAGCCAAGAATCCAGCTCCTCCGTGTTGAAGATGCCTCCGCATTTAGGCAGCCGAATAGAATGTAGTGCTAACTTTCCTTCCCTCCCCCAATATGATCAGTTCTCCCCCACTTGGGGTTTGAACCAACAACCCCTTGTTCTCACAGTCGATCCATGCCCGTGTCGATGCAACCAATCCATACCTACTATCACCCTTGAATTGTTCACAGGTATTGTCACACCCCCGGCCGAGGCGGTAGAATACGTTGGACTGTGTGACTTAGTTCATGGATCACAAGCAATTGAATATACATCACAAGTATAACGATAAACAAAAGGATAGTTATATTTCATCTTGAAGTTTGAACACATGGTTCTTACAAGTAATAATAGTAAAGTACATGAAATGCCTTAACAGTTAGGCAGATATAGCAAAAAATAGTAAACTAGGTTGCCTGAAGTCCATGAACATTTCCTTCTTCTGAAGGGCATACTGATTTCCTGAGAATACATGTAGTTTTGAGGGTCAACATAAGGTTGGTGAGAGTTACAGGTTTTCTGCTTAACATAGTAGTAATACTTTTAAAAATAACTTAAAGTATTTTCTTTGTAAGTAAATCCATACTTATAAATGATGTTTGTAAAGAACCTTTGAAAAACCATAAGTAATACCATACTTATAAATAATGTGTGAGTTTTTAAGAAACAATCAATGTTTATAGTGAGTCCTATAACCGAGCTATCCGACTAGAATGTACCCCCTACAACGCTTCATGGACGTCGTAGCAATGAAAAAGATAAGTATCACCTACTTCGATTGGCCGTCGAGGTTGTAGCTAGCAACCGTAGGTGAGGGTGTTAACCCGTATAGATCTATACATATGTATCTCGCTCCGATGATTAACGATTATAGTAATGTGGGTTCTAAGTATTTCTACTTAGGTCATGAATAGTGTCTCACTATAAAAGCCATTGATAAATGAAAGATAGATAATTCTCAACCCAAACTTATGCATGAATAAATCAGTAGGCACGATGAAAGTTTTGCTATAAAAGTCAAGTATGTTGATAAGTATATACGTAAAAATGTACAATACTCGCTTAAATAGTTGGTAAATTCTTGTAGATGTTGTAATACTACAAAGGTGGTAACTTTTCATAACATTTTCACATTAAATCATAAGTTTATGCTTCACATAAAATGATAAGTTTTTGTAGTAAATTGATGTATTATTTCATCTAGTTGCATTACTTTAAAATTATATATCAACTTTTAGTTTATAACTAGTTTCTAACAAAATATGTGTTACCTAACGGTAACTTTTATAAAGCTATAATAACATTTATAAAACTAGATATGAAATCGGTAAGTATTTATCATCAACAAACTAATATTTTGAAAATGTATTCTCTCCCAAAATATATATAAGCATAGAAAAAGGGGCCGTAATACTCACTTTTGAAGTGTGAATTCGGTCTAGATTCGAGAATAATCGCGTATAAGAAGCACCGCGAAATAACACCAACGAGCTTCGAATAGGGTTTGGACTTGAACTAACACCATAAAACAACAAGGTCTTGAGCGGCAAAGTGATGGTGTGACGGTGGTGGAGTGGTGGCCGGTGGTGGTGGTGTTCTTGGCCAAAAAAGAGAGCAAATGGAGAGATGAAGAAAAAGCTAGAAGCTTTGGTGAATTTGTGAAGAAAAATGGGTAGTGGAGCCTCCTATTTATAGTCTCATGGAGGAGGTGGAAGCCTTTATGTGATGTCACAATAGTCTTCCAATTTTCCTAAATTCGTGTGCCAAGATCCCGATGTCTAAACTTTTTTGACAACGGAGAATTATCGAGCCGATTGCACCGATTCCAGAAACCCGAACGGATTAATTTTTCGAGTTGTAGAACTCCGAGAAATCGTGTTTAAATATTTGGGTTCGTTTATCCGGAACATCCAATTTTTCGACTTTCATAAATATTTTTACTAAAAATATTTCGAGTATGGAATTAAATAATAGACCATAGTCTAAGTCCAAAAACGTTCTTGGAATTTCCATATGAGGTGTGCAAGTGTCTCGACGGATCTAAACGGTTTATGTAATTAAAGAAAATCAGTGTTACAATGGCTTGTTTTCTTATAATAGTCGTATCTTTTGCATATGAGCTCCGTTTTAAATGTTCTTTATACTTCCGGATTCAGGGAACATATACAACGAGGTTAGAGTGTATGTTTTTATTCATGAATGCTTAATACTTATTTTTAGTTTTTCAGACGTATTAACTAGGTTTTCAGTTTGTGCTTGAGATTTTCCATTATAGGAAGTAAGATTTCATCTCGTATCTTATTTTATTTGTAATGAAACCATATATTTTCCAAAGTATGCATTAAAGCTCAAAAGGTCAGGTTACAAAGAGGTTTACGGTGAATTGACTGTTTACAATTCTAGACCTAAATTTTCGGGATGTCATAGGTATGGGGATAAGGTGTATCATAAATTCTACCCCGTAGATCTCCAAAGTACAACCACGAAACACCCGAGCCGCTCTAAAGGTATGATCATCTGCAATCTCCACTTCTAACGGGTGGTCCAAAACATTTAAATCAACACCAAGACTCTTGTCGAATGCAACTGACACAAAGGAATGACTCGCCCCGAGTCGAACAGTACAAGTGTAGGAGAAGAATTGACTATTAATGTACCTAATCATAGCATCAAAGATAAGGACATAAATAGAAAGCAATGCAGGAAAATAAGATAGACTAATACACGTGACAACGTCTGGCACGACTCACGCCTCCTCCGCGGTGATCTGAAACGCTCGACCCCGAGCCTTCAGGGCCTCCGTGACAACGCCTAGTGATATCAAGTATTTTAGACGTTGTTGAGCCTTTTTCTTGATGAAATTATAACAGATATATCTTGGTATTATCACTTTTCGTGCCAGAACTTGTTTGGAGGAAAAAAATGGAAACAGGGACTAAAAGCGTGCAAAAGGAAGAAGTTTTGAAAAGAATGAAAAATCAAGGAAACACGTACGCGCGCCGCGGATCTATGAAACGCGCGATGCGGGCTTAAGGCGGTGTAACACATTCAAATGCCGAAGAAACGGGATCTGATAAGTACGCGCGCCGCGGAATCCACAAAAGCACGGCGCGGCCTCGAGAAATTTGCAACTATAAATAGAGGCATTTACAGCCGAAAACCCAAGCAAAGACCGGGTGTAAAATCGACCTTGAAGCTCTTTGACTCCAAGATTTCGTTCCAGCAAGTTCTCAATTGGTATTTTTTATGTTTTGGATTTTATTTTCAATTAGTTAGATAGTTGTAAGCTTTGGTTTGTATCTTTGGTAGTGACAACCATTGATATCAAGCTTAGGTTTCTGTTTAGTAGTCTTTAGTTACTGTTTTGATGTTTGGATCTGAGTTTGATGAATGAGAATCATTCGGTGATGAGTATTATTGGTATTTTGATGTTTTGGATGTTTGATTGTGTTTTGATTGTTTGAATTGTGTTTGAATCTTGCTTTGACCTTGGTTGGAACTGTTTTCCTTTGCTGAAATCAGTAGCCAATTAGGTTAGTTTTGGGCATTGAACTCTAGCTAGTAGCTGTTCAGTCAGAACCCTAGTTATTAGTTAGGTTATGCTTTGTTTGGTTTGGATGCCTTTGTTTGCTTCTGATTCAGAGATGCAATTCTGATTTCAGAAAGTGACTAGGTTAGTTTGAGTTGGGTTAGCTTATGCTTAGCTTGACTTTGGTTAGTGATTGCTTGTTGGTAGTTGAAAACTTAGAAATCAGGTCCTCCGACTGTAGCGAGACACTACTAGTTGGTAATCTGTCATCTGGTCTAACCACGAAGCTCCTGCGGATCGACCCTCACTACCACTGTGCTAGTGTGTGTGTGTTAGGTTTTTCTTATTTTTGACCGCACGACGACCTAGGCGTGTCAAATTTTGGCACCGTTATCGGGGAGTTGTGCGCTTAGATTAGGTGATTTTGGTAGGACTTAGCTTTTGATTTCTGATGTTTGATTTTAGTTCTTTGAATTCTGGTATTTGTACGTCTTCATAATGGGCGATTACATGTACCCGAATCAGTATGAGTATTATGAAAATCCGGCCGACACCTATTACAAGGATGATTGCTACAATGGATCATTCGATGATAATGGATGGCGGACCGAGGAGTCATCTCAACCTGACACTTCTGCAACCTGGGCCTAACTTTGGGTACTCTAGTATAACACTCACCAAGAGCAGAAGGACCAGGCTGATGCTCTTGTAAGATTGCAAGCTTCTTTAGATAGGTTAGAGGAAGGTTGGAAATGTTCATCATCCTCGCCAGAACCTGAGACGAGTGGTTTTTATACCAATGATAATGTGTGTGAACTTGCATCACCTGAATATGTGATGGAAGGGCATACACCTTGGGAAAGTCAAGAGACCACTGAGATGGTCGAAACGGTTGTTGAGGAAGAGGTTGTAGGTGACAATGCTACTTCTGACTGAGTAACCTTTGAAGTTTTTGATGTTTTTGAAAGTATTAGTAATGTTGATCTGGTGTTGGGTGAATCCATACCATCACCAGACAATTTGGTTGATGAGATTGTTGTGGAGGAGGCTGTAAGTGACAGTACAGACCCCAGCCCAACAACTACCGAAATTGTTGAAAATTTTGATACTATTGGGGAAGGGGGTTTAGATGACAATACTACCCCCGAACCTACGATTTTTGAAAATTTTGAGAAGTTTTAAAGAAAGGATCTGGTAATGGGTGACTTTGTACCACCATCAGATCAAACAAGTCGCTCACTCTTGGTTCCGATCCACCTGTTGGACGATGATCAAGAAGTTGATGCTGACGAGTTGGTTTTTGAAAATAATAAACATGATTTTATCGCCACTCATGATCCATTCATGAATGGAAGATTAGATGTGATTAATACCATCGATGAGGACATATGGAAGCATCCCGATATGTTGCCTTCCGATCCCATTCGATTGGAAAATTTTTATTGGTACTGCAAGCCAAAATTGCAAACTGAAGATGACACACAATATGTAAGCAACAAGCGAGGTACAACACTAGTACTGGAAGCGGCACTAGGCATGCTTCATGCCAAGCCCTTGACTTTGAAGAGATGTAGAAGGAAGGACCGAGCTTGGAGATTCAAAGCTACCTCCAACCATTCACGGGAGTTAATCAGAAGGCAACAATCGGGCAGCAGCAGAAGAACCAGCAAGCCATTCGACCTAGGACAGTTTGAGGAGCAGTAGGTCAACAAAGGGACGGTGGTGATTGGGAATCAGCGAAGGAAGAAGGCGTACGATCCACCGTAGCTGTAAAAGGACTCTACGTCTGGCTAAAGACGTTAAACTTAGCGCTTATTGGGAGGTAACCCATCGTATCATAGGTTAGGTTCTATATTTCTTAGGAATAATTAGAAAAATATTATTATTAATTGCAGGTATTGGTGGTCTAAGGCAAGTGTGGGGTCGTGTGAAAAATTTTGAAATTTTGAATGACCGCGCCGCGGGTTTTTGAATTACGCCACGCGGGGTCGAAAACCAACCCGATGCGCAGGGGTTGATTTGGTGACACGCGCGACGCGCAAAGCGTAAATGTGCGACGCGGGAAATGATCAGTCGATTTTCTCTCTATATTAAGATGATGTTCAGATTAGATCATCCGTTCCTCCATTTCCCAGAGGGACTTGCCAGTTCAGCGGAGTATATTTCACGGAGAGACGTAATGACTAGTCGCCGGGTCCTAGAGGCGACAGTTATCGACAGGGATATTCTGAGGGACGCTGGACTCTGGGGTGCGATCGAGCCATTCTTACATTGCACCTGGACTCTTGGGGAGGCGTCATTCACATGCCAATGCTGGATCCTCCAGGCCACCAGATGTTTGTTGAGTCATGCATGTTATGTCAATTGGGAAGGAGTTGTCTCAGACAAGTGTGGGGTCACTGTGCCCCCTCCACTTGTCTTGACCACCGGCGTGTTCACTGTAGCGCTACAACTCCAGCATACGAAATAAAGGATCCGTTTGTTCGCAATTATACCTGTGATACTGAGCACCAAGAAACCTATCATCCAACAGGGGTAACTCTTTCTCCCTTATGTTGAAAAAAAAAAATTTGTACAACGGGGACGTTGTACGGTTTTAAGTGTGGGGTGTGGACGGTCGAAAGAGAAATTTTTTTTGAAATTTTTGCAGAAATGATCAATTTTCAATATTTTTAGCAATATTTTTAATAAATTGCAATTTTGAAATGAATGGTTTGTGATTGTGATAGCAGTGGTATTTTTCAAGAAATAATGTTTATTTGTGATCATGCTATTAGTTAGTCAAATAAGTTGAGTTTTACGAGTTTAGAAGATTGAGCTGTTTTAGGATTGGAATTTAGGAAGGAAATGTCAATCTGTGGCCTTTGTTGTTCGAGCCGGTAAGTCTAAAATAGGTGGGACTTATGCACCTTGCCACCTAAGATCGTCTGGTCTGGGATGGTATTTCTGAAAGCTCGTTACACGGACAACATTGAAAGTCATAGACAATTCTTTAATGGCCTTTAGAATCTGAATGAGTAAGTACACTTCATTGTGGACAGAAAGTTTGTAATCAAGGGTTCTCTAGAAAGCCATGAATTCCAAAGAACAATTCAATTATGTTTTCGCGAACTATTCCACTCTAACTCATAGGGCAATAAGCTTTGAAACTGAACACAGTCAAAAATTGTTTGAGTCTTTATTATAATTTGTTAAAAACTCTCTTTCTTGGGGACAAGCAAGGCACAAGTGTGGGGTGTTTGACAACGCCTAGTGATATCAAGTATTTTAGGCGTTGTTGAGCCTTGTTCTTGATGAAATTATATCAGATATATCTTGGTATTATCACTTTTCGTGCCAGGACTTGTTTGGAGGAAAAGAATGGAAAAAGGGACTAAAAGTGTGCAAAAGGAAGAAGTTTTGAAAAGAATGAAAAATCAAGGAAACACGTACGTGCGCCGCGGATCTATGAAACGCGCGACGTGGGCTTAAGGCGGTGTAACATATTCAAATGCCGAAGAAACAGGATCTGATAAGTACGCGCGCCGCGGAATCCACAAAAGCGCGGTGCGGCCTCGAGAAATTTGCAACTATAAATAGAGGCATTTACAGCCGAAAACCCGAGCAAAGACCGGGTGTAAAATCGACCTTGAAGCTCTTTGACTCCAAGATTTCGTTCCAGCAAGTTCTCAATTGGTATTTTTTTTATGTTTTGGATTTTATTTTCAATTAGTTAGATAGTTGTAAGCTTTGGTTTGTATCTTTAGGAGTGACAACCATTGATATCAAGCTTAGGTTTCTATTTAGTAGTCTTTAGTTACTGTTTTGATGTTTGGATCTGAGTTTGATGAATGAGAATCATTCGGTTATGAGTATTATTGGTATTTTGATGTTTTGGATGTTTGATTGTGTTTTGATTGTTTGAATTGTGTTTGAATCTTGCTTTGACCTTGGTTGGAACTGTTTTCCTTTGCTGAAATCAGTAGCCAATTAGGTTAGCTTTGGGCATTAAACTCTAGCTAGTAGCTGTTCAGTCAGAACCCTAGTTATTAGTTAGGTTATGCTTTGTTTGGTTTGGATGCCTTTGTTTGCTTCTGATTTAGAGATGCACTTCTGATTTCAGAAAGTGACTAGGTTAGTTTGAGTTGGGTTAGCTTATGCTTAGCTTGACTTTGGTTAGTGATTGCTTGTTGGTAGTTGAAAACTTAGAAATCAGGTCCTCCGACTGTAGCGTGACACTACTAGTTGGTAATCTGTCATCTGGTCTAACCACGAAGCTCCTGCGGATCGACCCTCACTACCACTGTGCTAGTGTGTGTGTTAGGTTTTTCTTATTTTTGACCACACGACGACCTAGGCGTGTCACTCCGCCTTCCTCTGTCGGCCATCCATGATCCTCAAAGTAGATGGTGTCGAGGCCTGCACGGCCCCCTACTTTAATCTAAGGCATTTGGCCCTAATGTGGCCGACCTAGTTACAATGGAAACAAACCTTCAACGCCTGAGTATAGTCACTGCTGAAAGGGGCCCTCCTTGCCACAGCGGTGGCATGTTTCCCTCAGCACGGCTCTTCGTGCCATTTCTTACACTTGTTGCATGCCACCCTTGAACTTCTTGGCCGCTGGTGCACCAGAGTAGACGACTGCTTCTTCTGCTTGACAAAACCTCCAACTTAAGCTCTCTTGCCTTGGCTGCTGCAATCATGTCTGATAAAGTCTGGTGACGGGCAGCCGACACAAACTCACAAATCTCCATCCGCAGCATGGATAGGTATCGGGACATCCTCATCTTCTCTATCGCGGTGTACTCTGGACAAGACAATGCTCGCTCCATGAAGCGGTTAGTGATTTCATTCACCGACTCACTCGTCTGCATCATCGTCATGTGTAACACCCGACTTTTAAAACAAAAACACCCCTGAAAATTTTTCATTTTTAACAAAGGTTTCAGTGCTTAAAACCATAAACAAAGGGGTATATTTTAATAAAAAAACGGGTACAAGCGTATCAAGGAGAGTATAAAATACCGTAGTCTCCTTTGAAGCCGGGCTGCTACTGACAGCATCTAAGAGTCCTACTTCTCGAGTCACGGACTCCATCTATTCCCCTATCAGGATCATGCTAACCTGCAGGGACATTTAACAAACGGTATGAGCTACAAAGCTCAGTGAGTAATCATTCCTGCAAATAACGCGTATAAAATACAATCATGTATTTGTCTGGATATCGAATCCAAACTCCTAGCGTTACTGGCTGGCCAAATATCTTCTAGGATTTCACATCCTAATCTATAACCTTACAGGCTGAATCACAAAACCTGTAAGTATTAAGCTACGTCAGTTATTTGCACATTTAATCATATTTAACCATTTTCTGTTCCATGGTTCTTAGTCACAATGGACTGCATCGTATTTCATGGCTATTCAAGCCGCACCCTGTGTCATAGCTATATAAGCTGCACCAAAACAATTTCCATATATATAAATCATAGCCCGCAGGCCGCATCAGCTGGGTTTAATAACCCGATATCATAGCCAAAAGGCCGCACCATGTACCTGTTTCTTTCACTATCAATTATGGCTCACGGGTTAGCCCGCTGTTGCCTTGGCTCACGGGTTAGCCCGCTGTTGCCTAGACTCACGGCTCCGTTCTTGTCATCGCAATGACTCACGGCTTATCCGGTCTTGTCTATATAGGTTTGACTCACAGCTCCGTTCTTGTCTGCTATAGACTCACGGCTTATCTGGTATTGTCATATCATTGATATTGACTGACTCACAGCTCCGTTCTTGTCTATAATAGACTCACGGCTTATCTGGTATTGTCATGTCATTATTGTTGACTCACAGCTCCGTTCTTGTCTTTATCAGACTCACGGCTTATCTGGTCTTGTCGTATATCATAGTGTATATATATATGTATTGACTCACAGCTCCGTTCTTGTCATCGCAATGACTCACGGCTTATCTGGTCTTGTCTTTTACATATATTTTAACACTTGTCGTTTTCGTCCCTCGAAGCTGTTTCAACCTGTAACAATTTAATCATCATATATCACATATGATATCAGTGAGATTACTCACCCGGATGCTAGCTGCATTTAATTCCCGGTTGTTTCTTACCTTTGCGTGCACCACAACCATTTTGTCCCATACCTATTTATCCATTTATATACCAAATGATAATAGGTTGATAATCATCTAAATTGACTCTAATACGTAAGAGTCCAATATTATATCATTATAAACAATGCCTAGATAATAAACTTTACATTTACTATCTTTATGTGAATTTTACTATTCACCGAGGCATTCAAATCGATCTACAGTGCCCCCGAGGGGTCGAAAACTCAATATAAAATTTTTCCCAAACTTTTCAGACCATAACGAGCCTACGGTTCAAGTTTGAGCTAAATCGGACAAGCCAAACAAAAGTTAGCGTTTCTGATTCCCTGTCTTGGAAGCGCATCGCGCCCAAAGTATAAGGCGCGTCACGCCCAATCCTTCGAGTCGCGGGCGACCACCTGGTCAAGTCGCGAGCGCTGGGCAGAGGTGCAGAAACTCCGATTTTTAAGCTACAAAATCCCATTTTCTCATATTAAGCCCTTAATACATGACTTAATCGATAGGGGTTTGTTTCTAGGCTAAAACCTTATATCAAAACAAGGTTTTCAACCATTCAAAACAACTAAATCAATCAATATGAAGAATTAGGGTTCTTAATCCCAAAACCCCAAAACTTCAAATTCATCATAAATAGCAATCTACTTCCATTTTCTTGAATTAAGTCCATTTAGCATGACTTAATGGAAGTATTAAACTATTTAAACTACATAATCATAACTGAAATTTACAAATTTCAGTTTCTATAAAACACATTAAGAACTTCTTCAAGAACTTGTCTAAAAAGGCAATCTACTTACCTTAATTGCTTGGAAATCACCCATTCCAACAATTGTTCCAAGTTCTTGCTTCAATTTCATGATCTCCTGCAGAAATCGCACCTTCAATGCCTCTCCCGTTGCTGCACAATGATCAGTCAAAGAAGAGAGTCAACTCTTCTATATATACTTCCAATTTTTACAAATTTAGTCCCTAAGTTCCATTTCTTGAACTTTTGGCACCAATATCAAGTTTTATCATAATAAAACTTTCATTTCTTATACTTTTGCCACAAGGAGCAATATTTTTACACAATTGGTCCTTCACATGGTCAAATGACCAAAATACCCTTTTGTGGTAAAACGACCAAATTTCAGTTTTTATAACATTTTAAGTCCAAAACTCAAAATATTATTTCAAACCAAATTCTTTTCTATCCAAAAGACCAAATTACCCTTCTAAGGTAAAATGACCTTTTTACCCTTTTTATTATAATTACATAAAAAGAGTGTCTTGGCGTTACAAATTCTTCCCTCCTTTAAAAGATTTCGTCCCCGAAATCATACAAACAAGCGAGGGAAATTTTATCTCGTTACAGTTTCGGTTTCCCATATCATATGGAAACATTCATGGTATTGCTAAAGCACTTTTACCATACTAGTCTTCTATTACACAACTGTCTTATCTTCCGGTCAAACACCTTCTTGGGTTGTCCCGGTACCTCAATTTCTCATCTACTTCTATTTTAGCAAGAGATATTCATCATGTAATGTTTTCCGCAGTTGGAACACATGGAAAACATTATGAGTATCTTAATGTTCATCAAGAAACTTCAATTAATAAACCACAATTCTAAATCTTTGGGACATATGGAAAGGTCCAATAAATGAGGACTTAACTTTCTTTTCGTCCCAAACAGATTTTAATCTTCCCAAAGGTTTACTTTGAGTACCATCTTCTTTCCACACTTGGAGTTTCAATGGTTTTACTCGACAATTCGCATACTACTTTTGTCGATTTTTGGTCTATTTCCAAGCTTTCTCGAATTTGCCTAATCTTTTCTTCTTTTTGAAATAAAATCTCGGGTCCAGTCAACGGCTTCTCCCCAACTTCTGTCTAGCAAATCGGCGTGCAACACGATACTCCATACTATGCATTATACGGGTCATCTAAATGTTGGTACTAAAACTATTATTATCTACGGGTTCTACCAAAGATAGGCGATCTTCTCATCTTCCACTAGGGTCTGCTGTGCAATTTTCAAGCACATCTTCTAGAGTCTGCATCATTTTCTCGCCTCTTCTATCATTTCTGCAATTCCTATACAGTACTTACTAGTACTTTTGAACTATCAATTTTAAGAATTAATGCTAAATTCAGCAAATAATTCTAGTATTTCGATCTGATACAGTCGACACCTGTAGTGCACGTCGACAATTTTTTTTTATTTATGTAGTTTTTCACTACTTTCCGCTCTTAATTTCTTCTTTAGTCAGTATGAATCTACACTGATTTCATCAATCAACCTGCAATTACCCATATGGTGTCATACCCATGCGGTACTTGCAAAGACTTTACTACAAAGTCTATAATATTTTCGTCCCATTTCTTCTTTGGGATCGACAACGGCTAAATTTTCCGTTTGCTTCTAATGATTTGACTGTAGTTACACACTAGTCAAACACTTTTCACATATCTTTCAATGTCTTTCTTTAACCCCGGCCACCAATATATAGGTTATATCATCCTACACAGTTTGGTACTGCCCCGGGCATTCTGTATATCTACCCAAATATGCATCTTTTAAGGGTAAATTTTCATATCTCGCTTTGCTTGGAACTCACATACACAACCACCAAGGGTTTTAAATCGCCGTGAGTTTCTAACTAGCTTATTTCAATAGCTAATCATTCATTTTTCACATTTTCAGATCTGCACATTTCTTCTTGTGCTACATGAATCAACTCAGGAAATCAATTCGCCACACTCACGCATGTGGTTGTATCTTTCAAAAGATACTCTTTCTAATTCAAGGCATCTATAATCACATCCGCCTTTCCGAGATGGTACAAGATTTCATAACCGAAATCTTTAAGTAACCCATCTATCTTTTCTATCTCATCTTTAGCTTCTTTTTGATCAATTAAGTGTTTCAATGCTTTCACGATCCGTATCAACAGTAAGCTTTACACCATACAAGTAGTGTCTCTAAAGCTTCAATGTCAAATTCATAATTGCCACTGCAATATCATGTATCCAAAATCAACTTTGGATGCATTTCTATAAAACAATTTATCTTCTCCGCTTAGCAAAAATGTTAACACCGGAGTTTCACACAAGGTTTGTTTCAACCTTTGAAAAGTTACATGTGGTCTTTCTTACCACTCAGACTTTTCACTTTGCTTAATCAACTTTAGTCAACTAGACAACAATCAAGGAGCAGTTTTCTACAACTCTCCTATAATAATCCGCCAATCCAAGGAACTACAATTTCAGTCAGATTCCTCAGGTGGTTCCAGTTTTATCACATCATCAATTCTACTGGATTTATTTTATCATCTTTGGCACTATTATCATGCCCAAAGAATTGAAACTTCTTTTAGCCAAACTTTCATACTTGGAGAATTTTACATATCACTTAACTCAGTGAAATAACTCCAATATTTGGTACAAACGTACCTCATATTCGATCTGGTTTCGAGAATATCATATTCTCAGCAGTCAATGCACATATGCATCAACTTATCTTTCTTCTTTTCAAGCAAGATAGGGCTCCATATAATGACACATTCGGCCATATGAGACCCCAATTCAAAACAATTTCTTCCAATTGCTTTACCACTCTGCCATCTCTACAGAGGCTAATCAATATAGAGCCTAAATAACGGGAACGACTCCCAAGACTAGCTAAATCATAAGCTCTTCTCGCCAATCTGGCATAAATCCTGGAAGTTCTTTTCAAAAGAAACATCCGAGAATTTATTTAAAGTAGTACACTACTATCACTGCTTTATTTAACTTGGCCCATACCACGTATGCCAACTACAAATCATTCCTTTACTAACTCTTTTATGAGTTTAAGCAAAGGAAACTAACCAGTATTCTCAACAACGGTTATTTACCATGGATTTTCATCCGTTTCATTTCTGATTTTTGAACCATCATGTTCATTTTCTACATTTCATGTTAGCATCATTCATTGCTAACCAATTCATATGCATAATTGCTTCAGTTTTAAAGGTAGTCATCGGCTTCAGATTCATAGGGAAAATGGTCCCGTAAATCCTAGGCAATCTACCTTCCAGGTGTTCAATATCTAGAACATATTTGCTATTTACTATAGCTACTTCCAAAATTTCATCCATAATCATCGATGAAATATTTCAACAAGACATCAAGTCATTGATCCCAATCATAGCTTCCTGGATCAAATATAACATATACGGGGATTATATTCAAGACAATGATATCTGAGACCATATCAGTCTCCTCACGAGCTTCTTCTACAATCTGCTGGAATGCTCATGGTACCGCTGGTCCTTTTTGACCATTCATTTCTTCTTTCTTTCCTGGGTTCATCACCCGTTACTCCACATTTAGTATGTGAGTATTTCATAAGAAAGTGTTATATAGCTCCGTGCTAGACACACTTCCGTGCTATCCAACAAGCTCGAGCAATATGCTCCTATTTTCTGCAATTCCAGCATTTCAACGGTAGAGTCTCAACTCTACAATTTTCTGAGTGCTTTTCCTGCACTTCTCACAATACATAACTGCTCGGTTTTGGTCCCTTCCTTTTAAGGTTGGACCAGTCTGTGGTAACTTCTCCCGAAGCGTCCACTAATCGTTTTCTGCTTTTTCTTGTAGTCTCAGCTACGTTTCTTTCACCTTGATATCAATCAGGGTGAGCACCCAAATTTCTTTCTCTGACCACAGCAACTACTGTTGCTTCTCATGTGGATTTTCTGCTACTTGTCTCTTTGCCCCTCGTTCAATGGAGCCTTGAGAATGGGCTGGTTCGCCTCTTAAAGTTGCACGCCCTAAATTTCTCCCAGTAATATTCGCTGCTCATACTTCTTATACGTTAGAAGTCAGTAATAGTTAGGTTATATATGTATAATAACAACTATATACACCTAACGGTTCATTGTGTCTACTGTCTCAAGGTTTAAGTCCAGGAATCTACTCTATAGACACCTAGTTCACTTAAACCACGGCTCTGATACCAACTTGTAACACCCGGCTTTTAAAACAAAAACATCCCTGAAAATTTTTCTTTTTTAACAAAGGTTTCAGTGCTTAAAACCATAAACAAAGGGGTATATTTTAATAAAAAACGGGTACAAGCGTATCAAGGAGAGTATAAAATACCATAGTCTCCTTTGAAGCCGGGCTGCTACTGACAGCATCTAAGAGTCCTACTTCTCGAGTCACGGACTCCATCTATTCCCCTATCAGGATCATGCTAACCTGCAGGGACATTTAACAAACGGTATGAGCTACAAAGCTCAGTGAGTAATCATTCATGCAAATAACGCGTATAAAATACAATCATGTATTTGTCTGGATATCGAATCCAAACTCCTAGCCTTACTGGCTGGCCAAATATCTTCTAGGATTTCACATCCTAATCTATAACCTTACAGGATGAATCACAAAACCTGTAATTATTAAGCTACGTCAGTTATTTGCACATTTAATCATATTTAACCATTTTCTGTTCCATGGTTCTTAGTCACAATGGACTGCATCGTATTTCATGGCTATTCAAGTCGCACCTTGTGTCATAGCTATATAAGCTGCACCAAAACAATTTCCATATATATAAATTATAGCCCGCAGGCCGCATCAGCTGGGTTTAATAACCCGATATCATAGCCAAAAGGCCGCACCATGTACCTGTTTCTTTCACGATCAATTATGGCTCACGGGTTAGCCCGCTGTTGCCTAGACTCACGGCTCCGTTCTTGTCATCGCAATGACTCACGGCTTATCCGGTCTTGTCTATATAGGTTTGACTCACAGCTCCGTTCTTGTCTGTTATAGACTCACGGCTTATCTGGTATTGTCATATCATTGATATTGACTGACTCACAGCTCCGTTCTTGTCTATAATAGACTCACGGCTTATCTGGTATTGTCATGTCATTATTGTTGACTCACAGCTCTGTTCTTGTCTTTATCAGACTCACGGCTTATCTGGTCTTGTCGTATATCATAGTGTATATATATATGTATTGACTCACAGCTCCGTTCTTGTCATCGCAATGACTCACGGCTTATCTGGTCTTGTCTTTTACATATATTTTAACACTTGTCGTTTTCGTCCCTCGAAGCTGTTTCAACCTGTAACAATTTAATCATCATATATCACATATGATATCAGTGAGATTACTCACCCGGATGCTAGCTGCATTTAATTCCCGGTTGTTTCTTGTCTTTGCGTGCACCACAACCATTTTGTCCCATACCTATTTATCCATTTATATACCAAATGATAATAGGTTGATAATCATCTAAATTGACTCTAATACGTAAGAGTCCAATATTATATCATTATAAACAATGCCTAGATAATAAACTTTACATTTACTATCTTTATGTGAATTTTACTATTCACCGAGGCATTCAAATCGATCTACAGTGCCCCCGAGGGGTCGAAAACTCAATATAAATTTTTTCCCAAACTTTTCAGACCATAACGAGCCTACGGTTCAAGTTTGAGCTAAATCGGACAAGCCAAACAAAAGTTAGCGTTTCTGATTCCCTGTCTTCGAGGCGCATCGCGCCCAAAGTATAAGGCGCGTCACGCCTAGTCCTTCGAGTCGCGGGCGACCACCTGGTCAAGTCGCGAGCGCTGGGCAGAGGTGCAGAAACTCCGATTTTTAAGCTACAAAATCCCATTTTCTCATATTAAGCCCTTAATACATGACTTAATCGATAGGGGTTTGTTTCTAGGCTAAAACCTTATATCAAAACAAGGTTTTCAACCATTCAAAACAACTAAATCAATCAATATGAAGAACTAGGGTTCTTAATCCCAAAACCCCAAAACTTCAAATTCATCATAAATAGCAATCTACTTCCATTTTCTTGAATTAAGTCCATTTAGCATGACTTAATGGAAGTATTAAACCATTTAAACTACATAATCATAACTGAAATTTACAAATTTCAGTTTCTATAAAACACATTAAGAACTTCTTCAAGAACTTGTCTAAAAAGGCAATCTACTTACCTTAATTGCTTGGAAATCACCCATTCCAACAATTGTTCCAAGTTCTTGCTTTAATTTCATGATCTCCTGCAGAAATCGCACCTTCAATGCCTCTCCCGTTGCTGCACAATGATCAGTCAAAGAAGAGAGTCAACTCTTCTATATATACTTCCAATTTTTACAAATTTAGTCCCTAAGTTCCATTTCTTGAACTTTTGGCACCAATATCAAGTTTTATCACAATAAAACTTTCATTTCTTATACTTTTGCCACAAGGAACAATATTTTTACACAATTGGTCCTTCACATAGTCAAATGACCAAAATACCCTTTTGTGGTAAAACGACCAAATTTCAGTTTTTATAACATTTTAAGTCCAAAACTCAAAATATTATTTCAAACCAAATTCTTTTCTGTCCAAAAGACCAAATTACCCTTCTAAGGTAAAATGACCTTTATACCCTTTTTATTATAATTACATAAAAAGAGTGTCTTGGCGTTACATCATGTATTCCTGCGCAAGACGCTCCATCTCAATCAATAGGACATACTCCTCTTAAGTGCTGGGCGTGAACTGCACCCATGTCATTGCCTCCCGCTCTTCTGGGGTAAGGGGTTGGACAAGAATGCCCAACCAATCCTTAGCCCCGTCCGACCGTCCCACAAAAAATTCACCGTAACTCGCACCTTCGACTCCTCAGGACGATAACAAGTACTGAAAGCACCTTCCACGATGGATATCCAATGCATGCTCGCAATAGGGTCTTTCTCCCCAAAGGACATCCGTAGCTGGCAGGCCTAGAAGTTACGGTAGGTCATTGTCTTGGGCCGGAGATGACCTGCTGTAGTGAGTCGCTCTTCCAACATCGCAAAAAGCTCAGTCTTCATCGAGCCAAAGTACTGTGGAATGATAGCCAACACCTCGTAGGAAACCTCCTCCTATATCATGTGTCGTAGATCACCATCAATCAGCGTCTCGCGTCCACACCAGTTGGCTCCGGGGCCCGATCCGGAACCACTCGCTCTGCCTAATCTAGTAGTCACCATCCTAAAACATACAAGAAGTTAATTATGATGATTCACACACCCGCTCTGCATGCGTCTTTCTACGTACATAACCATAGAACTCTTGTGACTCGCCCTAATTCAAGTATGCATCTTGTGTTTCCAGTAGTATGAGCCATGTACTACTTTCTACACCTATTCATACTTTTCACAAGGCTCGTCGTAAACCCCTAAGTCATTCCTCACATTTCTATGGACACACGTATCTCATTCATATGACCCTACACCATGGTGTCTAACACTCCTCCTAACTCAGCTAGGACTTCATATACCACATTTTCATAAAGAACTTGCTAATACCGTAGGATCGCTTTATGAATGCTTGATTACACGTAACCACAAATAATATAGACGATCAAATGAGTGACCCTACCCTGAAGGCACAACTAAACAAGAAACAACCTATAAAGCTGGATCAATAATTCTAAGGTTATCAAACCCTAATTTACGATATGCATCCACTCCACAACCTAATAGTATTAGCAGTGGTCTAAAGTAACACATGCATTTATCATTCAACTCCAAAGCATCCCTAGTCACGAAATTTCTTGCATGCAAATCTTGAAAAGTCCCTTAGTTTACAACTAGCATACATATCTAGCAAACATTAATTCTTACAACATAGGTAATATTGGGAATCACGGTACTTACTTGGGCTTCAACTGACAACACGCATCACATCCTCCTTTCTTTTGAAAAAACATTTTCTTTGAAGGTTTTAGAAAGGTCCCCCAGTCCTCGCTTTGAGTTTTGATTTCCTTCTAAGGTTCAACCAAATCCCTCAAACCAAGGCTCTGATACCAACTTGTAACGTCCCAAAATTTCAAGCTAAAAGTTTTCTTTAAATTCATGATATTAATAAGTTCCAAACCATTCAATTCGTAAAAACATTCATTCGAGTTCATAAAATCCAGTCACGAAAATATAGTAAAACAAAAATAACAGCGTAAGTCATAATATGCAGAGGCCGATGCCATGTAGTCATGTCGTGCCATTCCCAACATCACCGGGAGTACCTGATACATTTAAATAAAAATGGTAAGTGATAACGCGTTATGGATAAAATTAAGTTATAAAGGGCTAAAATATTCACTACACTTGGAAAATGACTTTTTACAGGATTTTTGGACATTTGGGTGAAAACTGTCAAAAGTTGGAACAAAGAGGGGCCAAAAATGAAAATGTTGGAATTTAAAGATTAGCGACTCTAACTTTTAAAGTTAGCGACTCTAACATATTGGCGACGCTAATTCTAACATTAGAGACGCTAACTGCTGAAATCGCGAAAAATGGGAAAAAGGGCCAAAAATGTCAAAATGGTGAAAATTGAAGGTTAGCGCCGCTAACCCTTCCATTAGCGACGCTAATCCTGGTGGTTGCGAAAAATCAGCGGCGAGATTTTAGCTTTGACTGAAGACCTAGTTTTATGGAAATTTGAATATTAGCGACGCTAACTCATAAATTAGCGACGCTAACTTCTCCTGGAGGCTATAAAATGCAGTTGATTCCTGCCAGAAGAGGAGTTCAGTCCCTGCATTTTAGCCACGACCCCGAGATACTTCCAAGCAGTTTTTAAAAGGTTTTGAAGCTCGAATCACGACTTTCGAGATTCGGTTACGTATTTTATCATTTGTAAGACGTTTTTAATTACAATTTTATATTTTTGATTCATTTCTAGCCATGTCTGGCTAAAAACCGCACTCTAGTTCCGAGTTCGGACATGTTCATTGTGTAGTTTGAAACATTCGGCTTGATGAATGCTTTTGAATAATTTTAATGATCAATTTCTTGTTTCAATTTTAGTCTTGAATTTGATTTGTTTATGACTGATCACCCTAAATAGATCTTTTTCATGCACTGTTAATCGATTGTGTGAGGCACCTAATCGCTTAGCACAGTCGATGTTTGGTAACAAAAACAAGCGCCCAATTCCTTGTTTAGAATTTGGTCATATGTTCACACACTTCCCAGTGGACACGAAGAATTGGACATTGATTGGTACTTGCACACCTTATGCGGTTTCTGCATTCGGCTTATAAGCGGACCTTAGGTCGGGTAAAATGGAACTAGGTTTAGGTAATAAGCGGACATTTATCTAAACATTTTAGCAAGTTATTATCATAAATATTATATTTTATGATTTTCAAAAGCCAACTTGGAATTGTATTCTCAAGCACGTCAGCCGAATTCATTCTATCACATTGAACATCGAAGACTCGGGACTAGGCTTTTATTTATTGTTTTTCCCAAAAATCTACTATTTGCATGTCTTACTTTTCTCTTGCTATTTTTATTTTAAAAACCCCCATTATATCATACTTAGTATTTTATACTAAGTAGGCATAAATTTTATATCCCGTGTCTTTGTGGTTCGACCCTGCTTGCCTTGTACTCTAATCCAGTGCAGTTTAGCAGTGATTGGTCGGATTTATTTCCGATCTTATTTGTTAGGGATTGACACCCTTAACAGTAAGCGCATCGCTTAGTGAGTTTCCCATATTACCGTATGCCTTCACATACAATACACACCAAAATACAATCTTTAGGCTTTCTCAAAAAAACCGGGCTCTCGGGCTTACTTCGATCCTGATGGGTTTTGATAAGCTAAAAACGATCTTTTTGCATAAAACAATTTTAAGCGGCAAATGGAAGCAATTTTAAAATAACTATTATTTTAAGACCATCACATCAAGTAAGGTGAGGAGACTCACCTGAATCGTCGGTCTCATAAAAGTAAGAAAAGTCTTTAGTGGTCAGTCATCGCGAACCTCCTAAATCACATCAGTGTATAAATTAACAACACAGCCTTCCCAAGGCCATTCCCAAGGCCAAACCCCTAATTTCCTAAAGTTTGACCCAAAATTCAAAGTTCAAAACGTCAAAGACAAGGTTAAGTCAAATGGATCACACTTAGCGTAGCTACCATGAGCCGATAGCGTTGCTAAATGGCATCACGCCGACGGCTTCCGTCCGAGATTAGCGGCGCTAACCTCGAAACTCAGCTTTCCTTTGTTAAGCACTTAATCAGTTAAGATACGATCCAAACCTTCCAGAAGTCCTTCTTTAGGTTTGATAACACGTAAAAATCCAAACTTTATTGACATGTTAGCCCCATTCATGTCAAATCTATCCATGAGATCAAAAGAGGACCCAAAACCATTAGAAAAGCTTGCATGGGAGCATGAGGGTTTGGGCATACCCTTAACTAAGCTCCAAAAGCAAAATAGGATGATATGGAACTAGTCCAAGAGCCTGGAGTACTCAAAACTCACAAGGCACCAACACAAAGGCCATAAAACTACCATTTCCAAACCCTAACTCCTAGATCTTTAGAAGGAAACCATCAAGAAAGGATTTTATGACTTACAATGGTCGAGAGATTCAAACCAAGACAAGATCTCAGTTGTAACACCCCTTCTAGATCCAAGGCTTCCTTCCTTCTTCAAATGAGCTTCAAAATACCCACAATAAAGGTAAGAACACAAAGAACGTGTAAATTTCGAACTATGGTTTCTCTCAAGTAATCGAGGCTGATACAAAACGTTTCCTAGGGTTTTGTGCCATTACATAGGGCCCAAATCCCTAGACTAGGGTTTTTGCATTAATGGCGGTTAGCGCCGTTAACCACATGAGTTAGCGTCGCTAACTCTAGTCCTCCGCATATGCGTATTCGCGCTCATTAGTATCGTTAACATCAAAGTTAGTGCCGCTAACTTCCTCCACAAGCCCAAAAGAACTCTTCCACATTTCAATATGTAGGTGTTGTGGCACTCTAATGTCAAAAAGATGATTCCAAATGGTAAAGGTTAATAATTTTTTTCATCAAATTGTTGATTTGTATGCATTTAATTTGTGTAATTTTGAACATTGTTGGCTTTTAAAAGTATTTTTGTTGCTTAATTATGAATTTTGTTGTAGTAATTATTGATCTTTATGCATTTGAAGTTCAATTATTGATGTTTATCCATTCTAAGAACATGAATTGATGTTGTTGTGCAATTCGAAAGTGATGATAAAATGATCGGTTTTATCATTCAGCGTAGCCATTTATAGCCCCAGGGAAACAACATGTTTATATTCAAAAACACATTCATTAAGAGCTTGTAAATCATTCATAGATTGCTCAAACAACCCCTTAGTTAGTCCATATTAGCTTATTCGTTAGCTCATACCCCTTAGTTAGTCCATATTCAAAAACACATTCATTATGTAGGTGTTGTGGTACTCTAATGTCAAAAAGATCATTCACAGATTGCCAAACAACCCCTTAGTTAGTCCATATTCAAAAACACATTCATTAAGAGCTTGTAAAAGCAACTTGCCAATACATTTATTCTTCATGCCAAATAGAATTTATTGAAGTTTTTTTGTTGTTGTTGGGTTCTTCAAAACCAATTTCACAGGACAAAGAAATGGATAGTAACAAAATTGGGGCGCTAGGTCAAGAAATTTTGAAAAAAATGGTATATAAATGAAATAAATCTACAAAAATGTATTAAATAGTGAACCTATTTTATAGAGTGCACATTACTAAATTTGTGGTAATTTTGTGGATATTGAAATATTTTGAACTAATTTAAATAAATATATGAATGTCCCGTGGTTATTGAAATATTTTGAGATATTTTAAGAAAATGTATATACATCTTTTACAAGATTACTAGTTATTATATGATAAATATTAGAAATATGTTTATTATGGAAAACCATGGTAACTTAGTGATCAACTCATATATAAATAAGGGAAAGGATCATTTAACATATATTTAATAATGAGGATGATTTGGGTTTTTTAAGCTAAGAATGTAATTAATTAAAATTGAGATTTCTTTAAAAAGTGTATGTTAATAAGAGTTATGTACATTGAAATGTTCAAGTATCACCGATCCATTGCACATAAGATTAATTAACATATTTTAACAAATAATGATGATGATATTGAGTTTTTTAAGCTAAGAATATAATTAATTAGAACTCAGATTTCTTTAAAAAGTGTATGTTAATAAAAGTTATGTACATTGAAATGTTCAAGTATCACCAATCCATTGCACATAAGGTTAAACAAGTATTCAACAACACTTTTCAATATGCAGGTGTTGTGGTACTCTAATGTCAAAAAGATCATTTACAGATTGCCAAACAACCCCTTAGTTAGTCCATATTCAAAAACACATTCATTAAGAGCTTGTAAAAGCAACTTGCCAATACATTTATTCTAAACAAAAAGTGATCATTTTGTAAATATCCATTATAAAAGTTATATACCAAATATGAATTGCTTTGTATAAATACAGATATAGTCGTTACTTCTTTAGGTTATTCTATGATGTAGTCTAAAAAATTAGACTTTCCACAAAATAACCATCAGTTCTATTGTCAAAGCATTATTTGTTATGAAAATAATTTTTAAATGGGCCCCGTCCAAAAGATTTTAATGATAAAAATGGATGAAAATTTATTAATTTCCGTTTGCATTTGCGATGTCAAAATATAATTTCTTTATATCAAATTGAAATTTCTTCATGCCAAATTACGATTTCTCAATTTTAAATTGTTCAAAATTTTCAAAAAATGATTGAAATTCTTTTTATCGTTTAGTTCTTCATGACAAATAGAATTTATTGAAGTTTTTTTTGTTGTTGTTGGGTTCTTCAAAACCAATTTCACAGGACAAAGAAATGGATAGTAACAAAATTGGGGCGCTAGGTCAAGAAATTTTGAAAAAAATGGTATATAAATGAAATAAATCTACAAAAATGTATTAAATAGTGAACCCATTTTAGAGAGTGCACATTACTAAATTTGTGGTAATTTTGTGGATATTGAAATATTTTGAACTAATTTAAATAAATATATGAATGTCCCGTGGTTATTGAAAGATTTTGAGATATTTTAAGAAAATGTATATACATCTTTTACAAGATTACTAGTTATTATATGATAAATATTAGAAATATGTTTATTATGGAAAACCATGGTAACTTAGTGATCAACTCATATATAAATAAGGGAAAGGATCATTTAACATATATTTAATAATGAGGATGATTTGGGTTTTTTAAGCTAAGAATGTAATTAATTAAAATTGAGATTTCTTTAAAAAGTGTATGTTAATAAGAGTTATGTACATTGAAATGTTCAAGTATCACCGATCCATTGCACATAAGATTAATTAACATATTTTAACAAATAATGATGATGATATTGAGTTTTTTAAGCTAAGAATATAATTAATTAGAACTCAGATTTCTTTAAAAAGTGTATGTTAATAAAAGTTATGTACATTGAAATGTTCAAGTATCACCAATCCATTGCACATAAGGTTAAACAAGTATTCAACAACACTTTTCAATATGCAGGTGTTGTGGTACTCTAATGTCAAAAAGATCATTCACAGATTGCCAAACAACCCCTTAGTTAGTCCATATTCAAAAACACATTCATTAAGAGCTTGTAAAAGCAACTTGCCAATACATTTATTCTAAACAAAAAGTGATCATTTTGTAAATATCCATTATAAAAGTTACTTACCAAATATGAATTGCTTTGTATAAATACAGATATAGTCGTTACTTCTTTAGGTTATTCTATGATGTAGTCTAAAAAATTAGACTTTCCACAAAATAACCATCAGTTCTATTGTCAAAGCATTATTTGTTATGAAAATAATTTTTAAATGGGCCCCGTCCAAAAGATTTTAATGATAAAAATGGATGAAAATTTATTAATTTCCGTTTGCATTTGCGATGTCAAAATATAATTTCTTTATATCAAATTGAAATTTCTTCATGCCAAATTACGATTTCTCAATTTTAAATTGTTCAAAATTTTCAAAAAATGATTGAAATTCTTTTTATCGTTTAGTTCTTCATGACAAATAGAATTTATTGAAGTTTTTTTTGTTGTTGTTGGGTTCTTCAAAACCAATTTCACAGGACAAAGAAATGGATAGTAACAAAATTGGGGCGCTAGGTCAAGAAATTTTGAAAAAAATGATATATAAATGAAATAAATCTACAAAAATGTATTAAATAGTGAACCCATTTTAGAGAGTGCACATTACTAAATTTGTGGTAATTTTGTGGATATTGAAATATTTTGAACTAATTTAAATAAATATATGAATGTCCCGTGGTTATTGAAAGATTTTGAGATATTTTAAGAAAATGTATATACATCTTTTACAAGATTACTAGTTATTATATGATAAATATTAGAAATATGTTTATTATGGAAAACCATGGTAACTTAGTGATCAACTCATATATAAATAAGGGAAAGGATCATTTAACATATATTTAATAATGAGGATGATTTGGGTTTTTTAAGCTAAGAATGTAATTAATTAAAATTGAGATTTCTTTAAAAAGTGTATGTTAATAAGAGTTATGTACATTGAAATGTTCAAGTATCACCGATCCATTGCACATAAGATTAATTAACATATTTTAACAAATAATGATGATGATATTGAGTTTTTTAAGCTAGGAATATAATTAATTAGAACTCAGATTTCTTTAAAAAGTGTATGTTAATAAAAGTTATGTACATTGAAATGTTCAAGTATCACCAATCCATTGCACATAAGGTTAAACAAGTATTCAACAACACTTTTCAATATGCAGGTGTTGTGGTACTCTAATGTCAAAAAGATCATTCACAGATTGCCAAACAACCCCTTAGTTAGTCCATATTCAAAAACACATTCATTAAGAGCTTGTAAAAGCAACTTGCCAATACATTTATTCTAAACAAAAAGTGATCATTTTGTAAATATCCATTATAAAAGTTACTTACCAAATATGAATTGCTTTGTATAAATACAGATATAGTCGTTACTTCTTTAGGTTATTCTATGATGTAGTCTAAAAAATTAGACTTTCCACAAAATAACCATCAGTTCTATTGTCAAAGCATTATTTGTTATGAAAATAATTTTTAAATGGGCCCCGTCCAAAAGATTTTAATGATAAAAATGGATGAAAATTTATTAATTTCCGTTTGCATTTGCGATGTCAAAATATAATTTCTTTATATCAAATTGAAATTTCTTCATGCCAAATTACGATTTCTCAATTTTAAATTGTTCAAAATTTTCAAAAAATGATTGAAATTCTTTTTATCGTTTAGTTCTTCATGACAAATAGAATTTATTGAAGTTTTTTTTGTTGTTGTTGGGTTCTTCAAAACCAATTTCACAGGACAAAGAAATGGATAGTAACAAAATTGGGGCGCTAGGTCAAGAAATTTTGAAAAAAATGATATATAAATGAAATAAATCTACAAAAATGTATTAAATAGTGAACCCATTTTAGAGAGTGCACATTACTAAATTTGTGGTAATTTTGTGGATATTGAAATATTTTGAACTAATTTAAATAAATATATGAATGTCCCGTGGTTATTGAAATATTTTGGGATATTTTAAGAAAATGTATATATATTTTTTACAAGATTACTAGTTATTATATGATAAATATTAGAAATATGTTTATTATGGAAAACCATGGTAACTTAGTGATCAACTCATATATAAATAAGGGAAAGGATCATTTAACATATATTTAATAATGAGGATGATTTGAGTTTTTTAAGCTAAGAATGTAATTAATTAAAATTGAGATTTCTTTAAAAAGTGTATGTTAATAAGAGTTATGTACATTGAAATGTTCAAGTATCACCGATCCATTGCACATAAGATTAATTAACATATTTTAATAAGTAATGATGATGATATTGTGTTTTTTAAGCTAGGAATATAATTAATTAGAACTCAGATTTCTTTAAAAAGTGTATGTTAATAAAAGTTATGTACATTGAAATGTTCAAGTATCACCAATCCATTGCACATAAGGTTAAACAAGTATTCAATAATACTTTTCAATATGTAGGTGTTGTGGTACTCTAATGTCAAAAAGATCATTCACAGATTGCCAAACAACCCCTTAGTTAGTCCATATTCAAAAACACATTCATTAAGAGCTTGTAAAAGCAACTTGCCAATACATTTATTCTAAACAAAAAGTGATCATTTTGTAAATATCCATTATAAAAGTTACTTACCAAATATGAATTGCTTTGTATAAATACAGATATAGTCGTTACTATTTAGGTTATTCTATGATGTAGTCTAAAAAATTAGACTTTCCACAAAATAACCATCAGTTTTATTGTCAAAGCATTATTTGTTATGAAAATAATTTTTAAATGGGCCCCGTCCAAAAGATTTTAAAGATAAAAATGGATGAAAATTTATTAATTTCCGTTTGCATTTGCGATGTCAAAATATAATTTCTTTATATCAAATTGAAATTTCTTCATGCCAAATTACGATTTCTCAATTTTAAATTGTTCAAAATTTTCAAAAAATGATTGAAATTCTTTTTATCGTTTAGTTCTTCATGACAAATAGAATTTATTGAAGTTTTTTTTGTTGTTGTTGGGTTCTTCAAAACCAATTTCACAGGACAAAGAAATGGATAGTAACAAAATTGGGGCGCTAGGTCAAGAAATTTTGAAAAAAATGGTATATAAATGAAATAAATCTACAAAAATGTATTAAATAGTGAACCCATTTTAGAGAGTGCACATTACTAAATTTGTGGTAATTTTATGGATATTGAAATATTTTGAACTAATTTAAATAAATATATGAATGTCCCGTGGTTATTGAAATATTTTGAGATATTTTAAGAAAATGTATATATATTTTTTACAAGATTACTAGTTATTATATGATAAATATTAGAAATATGTTTATTATGGAAAACCATGGTAACTTAGTGATCAACTCATATATAAATAAGGGAAAGGATCATTTAACATATATTTAATAATGAGGATGATTTGAGTTTTTTAAGCTAAGAATGTAATTAATTAAAATTGAGATTTCTTTAAAAAGTGTATGTTAATAAGAGTTATGTACATTGAAATGTTCAAGTATCACCGATCCATTGCACATAAGATTAATTACCATATTTTAATAAATAATGATGATGATATTGAGTTTTTTAAGATAGGAATATAATTAATTAGAACTCATATTTCTTTAAAAAGTGTATGTTAATAAAAGTTATGTACATTGAAATGTTCAAGTATCACCAATCCATTGCACATAAGGTTAAACAAGTATTCAATAATACTTTTCAATATGTAGGTGTTGTGGTACTCTAATGTCAAAAAGATCATTCACAGATTGCCAAACAACCCCTTAGTTAGTCCATATTCAAAAACACATTCATTAAGAGCTTGTAAAAGCAACTTGCCAATACATTTATTCTAAACAAAAAGTGATCATTTTGTAAATATCCATTATAAAAGTTACTTACCAAATATGAATTGCTTTGTATAAATACAGATATAGTCGTTACTATTTAGGTTATTCTATGATGTAGTCTAAAAAATTAGACTTTCCACAAAATAACCATCAGTTTTATTGTCAAAGCATTATTTGTTATGAAAATAATTTTTAAATGGGCCCCGTCCAAAAGATTTTAAAGATAAAAATGGATGAAAATTTATTAATTTCCATTTGCATTTGCGATGTCAAAATATAATTTCTTTATATCAAATTGAAATTTCTTCATGCCAAAATACGATTTCTCAATTTTAAATTGTTCAAAATTTTCAAAAAATGATTGAAATTCTTTTTATCGTTTAGTTCTTCATGACAAATAGAATTTATTGAAGTTTTTTTTGTTGTTGTTGGGTTCTTCAAAACCAATTTCACAGGACAAAGAAATGGATAGTAACAAAATTGGGGCGCTAGGTCATGAAATTTTGAAAAAAATGGTATATAAATGAAATAAATCTACAAAAATGTATTAAATAGTGAACCCATTTTAGAGAGTGCACATTACTAAATTTGTGGTAATTTTGTGGATATTGAAATATTTTGAACTAATTTAAATAAATATATGAATTTCCCGTGGTTATTGAAATATTTTGAGATATTTTAAGAAAATGTATATATATTTTTTACAAGATTACTAGTTATTATATGATAAATATTAGAAATATGTTTATTATGGAAAACCATGGTAACTTAGTGATCAACTCATATATAAATAAGGGAAAGGATCATTTAACATATATTTAATAATGAGGATGATTTGAGTTTTTTAAGCTAAGAATGTAATTAATTAAAATTGAGATTTCTTTAAAAAGTGTATGTTAATAAGAGTTATGTACATTGAAATGTTCAAGTATCACCGATCCATTGCACATAAGATTAATTAACATATTTTAATAAATAATGATGATGATATTGAGTTTTTTAAGCTAGGAATATAATTAATTAGAACTCAGATTTCTTTAAAAAGTGTATGTTAATAAAAGTTATGTACATTGAAATGTTCAAGTATCACCAATCCATTGCACATAAGGTTAAACAAGTATTCAATAATACTTTTCAATATGGAGGTGTTGTGGTACTCTAATGTCAAAAAGATCATTCACAGATTGCCAAACAACCCCTTAGTTAGTCCATATTCAAAAACACATTCATTAAGAGCTTGTAAAAGCAACTTGCCAATACATTTATTCTAAACAAAAAGTGATCATTTTGTAAATATCCATTATAAAAGTTACTTACCAAATATGAATTGCTTTGTATAAATACAGATATAGTCGTTACTATTTAGGTTATTCTATGATGTAGTCTAAAAAATTAGACTTTCCACAAAATAACCATCAGTTTTATTGTCAAAGCATTATTTGTTATGAAAATAATTTTTAAATGGGCCCCGTCCAAAAGATTTTAAAGATAAAAATGGATGAAAATTTATTAATTTCCGTTTGCATTTGCGATGTCAAAATATAATTTCTTAATATCAAATTGAAATTTCTTCATGCCAAATTACGATTTCTCAATTTTAAATTGTTCAAAATTTTCAAAAAATGATTGAAATTCTTTTTATCGTTTAGTTCTTCATGACAAATAGAATTTATTGAAGTTTTTTTTGTTGTTGTTGGGTTCTTCAAAACCAATTTCACAGGACAAAGAAATGGATAGTAACAAAATTGGGGCGCTAGGTCATGAAATTTTGAAAAAAATGGTATATAAATGAAATAAATCTACAAAAATGTATTAAATAGTGAACCCATTTTAGAGAGTGCACATTACTAAATTTGTGGTAATTTTGTGGATATTGAAATATTTTGAACTAATTTAAATAAATATATGAATGTCCCGTGGTTATTGAAATATTTTGAGATATTTTAAGAAAATGTATATATATTTTTTACAAGATTACTAGTTATTATATGATAAATATTAGAAATATGTTTATTATGGAAAACCATGGTAACTTAGTGATCAACTCATATATAAATAAGGGAAAGGATCATTTAACATATATTTAATAATGAGGATGATTTGAGTTTTTTAAGCTAAGAATGTAATTAATTAAAATTGAGATTTCATTAAAAAGTGTATGTTAATAAGAGTTATGTACATTGAAATGTTCAAGTATCACCGATCCATTGCACATAAGATTAATTAACATATTTTAATAAATAATGATGATGATATTGAGTTTTTTAAGCTAGGAATATAATTAATTAGAACTCAGATTTCTTTAAAAAGTGTATGTTAATAAAAGTTATGTACATTGAAATGTTCAAGTATCACCAATCCATTGCACATAAGGTTAAACAAGTATTCAATAATACTTTTCAATATGTAGGTGTTGTGGTACTCTAATGTCAAAAAGATCATTCACAGATTGCCAAACAACCCCTTAGTTAGTCCATATTCAAAAACACATTCATTAAGAGCTTGTAAAAGCAACTTGCCAATACATTTATTCTAAACAAAAAGTGATCATTTTGTAAATATCCATTATAAAAGTTACTTACCAAATATGAATTGCTTTGTATAAATACAGATATAGTCGTTACTATTTAGGTTATTCTATGATGTAGTCTAAAAAATTAGACTTTCCACAAAATAACCATCAGTTTTATTGTCAAAGCATTATTTGTTATGAAAATAATTTTTAAATGGGCCCCGTCCAAAAGATTTTAAAGATAAAAATGGATGAAAATTTATTAATTTCCGTTTGCATTTGCGATGTCAAAATATAATTTTTTTATATCAAATTGAAATTTCTTCATGCCAAATTACGATTTCTCAATTTTAAATTGTTCAAAATTTTCAAAAAATGATTGAAATTCTTTTTATCGTTTAGTTCTTCATGACAAATAGAATTTATTGAAGTTTTTTTTGTTGTTGTTGGGTTCTTCCAAACCAATTTCACAGGACAAAGAAATGGATAGTAACAAAATTGGGGCGCTAGGTCAAGAAATTTTGAAAAAAATGGTATATAAATGAAATAAATCTACAAAAATGTATTAAATAGTGAACCCATTTTAGAGAGTGCACATTACTAAATTTGTGGTAATTTTGTGGATATTGAAATATTTTGAACTATTTTAAATAAATATATGAATGTCCCGTGGTTATTGAAATATTTTGAGATATTTTAAGAAAATGTATATATATTTTTTACAAGATTACTAGTTATTATATGATAAATATTAGAAATATGTTTATTATGGAAAACCATGGTAACTTAGTGATCAACTCATATATAAATAAGGGAAAGGATCATTTAACATATATTTAATAATGAGGATGATTTGAGTTTTTTAAGCTAAGAATGTAATTAATTAAAATTGAGATTTCTTTAAAAAGTGTATGTTAATAAGAGTTATGTACATTGAAATGTTCAAGTATCACCGATCCATTGCACATAAGATTAATTAACATATTTTAATAAATAATGATGATGATATTGAGTTTTTTAAGCTAGGAATATAATTAATTAGAACTCAGATTTCTTTAAAAAGTGTATGTTAATAAAAGTTATGTACATTGAAATGTTCAAGTATCACCAATCCATTGCACATAAGGTTAAACAAGTATTCAATAACACTTTTCAATATGTAGGTGTTGTGGTACTCTAATGTCAAAAAGATCATTCACAGATTGCCAAACAACCCCTTAGTTAGTCCATATTCAAAAACACATTCATTAAGAGCTTGTAAAAGCAACTTGCCAATACATTTATTCTAAACAAAAAGTGATCATTTTGTAAATATCCATTATAAAAGTTACTTACCAAATATGAATAGCTTTGTATAAATACAGATATAGTCGTTACTATTTAGGTTATTCTATGATGTAGTCTAAAAAATTAGACTTTCCACAAAATAACCATTAGTTTTATTGTCAAAGCATTATTTTTTTATGAAAATAATTTTTAAATGGACCCCGTCCAAAAGATTTTAAAGATAAAAATGGATGAAAATTTATTAATTTCCGTTGGCATTTGCGATGTCAAAATATAATTTCTTTATATCAAATTGAAATTTCTTCATGTTAAATTACGATTTCTCAATTTTAAATTGTTCAAAATTATCAAAAAAAGATTGAAATTCTTTTTATCGTTTAGTTCTTCATGCCAAATAGAATTTATTGAAGTTTTTTTTATTGTTGGGTTCTTCAAAACCAATTTCATAGAACAAAGAAATGGATAGTAACAAAATTGGGACGCTAGGTCAAAAAATTTTGAAAAAAATTAGTATATAAATGAAATAAATCTACAAAAATGTATTAAATAGTGAACCCATTTTAGAGAGTGCACATTACTAAATTTGTGGTAATTTTGTGGATATTGAAATATTTTGAACTATTTTAAATAAATATATGAATGTCCCGTGGTTATTGAAATATTTTGAGATATTTTAAGAAAATGTATATATATTTTTTACAAGATTACTAGTTATTATATGATAAATATTAGAAATATGTTTATTATGGAAAACCATGGTAACTTAGTGATCAACTCATATATAAATAAGGGAAAGGATCATTTAACATATATTTAATAATGAGGATGATTTGAGTTTTTTAAGCTAAGAATGTAATTAATTAAAATTGAGATTTCTTTAAAAAGTGTATGTTAATAAGAGTTATGTACATTGAAATGTTCAAGTATCACCGATCCATTGTACATAAGATTAATTAACATATTTTAATAAATAATGATGACGATTTTGAGTTTTTTAAGCTAAGAATGTAATTAATTAGAACTCAGATTTCTTTAAAAAGTGTATGTTAATAAAAGTTATGTACATTGAAATGTTCAAGTATCACCGATCCATTACACATAAGGTTAAACAAGTATTCAACAACACTTTCCATTTATTGGCAGACCTATTAAGGAGCCTAGGGTAGCATGTGCTACCCCTAAAAATTTTCACTTTAATACTAAAAATTCGTTTTTTTTATTTATATACAGTGCTACCCCTCATAATTTGTCAGGCTACCCTAAATTGCTGAGTCCAAATTTAATCACTTAAGAGTCCATATCCAATAGTCCATTTTTCTAAACAAAGGAGCCCAAGTTTCCAATACCCATTTGAAAGGGAGCCCAACTAAATCAAAACTCAAATTGAACTCCACAACATGAAGTTCTCATCGTCTGTTTTCTTGCCCTTGCTGTCGGTGTTTTCTTGTCCCCAACTCCCGTCCTCCGCTACAATTTCATGATCTTCCCTAATCCCTCAATTCCACAAATGCAACAATGAAACAAGTAAGTCATTAATCCTCTCGAGTCTCCTCCTCCTCTTATTAGTTTAGTTTTATTATAGGGTTATTTTAAACTTTTTATGCTTTACCATCCGTCCAAAATTGAAGTGAAACATTGAAATTGAAACCTTCGGCCAAAATTAAGTGATGAAGTCGATCTCAACATCCTGCTAAAATTTCTATTGGTTATTTTAAACTTTTTATGCCTAAATTGGTTATTGCAATTCTAATTGATATTGAAACATTGAAATTGGATCAACCGATCAAGACATTCATAATTCCTATTGGTTAATTATATTTACTTTTCTATAATTAGTTGGATTGATGCATATTCGACTATTAGTTGTTGTTGACTTGTTTAACTTCTAATTGTGTTCCATTATATTTTAGGGTTCTATTTGTAAGTTTTTTAAAAGAAAGCAAGTTGTTGGTAGTTATGAGATTGGTGGAGGATCATCTTCCCAAAAGGAATGAGTCTTATGAAATTCCACAAGAACAAGGACCCCAACCCACTTCTACAACTACAACACCTACTCCAACAAGTATTAATACGAATGATCTTCATTTGGACCCGAGAGATATGCCAAAAATTACATCTTATCATCCAAATCAAATGGATGAAGTAAGGACATATTTGATTAGAAAAGCTTGTCAACCAGAGGGACATAAATTTCCATCAACTTTGGTTGGTAAGAAGACAAGATGTTTTGTTTTTGAATGGTTTGACGAATTTGAATGGTTAAAGTATAGCACAAAAAAGAACAAAACATATTGTTTGTATTGTTATTTGTTTGAAGACATTATAGTAGGACATCAAGGTGGGAGAGATGCATTTGTGACGGAAGGCTTTTGCACATGGAGTAAAAAACATGCATTGTATACTCATTTGGGTAATGTTGATAGTTATCACAACAAAGCACAACAAAAGTGTGAAAATATAATGAGAAAAAAAAATCAAACTATTAGTGAAGTCCTTCATAAGCAAAGTGAAACTAAAAATAGTAATAATGAAATTCGGTTACGTGCAACAATTCGTACTTGTAAATTTCTATTGAAAAATTCGTTACTGTTTCGTGGTCATGATGAGTTGGATTCCTCTCTTTCTAAAGGACTTTTTTTTGAAGTATTATATTTGATTAGAGAACATAACGAAAGAATTTATAATGTTACTTTAGAAAAGGCTCCCAAAAATGAAAAATTGACATCTCCGAAGATTCAACAATATATTGTTGATTGCTTTTCAAAAGAAATTATCATGTCTATTTGTGATGATGGGTTTGGTATATTAGTTGACGAGTCTAGTGATGTATCTAAAAAGGAGCAAATGACAATTGTTTTGAGATATGTTGATAAACTTGGAATTGTGAAGGAACAATTTATTGGAATTGTTCACATGACGGATACATCTTCTTTTATCTTAAAGAAATTATTGATTCTGTACTTACCGAACATAAGTTGAGTGTTGCTCAGGTGAGATTTGAGAAATCATGATCTCTCTTATTTCTTTCTTACACAATTAAATCTTTATTTTCTTTATGTCTTACATTTTTTATTTATTATTTAACATAGGTAAGAGGGCAAAGTTATTATGGAGCAAGTAATATGCATGATGCATTCAACGGTTTGAAGTCATTGATACTAAAAGAGAATAATTCAACACATTATGTACATTGTTTTGCACATCAACTTCAACTCGTGATTTCTTTGAGCAGCTAGCTTTGGTGGTTAACGTGGTTTGTGCTTCCTGCAAAAGAAAATATATCATACGAGAGAGGTACAAAGAAAGAGTAAAAAAAGAAATTGGTAATGGTGAAATTGAAACAGGAAGCGGGCTGAATCAAGAGATTTCTTCTAGAGATACAAGATGGGGTTCACATTATAAAACCAGGGGTTCACATTATAAAACCATCGTAAGTTTGATGAATTTGTTTATAGAAGTTGTTGAAGCACTTAAGTATGTTGAAAATGATGGTTCTACTTTATCTAACTGTCATCAAGCAAAGGGTATTTTGGCATATTTCAAGACACTTGATTTCGTGTTTTACTTACACTTGATGTTAGAAATTCTAGGCCTCACTGAAACCTTGTCAAAACATCTTTAAAGAAAAGATCAATATATTTTGGAAACGGCTTCATTAGTAAAGGGAACAAAGGAAGCATTGCTAGCTTTAAAAATAATGGGTTTCTACAAATTTTGAATAAAATATATTCTTTTTGACAAAATCATAATATAACATTTGTTGAAATGACGAAAATTTTTGTTACTTCAAGAAACCGTATGACCAATATTACTAATAAACATCATCAAGTTGTCATTTTTAACACGGTTTTGGATATGAAAATTCAAGAATTTGGGGATCGATTTAGTGAAGTAAGCACCGAATTGATTGAAAACATGGCGGCTTTGAGTCCTTGTGATTTGTTTTCTAGGTTTGATAAAGCAAAGTTGTTGAAGTTAAGAGAGATCTACCAAAATCATTTTAATGCTTCAGAACGGATTCATCTTGTTGGTCAACTTGATATTTATTATCAAACTAGGATACGTGATGAAAATTTTGCTCAATTGAAGAGAATTTCAGACCTTTCTCGTTTGATGGTGGAAACAAGGAAACATCGCTCTTTTCCTTTGGTCTATAGGTTATTAAAGCTAACTTTGGTTTTGTCCGTCACAACGGCAACAGTTGAAAGGTGTTTTTCCGCAATGAAACGTGTGAAGACCGATTTGCGTAATAGAATGAGTGATGATTTTTGGAATGATGCCTTGATTTGTAGTGTAAAAATGGAAGCACTTATGAATGTTAAAACTGAAAATGTGATAAGTCGCTTCCGAAAAATAAAAGACCGAAGAGGTTAACTTTAAAATATAATCTCTAGATTAGTTTATCACTTTGTTATTTTGTCGTATTTAATGAAATATTAGTTTCTAATCATTTATCATATCTATACTACATTAAAAAGGAAAAATGGTTTCTAAAAATAGAAACTCTTAAAATTAAGAGATCCCATTTGTTATGCATAATGTATAAGTAGTCGATGCATATACGATATATGATTTTGAATCTGTACAATCATCAATCCTTATCACCTAATCTTGTTCCTGTTTTCATGCCCCTTCTTATCCTTCCACCATCCAATGCGCCCCTTAGTTCCCAACTAATCGAGTTTATTTCTCTCCCCATCTCAAACCTTTAAACTTCATTGGCTTTCAACTTTCAAGACGTCTTCACCGTCACCTACCGCCAAGAAACCTTATGTCGACGGCTTCCTCCCTCCTCTCAAGACTCGCCGACACGTACTACCATCAAACACAGTCAGCGCCACTACATAACCACTACGCTGTGACCACCACAACATGACCACAGCCACGGTGAAGTCATGACCATCGAACAAGGGTGTTTTTTGTGGGTTTACGAGTTAGGTAAAATCATAACGGGGAATTAAAGGGGTATTTCCCCAATGGGCATTTATACCTGCTGTCGTTTGATGTTTATTTGTTATGTGCCAATAAATATTTTCATTTGACCAAAATACCCAAAGGAATGGAGTTGCTGAAATCCGTTGTGGCATGCCAAATAAACGACAAGCTCAGGGTAGAACAGGGCTAAATTCGTACTTTGAATTTTGAAAGACATGAACTCGCCCTTACACACAGCCACTGGCAGGTAATGTATACCCATTTTACCCCTTGACTCTTATAATTATCTTTTTGGCCAGATAATTCAACTTGTTCCAAGTTCTCAACATGGACAGTTTTTTTGGCGTGAATTGTTGTGGATGGAATCATGCATAAGATCCCTATAAATGTTCCAAGAGTGTTTTTTCTTAATTCTAAAGCTCCGGTTACTGAAGAGTTTCCTGGAAGATGTGTCAACAAGATTCTTCCTCATGGCCACCCTTGCCATAACCTGATTATGGTAGACCTTTTGTAATTAGATTTAAGGGTTAATTGTTTCTTTTATTGACTGAACAAATAGTCTGAGACATTTATCCTTACTTTCAAAACAAACAAAATTCATCAATGAGGTAAATAATAAGTACACTTTATATAGGTCATAGTTGATGAAGATCAGTTTAGGACAGAAAACAGAACTGCTCAGCATATCCTGAAGTGGAGGTGAGTTTATTATTCCCAAGAATTATTTGTTTTCATGTCTTTGTTATAATTATTTACTTATAACCCCTTTAATTTATCTGATATAACATTCCAGGGGATATATAAAACTAAAGTCGGTCTGGATTTCAGTTCCATTCTCCAAATTATAATACCTTATAAGAAAAAGATTTGAAGTTTATCGTAATAATTGGTAGATGTTGGAAGTAGAATTTGTTAATAAGGAAATAGTTGAAAGTTTCGTGTTGTAAATAATGAAAGTAGAATGTTATAATACCATAATAAGTAAAAGTACATTGGTGTTTCATGCATTTAACTCTCTCTCTTTTTTGGCAAAGCAAGAAATGCATCACACTTTTATTGATTTGGTTGTGATGGCATCCTACTTTCAAGTTCTCTAATAAGTAACATGCTTTTTCATGTTTTCAAAAAGGGCAAGAAATACCAAGTATTCCAATTCTTAACCAAGATAATGATTTCAATCTAACGTTTGATGTTATCGGATCTTATTTGCTCTTGTTAGTAAGAAAGCCTAGACCATTTTCTATGGTGTACATTTCATCGCCCATCAAGGTACATGTGATTTATTTCTATTAAAGTAACTCTTAATGGTAGCATTATTTGTACATTAGACTTATTTTGTACCAAATGAAGACTTGTCGTCTATTGCCACATGCTACAATTAGGTAGCCCTTTTAGATGAATTTTCTGTTCCAAAATTTTCCAATCTTCATTTGTAAATTTAGGGTCATATATGTATTTTTTTCTTTCCCATAAATTTGATTATTTTTGTTTTAATGTTTGTTTTTCAGATGCTGTTCGGTAGACCGATTGTTGATTTGCTATGTTTGATCTGGATGGAATATTTTGGCAACATTTGACACCAATCCTAGAAAAGTCACACCATCTTATTTAATATAGGTGTTTTGTGTAGAAAACTACAAATTAGACCTTTAGTTTTTATAGTAAAAAAAACCCTTTTCTTTTCATATTTGTTGCCTTTGAACCAATCAGCATTTGTTTTGTCAACTTTAATTCTATGCCACCTGGTTTCCTATGAAACTATATTTTGGGTTTTAATGACTTCCAGCAAGCTCCACCACTGAACCAAGGGTATTTTTGACCATTCAAATTGATAGACATCTCGTAGAATAACACCAGCGGAATGCTAGCATCCATTTGAGTATAATCTTCCACATGAGACCATAAGTTTCCAATTGTAGTTTATTTTTGTTACCGATGCTCAATTAATTAATTGAGATATACGTGCAAGTAGGAAAGAATAAATATTTTATGAAAAGATGTAAAGGCTTTGGAAATAGAACGGTTAACAAAACTGCAGCAATAACAAACACTTTTTTTTTTAATATAAAGAAAATCACAACAAAATGTTTTTTTTTTGGGTAATCCTCTTTCAATTTCTTTTGCTCATTTGGTTAATATTATAGTCATTTTTAATTATTGAGATTGTATTTTCATGTATTTTCCATTTTTTTAATCTTTTAATTATTGATTTTTAAGTATTTATCATGTATTTTAGTATTTTTTTATTTAAACAACTGAACTAGAAAACTAATGTTGGTGGTGTTATTTAGTCTTTTTCAAGTTTTAATTTTTTAATTATGTTTTTTTTCACTTAAACAACAACCCTTCGGTTCCAACATCCACTGCATTGCATGGTTAGAAACCGAATTACCCAAAAATCAAAGAACTCATACCCAAAGAAAACTTATTGTCGAACCTTTCTTCCCCGAGCCACCCCCATCCCACCCGGCGCATTGCGCGGGTACACCACTAGTTATATATTATGCGAAAAAAAATGTATAGTCTTTAGACTCTCACATTCCATTTTAAGATACATGTGATAACTGTTTCTTGACCTTACTGGGCCCGTCGGTCTTTCCTCTCTTTGACTTTTGCAAGTGTCTTTGAAACCGTTCTCTTCTTCAAACATTTTTTTTTAGAACGGCAATCTAACCTACTTCTATTCCTAAACTACTCCTTAATACCACCTATGTCTCAGACGAGACTTGAACCCTCGACCTCGAAGAGGGAGGGCAACACCTGATGCCGCTGGGCTAGAAGCCCTTTGGCTTTGACTTTTGCAGGCGTCTTTGAAACCGTTCTCTTCTTCAAACATAACAATGGTTTTGAAAAACACCATTTATTTTTATTGTTATTGAAATTGCTAACATTAATCAAAGTACTCTAAGAACAAGACACACCTTGAGGCGATTCCTCATAATCGTACTCGATTTTCTTGAATGGATATTCCCCATCACATTCCGATGCATAAATTCCATCATTATGCTTCCTTTTCCCCATTGAGTCGTGAACTACATTCGTAATAAGAACACAACAAATAGATTAGAAATATATATAATGGGACGAATTTTATATACTTCAAACATCTGATCAAACCTAGTCGAGTGTCGAGCATTACGGGCGATTTGTGAAGTTTTACAGGACTCCGGCAATAATATGTTTGCTCAAAGGGGTAAAGAATGGTTGCATAGATCTTCTGAAGTTAGATTGTTTTAATTGGATTTTTTTTCCCAAGTCGAACAAAATGCAACTACTTACCAGTTTTCTTGTTTTTTCTTTCGATTACAATTGATAAAATTCAAAAATACAAAAGATTCAATCCCGTTAAGCGGGATGTTCTGATTAGGGATAAGAAATAAGGTAGTTAAGTAAACCAAAAAAATCCATTCTGATCAGATGGACTGTGGTAAGACAGCAAAATTGATTTTTAAGCCTTCGAGGTCTTCTACGTTGTTCAATCTTCATAGTCAGCATTGATATTTAATAATTCAGAAATTTCAATGGTTTCTAGATGCTTACATAAGTGCTTACCACATCTTGTGTTAGAATTCTGGAAGTTTGAAGTATTCAAAGTCAAATAAATGTTTTAAATTAGTTGGTAGGTAATAAACTTGGCTATAAATAGCCATGCAAGAACTTGAAACATTGTACCACTCCTCAGTCAATCAATAAACACTCCTCCTTCTTCCCAACATTTGGTATCAGAGCAAATCTAGGCAGCCACTTGTTTTTTCGGTCAAAAAGTTTTTGTCTCTAAATCAATTTCCGAGCACACCATTGGAAAGGTCTCGTTTCCAGGATTCGGAATATATTTTTTTTTGTGATTTTTCGACCACCGGAAAATTTGGCCGGAATAGTGACCAAATCCGACGGAGAAGACGATACTGTATCCACCGGAGACTGTAGCAGTTCGCCGGAGAAGACGATACTGTAGCAGTCTGATAGTGTAGCAGTCCGATCCGACACTGTAGCAGCCCGATCCGATACTGTGGCAGTCCGATCCGACACTGTAGCAGCCGGTCACTGTAGCAATCCGAAAAAGTTCATTTTAGCCCCTGAACTTCTGAAAAAGTTCATTTTAGACCCAGAACTTCTGTGAAAGTTCATTTTAGCCCCTGAACTTCTGAAAAAGTTCATTTTAGACCCAGAACTTCTGTGAAAGTTCATTTTAGCCCCCGGACTTCTGAAAAGGCTCATTTTAGACCCAGAACTTCTAAAAAAGTTCATTTTAGCCCCAGAACTTCCGAAAAAGTTTAGTTTCAACCCCGAACTTTTGAAAAAGTTCATTTTACCTCCTAAAACTTCAGAAAATTGTCTTTTGGCCCCCATATTTTAAAAAAGGCTATATTGTTGTTTATGCCCAAGTACGAATCTCGAGAAGAGATGGCAGGAAACAATGGTTAAAAGGATGGACAGGTCACCCTCCACTATCCGATGTTGTCAAGAACGAATTATGCTGCATGGGCGATCAAGATGAAAGTGTTCATGCAAGCCCAAGGGGTGTGGGATGCTGTTGAGCCACAAACAACAAACACGGCAGTAGATGTGAAGAAAGACAAGATGGCTCTGGCGGCCATCTATCAGAGCATTCCAGAAGATTTGCTACTTGGATTGGCAGAAAAGAAAACATCCAAGGAAGCATGGGAAGCCTTGAAGACACAGTTTATGGGAGAAGAAAGAGTGAGGACCGCGAGAATTCAAACTCTAAAGGCTGAGTTTGAATCACTAAACATGAAGGAATCAGAAGGAGTGGATGAGTTCGCTGTGAAGGTGAACAATATCGTGAGTACCATGCGAGTATTGGGAGACACGGTGGAGGAGTCATATGTGGTAAAGAAGTTGTTAAGGGCAGTACCAAGCATATTTCTCCAAATCGCCTCAACACTTGAGCAATTTGGAGATCTAGACAAGATGACTGTGGAAGAAGTGATCGGAAGGCTCAAAGCACATGAAGAACGAATGAGAGGCCATGGTGATAGTGATGATCGAAAACTTCTCTTGACACACCAAGAGTGGTCAGAGAGAAATAAGAAGAAGGGAGAAGGTGACTCCAGATCAAAATCAAATCGTGGCGGATTTGGAGGTTCACGAGGCAGAGGCAGAGGAAGAGGAGGAAACAGTAGTGGTCGTGGTGGTCGTAGTGGTCGTGGCAGAGGTGGATCACACTACCAGAAAGATGGAGGCCGTAGCACTTTAAATAATCAAGATAAAAGTAGGGTCCAATGCTACAATTGTCAAGAATTCGGTCACTATGAAGCAGAATGTACAAACCCAAGACGTGAAAGAAGACAAGAAAACAACTTGATTCGCGAACAAGATGTCAATGAGCCAGCACTATTGTTAGCTTCGTTTGAGAATGGTGAAGTTTCCTTAAATGAAGAAAATGTATTCCCAGAGTTGAGAAAACGGGATGATGAGGTGAAGCGATCAAGTATCTAGTATCTCGACACAGGAGCCAGTAATCACATGACCGGTGATAAAGATAAGTTTCGTGACTTGAATCAGACTGTTCATGGCTACGTGAAGTTTGGAAACGAATCAAAGGTAAAGATCGAAGGCAAAGGTTCAGTCGTATTTCAATGTAAGAATGGTGAACATCGAAAGCTTAATGAATTCTATTACATTCCAGAATTATGTAGCAACATCATAAGTTTGAGACAGTTAGCAGAGGGTGGTGATGAAATCATAATCAAAGATCCATTCTTATGGGTCCGTGATGCAACAGGGAAGTTGTTGATGAAGGTTAGAAGATCTCCAAATCGACTGTACAAGATAGAGTTGGAAGAAGTCAATTTGATGTGTCTAACCGCTCGAATAGGTGATCCAACATGGTTGTGGCATATGAGAATGGGTCATATAAATTTTAATTCAATGAAATACATGGCGGAAAAGAAGCTGGTTGAAGGAATGCCGAAACTAAACATTCCTCAACAACCTTGTGAAGGGTGCCTCGTGGGAAAACAGACAAGGAGTCCATTCCCTACACACACGAATTATAGAGCAAAGAAGAAGCTTGAACTAATTCATGGCGATTTGTGCGGCCCAGTATCACCCCCTACACCATCTCGCAATAGGTACTTTATGTTGTTAGTTGATGACTATAGCAGAGTTATGTGGGTTTATCTGCTAAAGACAAAAAATGAAGCTCTTCAAGTCTTTAAGAACTTCAGGAGCTTAGTAGAAGTTGAAACCGGGGAGAAGATGAAAGTTTTCAGAACTGATCGTGGTGGTGAATTTCTGTCGAAAGAATTCACCACATACTGCAAGGAAACAGGGTTGGAAAGACATTACACATCCCCATATTCTCCACAGCAAAATGGGGTGGTGGAGAGAAGAAATCGAACGGTATTGGAGATGGTTAGGTGTAATTTGAAAACCATGAAAATGCCAGACACGTTATGGGGTGAAGCTGTGAATCACTCTGTTTATGTTCTAAACAGAGCTCACACGAAAGCATTGAAAGACACAACTCCATACGAAATGTGGACAGGGAGAAAGCCACATGTTGAACATCTTAGGGTGTTTGGTTGTGTTGCACATATGAAAGTCTCCAAAGGCCACCTGACAAAACTAAATGAAAGAAGTAAGCGATTGGTTCATCTGGGAGTTGAGAAGGGATCAAAGGCATATAGATTGGTTGATCCGGACACCGGAAAGATATATGTGAGTAGAGATGTGGTTTTCGAAGAACAAGAAGGCTGGGTGTGGGAGAAGAGTTCAAAAATTAAAGCCACACCAGGTATGAGCTTCACCGTCGAAGGTTTTAACCTAAACGACTTGTACAATGAAGATTCTGAGTCGGAACCACGAACACCGGAACAAAATCTTGGGTCTCCACAAAGTGACAGTGATCAGACCGAAGAAAGTTTCCAGCCCATAAACTCTCCACAAGACTCCCCGATAAACTCACAAAATATACCCATCAACTTATCGGATACACCCAATTCACCGATCACCCAAAATTCCCCAATTCCGTCTCCAAGCTTCGCCTCAAGCTCCACAGGCGGTGGTGCTCCCAAACGATTCCGCTTATTCACAGACTTATACGACCAAACTGAAGAAATTGAAGAATTAATGATGATTCGCAATGATGACGAGCCAGTCTCGTACACGGAAGCAAGTAAGAGAAAAGTGTGGATTGAAGCTATGAATGCTGAATTAGCATCAATTGAGAAGAACAAGACTTGGAGTTTGGTCGATCTCCCTAAGGATCGCAAAGCTATAGGGTTAAAATGGGTGTACAAAGTGAAACGAGATCCAAGCGGAAAAATTGTGAAGTATAAAGCGAGGCTTGTGGCAAAAGGTACGTCCAAAAACGAGGAGTTGATTATGACGAAGTCTATGCACCAGTGGCCAGAATCGAAACTGTACGCGTCATCCTAGCTCTCGCAGGCTCAAATGGATGGCATGTACATCATCTTGATGTGAAATCAGCTTTTCTGAATGGCACTCTGGAAGAAGAGGTGTATGTGTCTCAACCTGAAGGGTACACGAAGAAGGATGAAATCAACAAAGTGTACAAACTATCAAAAGCATTGTACGGTCTAAAACAAGCACCAAGGGCATGGAATGCTTTCTTAGATAAGTATTTGAAAAGCTTAGGGTTTTCTAGATGTGCTCAAGAATACTCTGTTTACACGAAGAATGAAGGTGAAAATGTCTTAATCATCGGAGTTTATGTTGATGATTTATTAGTAACTGGAAGTTGTCACAAGAGTATTCAAGCTTTCAAAACAGATATGAAAGCCAAGTTTGAGATGAGTGATCTTGGACTTCTAACCTATTATTTGGGAATTGAAGTAAGCCAAAAGGAAACAGGTATAACACTGAAGCAATAAGCTTATGCCAAAAGCATCTTAAAGAAGACTCGAATGATGGACTGCAACCCCACTAAGAGTCCAATGGAGCACAAACTGAAGCTCACCAAAGAAGGAGAAGGAGAATTAGTGAACCCCACCGAGTATAGAAGTATAGTCGGAGGTTTAAGATACTTGACTCATACACGCCCTGATATCTCATTTGCAGTCGGAGTAGTTAGTCGGTTCATGGAGAAGCCAACTGAACAGCATCTACAAGCAGTAAAGGGAATACTAAGATATGTGAAAGGCACTCTCGATCATGGTTTGACTTACACGAAAGGAGAAAGCAGATTCAACGTCACAGGTTACTCAGATAGCGATCTAGCAAACGATGTGAATGACAGAAAAAGTACACGAGGAATGGCATTCTATGTGAATAGTAATTTGGTCGCGTGGGCATCTCAGAAACAGAGAGTTGTGGCATTGTCCTCATGTGAAGCAGAGTTTATGGTTGCAACTCAGGCAGCTTGTGAAGGTATCTGGTTGTGCCGACTCCTGACTGAGATAACAAAACAAAAGGTACCACCTGTTACCTTGTTTGTTGACAACCAATCAGCATTAGATCTGATGAAGAATCCAGTGTTCCATGGGCGTAGCAAACATATAGATATACGTTATCACTTCATTAGAGAATGTGTTGAAAATGGAGAGATTACAGTACATCATGTTTATAGTAAGGAGCAAAAGGCAGATATCCTTACTAAAGCATTAGCGAAGACAAAACACGAAGAGATGAGAATCTTGATTGGAGTCAAGAAGGTTTGAAGATTCTGAATTAAGGGGGAAAATGATATTTAATAATTCAGAAATTTCAATGGTTTCTAGATGCTTACATAAGTGCTTACCACATATTGTGTTAGAATTCTGGAAGTTTGAAGTATTCAAAGTCAAATAAATGTTTTAAATTAGTTGGTAGGTAATAAACTTGGCTATAAATAGCCATGCAAGAACTTGAAACATTGTACCACTCCTCAGTTAATCAATAAACACTCCTCCTTCTTCCCAACAAGCATCAGGCAAGTAGTAGTCATCGACGATGGTGGAGGCCATCTGGGTGGTGAGTTTTGTTACAGTGGTGGCTCGGAAGTGGGGGATAGTCCAATAATTGCCGAAGTGGGTCGCAGCAATATCCAGTTGAGCCCAATCGTGTTGGGTGAGTGGCCGGTTTCCCCAAAGCATGTTGGTGTAGGAAATAATGCCATATTGTTCGGATTGAGTTTCAAGGATCGGATGGGCATGACCGAATCTGATACTCAAATCTTCAGGTATTGGGTGCAGTGGTTCGACCTGGTTGGTGGTTAAGGGGCCGATTGCATTGGCTGGTGGGTAAAGCCAGTCACGGGCAGCACGCTGCCCGGGCTGGGATGGGATGCCATACATGGCAACGGCCCCAAGTCCTGTTACCTGAATAGAACTCAGAGGTACTGAGTAGCTGAAATGCAAGCAGTAGCGTTGCATTGCAGTGGCAACCTGTTGGAACCAATTAATTTGGTGACGACCGAATTGAGACCGGAAACCAAACAGCTGTAGGAAGTGACTGAAAGGCAATTCATCAGCAAGGGTTCGTGTTATCCCTTCATCAAGGCCGACACTCAAAAATTCGCGGGCACCATTGAGTTGTTCTTCTGGGGTATGTAGTGAAGCGGTCATTTGCGGACCTAAGTATATCAGGTTGGAATGATCACCGTTATCTTCATTGAAGACGTTTCCATACCATGGAAAGTTTTCATACAAGGTTTCACCGTTAGGAATAGGCCAAGTCGCGAAGCGATAGAGTTGGTCAAGAAGTATGGCTGGAATTGGCACCAATCTGGCATAGTTAGGGTTGGGATAAAAATTCTCGTTCCAAAGGACTAAAAAGTCGGGAACCATTGGAAGTATATCGCCAATCCATTCATCAGGGTTGTTAATGGCAGCGAGTGATTGGAAGAAAGGGACAAGAGGTCCAGGCACAGGACATTCTTGGATGCGTAGGTTGTTGTTCATATAGTCAAGAACATCAGAGTACTGGGGAGCGTTTCCAGTGAAAACATAAACTTTTAGGATCTGGTAAAGCCACAAAACGGAAATGTAGAACTGAGAGACAATTGGTATCCAGGCTGGAGTGGAACTAGTAAATTGTTCGCACGTGTTCATTAGTTGGTCACAGATTCCAAGGGCATGGAAAAGGTGAGAAGCATCGGGAACGAAGCTGTTGTTATGCTGTCTAGGCACCGGATAGAGTTTGATCCCGTCGATAGCTTCAAGCATGGCATTTTCATATGAAGGAGCGGGGCCATGGTTACGAAAGGTGTTGTGACGTTGCCTCTTTGGGGCGGGGGCTGGGGATGAGGGACAGCCGGTGGCTGTGGCGGTTGGTGGGCTTGACCAGGGGCTGGGGGAGCATCGGCGGCAGCGTTGGCAGCAGGTTGGTTGTTCGGATGACCTAAATTAACAAATTAACGAACAAAAATGAATACCGACTTTGTTAAGTTGCATAACTGTTATAGAACCAAATTAGATTGCAGTGTCATAAGATATAGGTTGTTGTGTGTACTAGTGCAGTTGTAAACAGAATACACCTATGTATTCAAGTTCTTGCATTAGAAGTTGAATGAAGGATGGTGTTCATGCAAAAGAATCGGAAAAAGGTCCTTGTATATAAACATTATATTTGACCCATTAGCCCAATAATTGTTAGGTGAGTTTTTTGGTTGGTGAAGATTTTTCTTCAAAGGTAGGTGAGAGCCTGATTTCTAATTCTATGTTCACATTAATTTAAGAATATTATATACATTCTCAAATGTATATAAATAGGTGATTTTAGTTGTAGAGAAATGCACCACAACACACAAAACATGCAAAGATTGAGTGTGTATCTCTTGTAATCTCCTCAGTCAAATAAAATCTAGTTGTAGCCCGTGGATGTAGGATTGGCACCGAATCCGAACCACGTAAAATCCTTGTGTTCTTCTTGCTTTATTTTCTCGTTTCGTTTGTGTGTGTGTGATAGTGTGTTTCTGCTGCGTGTACCCGGTCCGATTCCTAACAACTGGTATCAGAGCTTTGGGTTTCGGAGGAGGTCTCGGTTTTAGAAATTAGAGTATGCTCTGTGGTTGCAGTTTTGTCTGATCTTCCACATCAGAAACTAATTTCTATTAATCGTATTAAAGGTATCTCGGTACTTTGAAGGGTACTGTTCTGTCACACAAAAGTATTATAAAATATTTGTCTCTTATTTGTCGTAATGGCTGAAGACAAGGTTGTAATCGAGAAGTTCAACGGTTCTGACTTTAGCTGGTGGAAAATGCAATTAGAAGCATTGCTATGTCAGAAAGATTTGGACGTGGTACTTGGAGACAAACCAGAGAAAATGGAAAAAGCTGCTGAAGATACGTGGAACTCAAAGGACAAGAAAGCTAAGGCGGTTATTACATTGTCGTTGGAAAGGAGCGTCGCTTTCAACATCATGAAGGAAACCACGGCGCGTGGTATGATGGATGCTCTGACGAACATGTATGAGAAACCGTCGGCGGCTAACAAGGTGTTCTTGATGAGGGAGCTGTTCACTACAAGGATGAATAAGGAAGGCTCAGTTACGGTTCACATTAACAATCTAAATTCAATTCTGTTCAGATTGTCATCTGTGGAAATTAAATTTGATAACGAGACTCAAGCTTCACTACCTGATAGCTGGTCTGGAACAGTAACCGCTGTTACAAGTTCAGTGGGGACCAGTAGTATGACTTTTGAAGGGGTTAGAGATTTGGTTCTTGGCGAGGATGTCAGACGCAAGAATCAATGTGGATCTTCTTCTTCTGAGTTATTAAATATCGAAAGAGGTAGAGGGAATAGCAGGAATAGTGGGAGCAGTGGGAGTCGGGGAAGAAGTTCATCTAGAACTTGGAAGAATGTGAAGTGTTGGAACTGCCAGGAGGTGGGACATGTTAAGAGTCAATGTCCAAAGAAAGAATTGAACATTGATGGTGCTGAGAGTGTGTCTGAGGATGATGCACTGATACTAAGTATGAAAAGTTCTGTAGACTATTGGGTCATGGATTCAGGGGCTTCGTTTCACGCGATGGACAACGGAGAAACGATGGTGAATCTAAAAGAAGGAGATTTTGGGAAGGTACGGTTAGCAAATGACGAGATGCTTCAAGTAACGGGCATAGGAGATATTGATCTGGTTACTTCATTGGAAACTACATGGAACCTGAAGAATGTCAGGGTGATTCCGGAGCTGAAGAAGAAATTGATTTCTGTTGGTCAGCTGGATAAACAAGGACTGGAAGTAAGGTTTGGTGGTGGTAAATGGAGGGTAGTCAATGGTAATTCGGTGATTGCTCAAGGTATGAAGCGTGGGTCATTGTATATGGTTGAGGTACCTGCTGAGGGAAGTATGACCGTCCCCGTTAAGCATGACAAAATCAGGTTCGCTAAATCTAGTGCTAAGAGAGTTCATTTTGCAAACATGAATTCTGGAGCCAAGGGGATGTTAGCTGAATGAGTCGGAAAGTCTAAAACATTCAGGGGATTTTGTGACAGTGGGAGCACGGGGTGTGTTCCGGGTACAGTTACAAAGAGCCGTTGGGTTTTGAAGACTAAGACTGAAAAATTCTCTCCTGTTGGAAGTTTGCAAAGTTTTGAGAGTGTTAGTGGTCCTCGGTGTATCTCTGGATCCGGTGGAGTGTCCAAGCCGGTTGAGACAGGGGATGAGTCGGTGGCGGTATTGACCACGACTGAGTTGGAGCTAGTGGGAGCTTCAACTGGCCCTTCTAGTACTTGAAGATGATGGGCGGCTACAACTAAGAGAAAATTTGACTAAGTTTTAGCTTGTTCTTGGGAACTGGAAGCTTGGAAGACTTGTTATGTTAGGAAATTAATGAGAGATGTTAAAAATCTTCAAGTGGGAGATTGTTAGGTGAGTTTTTTGGTTGGTGAAGATTTTTCTTCAAAGGTAGGTGAGAGCCTGATTTCTAATTCTATGTTCACATTAATTTAAGAATATTATATACATTCTCAAATGTATATAAATAGGTGATTTTAGTTGTAGAGAAATGCACCACAACACACAAAACATGCAAAGATTGAGTGTGTATCTCTTGTAATCTCCTCAGTCAAATAAAATCTAGTTGTAGCCCGTGGATGTAGGATTGACACCGAATCCGAACCACGTAAAATCCTTGTGTTCTTCTTGCTTTATTTTCTCGTTTCGTTTGTGTGTGTGTGATAGTGTGTTTCTGCTGCGTGTACCCGGTCCGATTCCTAACAATAATAGGGCCCACATGATAAATGAAGCAAAATATACATGTAAGGTAAACAATTTACTTGTGTTTTGTTTAGCATCATTCTAGATTAATAAGGTAAAATGGTGCAAAAATATACATGTAAGGTAAACTATGGAAGGACTAAAATACAAAAGTATAGACAAGGGAATAATCACAAAAACATAGGGTACCTTCGACGGGTGGCAATTGGGTCGGGTTCGGGTTGGCGGGTCAGAGACTCCAACCCTGACACGACCCGTATAATTATTCATGCCAACTTCTTCAACCCTAACCTGTATATGTCTAACCCGAACACGACCCGCATAACCCATTTAATTATACATGTTCACGGGTTCGTGGGTCAAATTCGGGTTTGTGTGTTAGATTCGAGTTCATGGGTCAATTTTGGGTTTGTGGGTCATGAATGTCTAAATAGTGGAAATTCAAGAAAAAAACTTATTGACGCATCCGATACCTAGAAAATGCATCCAAAGGAAAATTAAAAACATTAATGCAAAGATACATCAAATAAACGAGTGTTGCAGAAATCGGTCTTGTCGGCCGATTAATCGATGATTAATCGCTTGGCGGTCTGCAACCGATTACGATTGGCCTAATCGATCAGACTTGGCGGTTTGGTCAAATATCGGCCTTAGCGGTCATTGGCGGCCGATTAATCGGCCTCGGCGGTCATTTATTTATTTATTATTTTTTGAATTTGTTTTTTTTTTGTCAAATATTAGTCTAATAAATCAAGAAAACTAAAATAATTAAAATTAAAAATGAAAATACACAAATATATAATCTTTGATGTGTATCTAAGAATAAAATGAATTATAATTTGCTATTTTGTTATATTCATCTATTTTTGAATAAATTCATTTATAATTTATGGTCTCCGATTAATCACCGACTAATCACCGATTAATCACTTAACCCCACTCGACCATCAAGCTACCGTCAAGCGATTTTTAGAACGTTGAAATAAACATATCTAAATTTAAAGATACTAACAAATAAACCTATTCAAAGACATGACCGCAAATCCTATACTTAGGACGGAGTAAGGGACTAAGTTGTAAATGGATAAAAACTCAAAGACCTAAACCTAAAGTGTAAAGGTAAACTCGTGAATCTAAATCAATAGAAAATTTAATTAGAAATATTAATATTTTTACTTTTAAATATAATATATTATACGAGTTGGCGGGTTGACCAGCGAACCCACATATGAACTTGAACACGACCCATATAATAAAAGGATTGACGGGTTGGCGAGTCAGAAAACTCAACCCAAACCCCTTTATTTTCGTGTCGGGTTTGTGTCGTGTTTCGGGTCATGTCGAGAATTGCCACCCCTACCTTCGTTTCTTTATGCTAATTTAGCACTATGTTTTTTTCTTCAGCTTTTGTTGCCATCTCCATAGTGTAAGATATATGTGGAGCCCAATATTGTCTCTCCAAAAGAGCCCTTATGGAGAGAGGGGAGACTCAAACATATATACACAATTATAAGACCATGTCGCACCAATGTAGGATACACTAACACATAGCACCTCGGTTACCGGTGATAAAAACTTCACTTCAGCTTTAATCACAACTTCTAATCCATTAATGGATTGAGTCAAATAAATTTGTTCAGGAATCCAATAATGTTGCTAATACCATGAATTACTATGTTTGGGATGTTTGGGCAGACTAGTTGAAAAACTAGTTGATAGCTGATAAAGTAGTTGTTAGCTGATAAGGTAGTTGTAAGCTGATAAAAAATAGTGTTTGGTAAAAACTAGCTAATAAGCTAGTTGAGGAATTAAAATGGCATAAAAGGGGGTATGTAGAAAGATGAGTTTTTATAATTAGTTAAGGGTATATTTGGGAAAATTCTAAAAAAGCTTCATAAGCTCATTGAATCGCTAGTCTAAGTAGCTTTTTAAAAAGGTAGCTTATAAGCTACTTTTTTGCTTGCCAAACACGACAACCTTAAAAAGCTTAAAAAATTAGCAAAGTTATGTGACATGCCAAACATAACCTTAGAGCCAAAAATTGCTCACAAAGAATTTCCTTATCAACATCAATTTGAATTCAGTCCATCTCTTGGTCTATCTCTTAATCGGTCGGTGTTCGGTAATTCTAATTTTCTTCTCTTAAATGCAAAAATCAATTTACATCTGAATTACCTCTGTTTATGATGCTTTGATTATTAGCTTCAAACCCTTCTAAACTACCTTGAACCATCCAGATATTGATTACCGATTATATGATTATTTATGATCAGGGAATTCAGTAGTATGTCAAGCAAAACAATTCCGATTGTCTATAGCCATTTTTTAGGATAATCAGTAAAATGACCAAAATTAAGTCTAGCTGCTCTTTGACCATTTGAGAAATAGAGTGATTTTGCTTTGTAATTGGTCCAGACTACAAAAATAGCTAAAGTATTTTGTTGCAAAAGCTTTTTCCAGTATTTCTTTTATAAATTATTTTTCTTTGTAAAACTCTAGCGAGACATTTATAAAACAATTTCCAAAATTCAATTTTGCAATTACTAGTTGTAGGGATGAGCTCACTTCAAAACCCGGCCCAAACCCGGGACCGAAACCGAAAAAAGCCCAAACCGAGAACCGTGGACCGACCCACTACATGTAATACGGTTCTGGTTCCGGCTTCGATTCCAGGTCGGTTCCCGTACCCACAAAAAAACGATTTTCACATGGTAATTGTATTTTCCCAATAGAATATCTGGATGACAAGTTCAAAAGAAATTTCATGAAAATGTTCTTTGGATCAATAATCAAAAGATAAAATCTTGACATAAATTACCTTAAAGAAACACAAAAACAATCGGGTTTCCAAATAGTCTTGTTAGTTAATGAAGCAGTGGCGGAGCTAGCTTATTGCTAGTGGGGTGCATGGACCCCACTTGGAAGTGGGTCTCACCTCATATATTATTAAATTTACCTTTAAAATTTTCCAATATCACTAAAAGCCCCCTCTTGGCACCCATTTTTACAGAAAAACCCTCTTGGCACCCACTTTTAACAGAAAAAGCCCTCTTAGTCCCCACTTTTACAGAAAAAACTCTCCCAGGACATTTTTTTTTCTTTAAAAAACCTAAAGATATCCAAAAATTTTAGATTTTTAAACATATATATTTTTCTTTATATATAATGGACCCCGTTAACTTCAGTCCTGGCTCCGCCACTGTACTGAAGTGGAAGTCCGGTTCCAAGATGCACAAAACTCTTCCAAGTATATTTCCCATTCACAAAGTCCAAAAACGTCCGAGACTGGTGGAACTCCGGGTCGGGTCGGGTCTGTCCTAACGGTTTTTCCTCAGCCATAAGTCTGGTTGTAATTGTGTAGGAGGACAACTCCAATTTTGTTCATTTTATTCATACTTAAATTTAAATTACTTCAACGAATGTTAAGGTACATCGAAATAATTCGACTCTGAAAGGTCAAAGAGTTGATGTTTAGGAGTAGACAACTCACAGTATGCTAAGACCAGAGGATTCATTGATCTTGTTGAGCTTCTGATAGAAGGCGTCCTCCTCCTTTATATCCGCCGCTGACTTCCCGGAACAATTAGCAGAAACCGCCGGAGACGGCGATTTCTCATCGTCAACGGTACCACATTCGTTGTCTTGCCGAGAAACATCCACCATGGTGTCTGCGTCAGCTTGTTGAATCCCAATGCGTTCGCCGGAGGTGGTTGGGGTTTGCGCTGATTCCATTGTTCGGTGATTGTGGGAATGGCCTTTGGGTTCCGTGTCTTGGACAAATCTTTATGCAAAAAGGATGGTCTATTTATACCCCTTTTATTTTCTACCATTTACCCCCTATTAATTACTTACATCTTTTTCCTAAAATATATATAATGATTAACTAATAATGGATAAATTAAAGAGGCGTAATAAATGCTCTAATGTAAGTTGATAAAAAAAATACTAACCGGCTAGAATTTTTTGTTATTGACAAAGACTTTTTTGTTATTGACCCAACAATGTCATCAAAAAATGGTAAAATTTAAAAAGTAAATAAATCATTTTTATGAATTAAAATTTTATTAACATACGTACACCGTTTTATAAATACGAATAATATTTGATGAAACATAGTGAACATGTTTTTTTTAAAGAAAATTTCTTATATGGATATAAGATGTTATAATAATAAAAAACAATTACGAAAATCAAAATACGATGATATCTAATCATCCAAATGGATATAAGGTGATACAAAACTATGACGTCTAAGTTGATTAAATAATTCGAAGCGCGTTGAATACATAGTTTCCCAAACAGATGCAGATTGACTTTTATGGGCCTTCCAATATGCCGTGACGGGAGGCATTGGGTAATCTCCTTGTAAAAATACCACCACATAATGACCGCCATTTACATTTGCCACTGTAATGCTTCGGTGCTGTTGAAACTCTTCAGGCCCTCTCCAAAGAGGGAAACAAGTCATAGATTGTGCATGGCTCAAACAATGAACGATCACTCCAAATTTATTGGCAATTAGGTAACCTGTCAGAGGCATAATCATCCGATACAGTATCGTGGAGGTGCGTCCGATTCAAAAAAATGCAATGACTCATGTAGCTCATTAAACCCGTCAGTAAAAACATTGTAGTATGCGTAATATTGACTGGATAACTCTTCTATCAACTGTTTTCGAATGTCGAGCCACTTATCTTCACCGTACCCAAGACAAACAGCTACGGCTCGAAACCCACAGTTTCCATCACCGACTACGTCTTGTATACCCGTAATGTAAGGATGAAATAAATCTGGAATACTGTTCATCATGAATGAATTATGGCTCACGGGTACATCATTCAAGTCTATCGAATAACTATGCCTCTCGGGTTCTCTGTTCAAATCCAACCATGGTCTCTCTGAAGCGGTTGAGCAGCTGTATCTACGAGGAGCTTCATTCGTAAATTCGACATTCTTTTTTTGCTGTTTTTTCATGCTTGGGCGTCCACGAGTGTTTTTTTGAACCACGGGTTCTTTAATGGTAGTTGCACCCGGTTGAAATATCTCTTTTAGCTTTTTCTTAGCAATTTTTTTCCATGTCGTTGACTGCTTGTTGAAGTGTTCTTTGAAATTTTCCAATTCATCGTCACAACGGATATCGTCATTTTCTACAGATTTCATCGGTAAAAGATCGAGCTTCCTCCAAAAGATATCTATTGAATCCAACGGTATACAATCACCTACATTTAAATATAAAATAATTAATTTTAAAATACCATAAAAATAATCTATATATAGTAGTTAAATATACTAACCTGAATTTGAATAGACAGAAAGCACACAAGCACATGGTAATCCACAACTGTTTCGAAGTTGGCAACCACAATTAGAGAAAAATAATGACATAACCAATAGAACGCGCTGTGTTTTTTGCCCACTCCATGAGTTCCTCACGGGAATTGAAAATCTGAAATTTAAATTGAGGAAAAAATTGAGGGAAAAATAATTACGAAAAGAAAGAAATGTGATTATTTATTTAGAAAATGATCACAAAGGTGTGATATACATAGGAAATTTTCTAACCAACTATAAATATTAAAATGGTTCGTAACCATTTTTTCAAAAAGGCGATTAAAGATTTCGAACTTAATACAATATACAAATAAACCGTTAACTTTAATTATCTAAACATCCCGGAATAAGCTTCTTTTTAGTTGGGGAAAAATAATTACGAAATTTGAACAAACATAAAACAAAAGATATGGCAATTGGCAGTGCTTCTTTTTAGTTAGGGAATCAATCCCACATCGACCAAAGAAGAAAATGGGAGGTGGTCTCAGCACTATAAATATGTTGGTCCTTTTAGAAGATGATTAAGTACTTGGGCTTTCAACAGCTTGTTTGGTTGTGCCATAATAAGCTGGCGTAGTCATTTTCTAGTTAAAAATTTGTATGCAAATAGTTGAAGTATATATAACCTGATTGGTGGAAAATATTGATGTTTTTGTAGAAAATTCATCATCTGGTGCTAGATTGATTCCAAATAAATTCACCATTCCTAAATAAAAATACAACGAAATGTCAGAAATTATTAAAAAAAACATTATACTAAAAGCTATCAATAAAATATATATAATACATGGTTTTAGAAAAAACAAAATCCATCTATGTGAGTTTTAGAATAAAAAATATATATAATGAATTTAAGCACAAATCAATCTACAAGAAGAAAGAATCCATCGGTGGGTTTAGAAAAAAGCCGGCTATATTTTTTAAATATTTTTATATCTTAAAAAAGACAAACCCTCGTTACTATATATTTAAACCTAGAAGGAAAAACCCTAATATAACTTTCAGCCGCTCTCTCCCTCCTCAGTCCTCTCTCTCTCTCGTTCAACCTCTCAACACCGTTCTCGTCCTCATCTCTCTCTCTTGTTCAACCTCTCAACATCTCAATCCTCAACGTCGATCCCTCATCTCGCCGGTCGACCTCATCGGTAACTCACCAGTCCGGTATCTCTCTATCTCTCTTGATTTTCCTGGTGGCCACCGCCGGATCTCTTAAGGTCTCTCTCTCTCTCTATCTCTATTGAGTTTTTGAATTAGTTTGGTCGGCTGAGGTTGGTCGCTGGGTAATAATCATTGGCCGGAGATTGGTTTCCGGTTGCCGGAGGTTGGTTCCCGGTGGCCTAAGATTCTATGTTGACTGGAAGTTGATGATCGGTGATACATGTAAAATGTAGAATAATTACCAGTAGAATATTTACCTTCTTCTTTTGGTGCCGGCAGAAAAATCGTTCTTTTCTAGATTAGTATTTCATCTGGGTTTTGTGGGTTTTGTGAGGTTATGTTTGTTAATTAGTTTCTATTAATATAGAAATTACTGTATTAGACTTTAATAATCTCAACTGTAATTTGTTTATTCAAAAAGTTGACTGAATTTAATGGGGAGAAGTTGTTTAAAGTTCCAAGGATTCAACCGTGTAATTATAATCCACCAAACTAATCATCATTAGAGGGGTAAAGGAAGAAAATCAGGGGTATGAAAAGTAGGACCCTATGCAAAAATCTTGCATCAGATTTTGAAAAGCCAAGATTATATCTATATCGTATTTCTTTTATATATTTTTAAGTAACCATAAAATTAGGAGTAAATTACAATTTTGGTCCCTGTGGTTTGCATGAAATTTCACTTTTGGTCATCTTTTTGGATTTTCACGTTGATGGTCCTTGAACTTCACTTTTGCTTACACTATTGGTCCCTTGGCCAGGTAAAATGACCAATATACCATTTTTATTTTCTTTTTTATTTTTCTTTTATGTATTATTTATTAAATGAATTAAAAAAAAGAAAAAAAAACATCCCCTCCGATCACCACTTCCGGTAGTTCAACATCTGCATCAGATTCTTCAACATACAACTTTGCATAATATGCACACTCATAATACAAAGGGCATTCAAATCAAGATAGAAGCAGCAACATAACCATCGACTTCTTCTTTTTCATCTTTCCCTAATCTCTGAAGCCCAGGAATGATCGAAACCAAGCTTGAATCTTTATCTTTTTCAGTAAGTAATTAAAAAAAATAAAAATTACCCACTGCCCCATCTTAGTTACGCTTCTCCCCCTCCAAACCGAACTCCTATTCTTGTGCGTAATCGAAGATGTGTTTTCAATCACCGGTCGTGGAACCCACCGATGATCTGCACCGCCCACAGCGTCCACAATCTTTCCCGATTCCGAATCTCTTTGCTACCACATCCGACAATTTCCCACTGCACGATTATATTGTCGATGTTTAACTCAACCCCGAAACAATACCCATACGTTAACGCCAAGATCCATCCTCTGTAATTTGTGATTGCGTGGTAGAAGACCTTTGAGAAGCAGATCGTAAATAAATTGATTCTGATGTGAAGCAACCGGTCTTAAATCTGATGTGAAGGAATTGTTTAAATCGTGACTCACACTCTGGTCGATCTTTACTCAAAATTGTAGCACTGGGATCTGCACATCATGTGTTCGATAAAATGCACAAAAGAAATGTAGCATCATGGAGTTCTTTAATTTCGACTACCTGCTGCTCAGTGAGTTTGAATGAACATCAATTGGGCACAAAAAGAAAGCACAAATCATATATCCCAAGAACAAATCAAGGAAAATAGTTAGCCTTATGAATAATTTTTTTTGGGTTTCTCGGCATTTACGTTTACAAATACCTAGATGCAGGGCATCAAGAGAGAATCGAAGAAGGTTAGCTTTTCTGCACCATGGGTTCATTACGCATATAATTCACAGAGATATAAAAGCGAGTAACATATTACTCAACGAAGATTTCGAGCCGAAAGATACTGATTTTGGGTTAGAGGTTGATAAGTGCATGCGAGAGTCACGTGAGTACTGATCTCACCGGAACGTTTGGTTACATTCCGCCGGGGGATTTGAAATTCTTCGCGTGGTGGTCGGGGAAGATGACCGGAAGTGGTGATCGGAGGGGATGTTTTTTTTCTTTTTTTAATTCATTTAATAAATAATATATAAAAGAAAAATAAAAAAGAAAATAAAAAGGGTATACTTGTCATTTTACCTGGCCAAGAGACCAATAGTGTAAGCAAAAGTGTAGTTGAGGGACCATCAGCGTGGAAAACCCAAACGATGACCAAGACTGAAATTTCATGCAAACCACACGGACCAAAATTGTAATTTACTCTAAAATTAGGCGTGTTTGGGATCAATGTTTTAAATCTGGTTTTTTAGTTGTTTCGGTATGGTGATCAGGCCATCGATCAACCGGTCAAATCGGTTCAATCGCCGAGTCAACCTGATTTTTACAATGTTCATATATTTATACTAGTGGTGAGACCCGTGTATTATACGGGTTGATTTGCATCATATGAAAAATAATATGTTATAATGTTTCATAATTTTTAACAAAATAATTGATGTATTTTTTTTTTTTTTTTTTGGAAACGGCGCGGGAGTCGAACACCTTGTGATGTATTCTAAATGAGTATATCTAACGCTATCATATATTACTTTTAATCATAAGAAAATTTTAACAAAAGTTTAATGGATAATAAATTTTAATAAATTCAAAAAAGTCTAAAACTTTAAATATAAGGCCATGAGGAGTGGTGGTGTTATAGCAATGGTGTTAACACCAAAAAGTGATGTCACGTCACCACCACCTTTAACACCAAATGTGGGGGTGTGGTGGTGTTATAGAAAGTGGTGTTATAACTTTTTTTTTCTTTTTTTTTTGGTAACCGAAAATACAAAAAAATATAGTTAATTGATTTTTTTTCACAATAAAACTACCATTTCATTCAATAAAAACACAAATTACAAAATTCTAAAAATTTAAAAGCAACAGTAAAAATAAAAAGAAATTCGTTAAATAAAAACAAACAAAAAAAAAAACTAATAAATATCATCGATGTCGTTGAATGGGGGGATTCATTGTAGTCATCCGCACCGCCTGCATCTGCCCAAAGATCTTCGGTCAAATCTTGTCGAAGCCTATGATACGTGTCTTCATCATAAAGCTCTAACATTTTGTTGAAATATGCATCCGAGCCCATTTGAATTGTTGCAGATGGCTGAAGAACATCGTTCGGATTATACGTACAAATATTACGCCCCTTCTCTTCTATCATCATGTTATGTAGAATGAGCACTGCGTACATCACCTTCTTTATTTTCTTATCATCCCATGCTCGAGCCGGGTATTTTAGAACGTGCCATTTCTCTTTTATAGCTCCAAAACCCCTTTCTACGTCCTTCCGTGCCGACTCTTGTCGCTTCGTGAAATATTTTCTCTCCTCCTCAATTGGATGTTGATACGCTTTGACCATCGTTGAGTATCGCGGATATATCCCATCGGCAAGATAGTAACCATACTTGTAGTTGTGTCCATTCACAACGAAAGGACACTCGGGTGCTTTGCCGAGCAAGTATTTGTTGAATATCGGCGATGAATTAAGCACATTTATGTCATTGTTAGACCCCGGCATACCGAAGTATGCATGCCAAAACCAAAGATCTTGGGACACAACGGCTTCTAGCATGATCGTTGGGTGTCCGTGGTCACCGCGTGTGAATAGGCCTCGCCACGCGTTTGGACATCGTTCCCATTGAATGTGAGTGCAATCGATACTTCCAAGCATTCCTCTAAAACCGTGCTTCTCGAAATGAAACGCGTATAATTGCTCTACATCACTTTTTGTTGCTATGCGTAAGTAAACGGGACCATAAAGTTCTATCACGGCTTCACAAAAGTTATACGTACTTTCTCGGGCTACTCTTGCCGACATCTTCAAATACTCGTCCAACGAGTCCGCCGCTACGCCGTATGCCAATTGTCGAAGTGCGGCCGTCATCTTTTGATATGTCGTAAACCCCCGCCTCTTCTGAGCATCGTACCTCAATTGAAAGCATGGATAATGAGCATTCAAATCGGTAGCTATACGAATGAATAAATTCTTCGTCAAGCGATAACGGTTACGAAAAGTGAGATCGTCGTACAAACAATCGTCGGTGAAGTAATCGGACATTAGACGCTCGTGTGTGGCTTTACGATTTCTATTTTTTTTTCTTTTAAGCTTTGCTCGGACATGCGCCGGGGGTTCTACCAACGCCGTCAACACATTCGTAGCAGCTTCAATAAAATGTGGAATAAACATGTCGTCGTCCGAAGAGGAAGAATCGGAAATCGGCATTTCATCGTTGAAAACCGGCGTTTCGTCATCGGAGCCGGACATTTCTTCATCAATATTCATAGGAAGAGGATCCATTTTTTTTTGAGAGAGTATTTTGTAAAAGAGAGGTGTGAAAAACAATTGGAGTAAATGAGTATTTATAGGAAAAAATTAAATTTTTTTTTTTCAAAATACCCCAACGGTCGACTTCAACGGGCAAAAGAGCCGTTAACACGCGTGGTCACTATCACGCCCTATCACCTTTGGCGCATCACGGCTAAGGTGGGGGTGGTGTTCACATGCCTTTGGCGGTGTTATAGGCTTTGGCGCACGCTATGGCGGGTGTATACCCCATGGCCTAACTGTGACAATTAAGAAATGTCAATTCAATTGCATAGATAATAGTTGTAACTTGAGTAGTAGTGTAAAAGTCTCCAATCGTTCAACGTCAACTTGATTACATGGACGATACTTTATATCTTTGCATTGAGTAGTGTTTTAGAGTGTACGATATCCTCTTTTCTCCTTTCAAAATATAAATAAACAAATAAATAAATATAAAATTAAACCAATTATATGTTTCGTAGTTAATGTCTTCATTATACAGCTTTCTTGATATTTTTCAAATAGAGTTTATTTTAATAGTTCTAATTTTATGAGTTATAATAATTATGTTAAAATATTCTAGTCATATATTAAAAACCCTAAAATCAAACAAATTTATGAAACCACAATAAAGCCTAACCACCAAAGTTACAGAAGATTTAATCAACAATTATTGGATTTTGTGTTGCAATAGACTTTAATGGAGCCAAATTTCATTTAATTCGATCAAAACCAAATAATCAAAATAGGAGTGTTGCTGGTAGCTGGTGTCGCCGGCAAAAGTCCTCGGTGGAATTGCAGATCCTTCCCTCCTGTCAATGTCGAACATATGATGGAGGCTAAAATAAAAGAAGGGTGCTACTAAAGATACACCCTAGATTCACTTTTAATAAAAGTCAAAGCATTTTCAACCAATCATATTTGATTTTTCCAGAAAACGATGCAATATCAACAAATAGAAAATCATTGACTTTGAATAGGGTTGTATTTTTTATGAAATAAGGGTGTATTTTTGGCAATTCTCTAAAAGAAAGAGTTACGTAAATGTGGTGGTTGCATCATTTATTAGGAGCATTATTGTCATTTTATTATCAAAAAGTCATAAACTTTTAAAAAGCTATGTTTGAGTAACTTATTGAAAACATCTTATCAAAGGTTGCTGAAAAGCCAATTTAAAAAGAGCTTTTACGTACCCAAACACAAGTTTTGGCTTATTGGTTTTTTGAGAAGCTAATAAGCCCTTTCCAAACGCTCATCCAAACAGCCCCTGAATATTTATCATATTCTTCTAGATATATCAGGAATGTATGTAATGTTAAATGTCATACACAAGCATACATCAAAACTTAGCAATAAATATAATGCCTCTAAATCTGATGAAATATACCAAAGCCATTATCTCAGATTCACTATGTGAATATTTTTCTCCCACCAACCAAAATCAGAATGTTTTAGTGTAACGTGACACATACTGAAGTTAATTCGTTATTTGTGATTTTTGGATAATGAAGTTTAGTTTTAGACCAAAAGAGGTAACATATAAGTGATCGCACTTTACACCGAGTGGTTATTATAACCGATCAAGATTACAATGTGAAGATCGAACCTTAGATTTTGCTAAATCCTTGTCTTTGTCCACAACACTTCGTATTAGCGGCAAGTGAGCAGAGAGATTCTTCTCAATAGGTTCAACCACATCGTAAGATCTGCGCAAACAAATTGAGGCCTAAGCAATAAACAAACATCAGAAGACAGATAGATCGGATCAAGTTATTGCAACATTACAGAAGCATAGAGACCCCAAAGTTTTCACCAAGTGACCCGAAATTTGATCTCTAGTTGCATCTGCATTCCTCTTTGCAAAATGAAGACCCCGAACCACGATCAAAACAGTCTTAATGACATTTCCGTAACCATTCATTGGTGTTTGAAGTTTTATCCATGTTTTACCCTTGGAAAGCATGTACACTTCAGGCACTACATCCGAAAGTTCCAACTTCCAAGCGAAGCGATCACTTCCTTGTAGACTAACCGGAGACCTCCGTCCGTAGTTCCGCGTTCTGATTAGGTTCTCCTGATCACTCCAAAGAAGAGGTAATCCTGAAAATGAAATCGGGGCATCACGATAGTTCAGAAGCGATCACTTCCAACTTCTCAACGCAGATTCACCGCTTATTTTTGCGCGGAACTACGGACGCAGGTCTCTGGTTAGTCTACAAGGAAGTGATCGCTTCGCTTGGAAGTTGGAACTCTCGGATGTAGTGCCTGAAGTGTACATGCTTTCCAAGGGTAAAACATGGATAAAACTTCAAACACCAATGAATGGTTACGGAAATGTCATTAAGACTGTTTTGGTCGTGGTTCGGTGTCTTCATTTTGCAAAGAGGAATGCAGATGCAACTAGAGATCAAATTTCGGGTCACTTGGTGAAAACTTTGGGGTCTCTATGCTTCTGTAATGTTGCAATAACTTGATCCGATCTATCTGTCTTCTGATGTTTGTTGATTGCTTAGGCCTCAATTTGTTTGCGCAGATCTTACGATGTGGTTGAACCTATTGAGAAGAATCTCTCTGCTCACTTGCCGCTAATACAAAGTTCTGTGGACAAAGACAAGGATTTAGCAAAATCTAAGGTTCGATCTTCACATTGTAATCTTGATCGGCTATAATAACCACTTGGTGTAAAGTGCGATCACTTATATGTTACCTCTTTTGGTCTACAATTAAACTTCATTATCCAAAAATCACAAATAAGGAATTTAATTCAGTATGTGTCACGTTACACTAAAACATTCTTATTTTGGTTGGTGGGAGAAAAATATTCACATAGTGAATCTGAGATAATGGCTGTGGTATATTTAATCAGATTTAGAGGCATTGTATTTATTGCTAAGTTTTGATGTGTGCTTGTGTATGACATTTAAGATTACATACATTCTTGATATAGAAGAATATGATAAATATTTAGACATGTATTGACACCTGATTTCTTGACAGTATCTCAAAAGTTTCTTATGGAGATTGAGAATCCTGGGAGAAGAGAATATCATCTTGCGGTCAATACCAATATTTCTGAATATTTTCTCATGCTATCGTTCCTACTCCATTATTTTGCATTGCTAATTTCCCCTTTTAAAGGAAGTTTTCTTTATCTTCATCATTTCTTTTGCATTTAAGGGGAATCAAACAAAAAACAAGGACAATTTCATAGTTTCCGACTCTGATGAGGAAAATGATGATGAATCTTTCACACTATTATGAGAGTCTATTATACGAAGAAAACGCATGCGATAAAAGGAGATAAAAACTACAATTAAGTAATACCTGAGCCAACGATTGGATTAGTTATATCAACAACAAGTGCAATCGGCAGCAAAAGAGAAGCGTATAAAGATTCGGTAAGGATATTGATATTTCCACTGAAGTTTTTTATTCATCCACATACTAAAATAGTATAGACAATTATATCCTCATTTTAGGGTCCACTATGTTAAAAAAATATTTTGTTACTATAATGTAAATAAATTAAAAAACACAACGTTTTGGTAAATACTGAGGGCAAAATTGAAAATGTATATAATTTTTGGTGGAATGATTAAAAATTGTCTTGGAAGAATCGGTTCCCATTGGCGAAAAGTAATTAGAAAAGCAAGGAAAAAAAGAACCGTACTACTATTTGACCGGAAGTTCTACATGTAAATTAAAGGCTAACTATATTCCCCCTATCCCCTAAGCTAATCATAAATACTTGATACAATCAGTACAAAAAATGGCAGAGTGATTATTTATAAGGGTGCACGGAGTAGCTCACGGGCTCGAGCGGGTTCAATGGTTTTGATGGTCGGTACCGCAGTGGTACCAATTTGCTCATTGCACCGTGTACAACGGTTTCGTTTGGCATCGGGTTGGAGTGGCTTGGTGATCATACTGAACCCACGCATATATATATATATATATATATATATATATATATATATATATATATATATATATATATATATATATATATATATATATATATATATATATATATATATATATATATATATATATATATATATATATATATATATATATATAGATGTAGGTTCATATGTGGAGGCTAAATATTGTGTGAGTGTATGAGTGATTCTGAGCCAATCATTTGATAAGGGTATCAATGTAATTTTGTAAATTGAATTAATTAATTATCCAACTTAAAATGCTATATTTATGGAAGTTCATTAAAATTTCAAAATTAGATCCCTGTTTTTATGGAAGATAACAATAAATCTGACCACAAATACGACATATACATCATCTCCATTACACTGGATGCAACACACCCATCATCTCCATTCTAATCGTGAACGACATTCAATCCTCTCGTCTGAACCTTTCACGCATCACTGCCATCCCCTCCACCACTACCATCTTTCTTGCCACCCACACCAGCACCATCGTGACCACCACCGTAACCCTCGCAGACCAGCCCGACGTCAATACAGGGAAATACTTACCTATCGATCTACTCAAAACAGGCAGAGGGAAGTGACTTAGAGAGAGGAGGAAGCGATTTAGGGAGAGAGAGAGAGAAGGAAACGAGGGGTACAGGGAAACACCTACCTGCCGATCTGTTCATTTACGATGCGATTTTTTCAGATTGGGTTTATTTGATGGTTACCCTCTAATCAGGTAATTACCGATTTCTTGTAATTTTCACTTTTTGGTATAATGTTCTTCACCCTCTGATGACATTGTGTTGTATTTTAGCATTGAAGATTCACTGGACGTTTATGTCGGCCTTCGAATCGCAATCTACAATTTGTCTTCGAGTTACTTCATCAAATCGACCTTCACATAAGGTATGTAATTTTTCTGTTAGGTTTGCTTGTTCTTCACCTTATATGATATAATTTTGATTTTTTTTGCTTTAAATTTCAAGTTTTCTGATACGGGTTTGAAGGTCATAAAGAGGTTATATTATTTGTTTACATGTTATATATGTGTTCCTGATTAGTATCCTACTATCTTTGATGTTTGAGTTAGATTTTGGCCTCCACTAACAAACAACCATATTCTTGAAGAATTCTTCCAGAATGTATCAACCAGAATTTTTCCAGAATGTATCAACAGCAATTTCTTCAAGAATGGATCTGACTCATACATGATTGAGGAAGAAGACAATGGGTTTTATTCTTCAAGAATTCCTTCAGAATGTATCAATTCTTTCAGAATGCATCAATTCTTTTAGATGGATCATACTGTACTAAATTGGGGAAGAACACCACGTTTTTTATTTTTTTAAAAATGTTGTTTATTCAATTCTTATACCTGTAATAAATTTGTTATTTTTCATGAATGTTGTTTCTTTTTCAATAATATATTCAGCCGTATTCTTTAAGAATGAAGCCTAACAGTCATAATGTATAGTCTATTCTTTAAGAATATACTTGTCATTATGTATATTTTTTTTATATATATGGACTGGTATTCTTTAAGAACGTTGATTTAAAAAAAATCCAAAAAACGAGTTTAATATATATTAAATCAAAATCTCACAAAATTAGAAGATAAATACGTATTAAATCAAATTCCATCAAATTAGGAGATAAATAGGGAATTTCCTTTTTTAAATACTGATCAATAGACTAAAATACCCTCTACAAGGGCTTAATTGTAAAAACTGATTGATTATTTCTTATAATTTTACGTTTAGACCCCTGAATCTAAAACCGTAGATTATTTCGATCTGACGCTCTACATCTTCTCACACATTCACACAATACTTGCATTCCATATTTGATCCTAACTCTCTCTCTCTATATATATATATATATATATATATATATATATATATATATATATATATATATATATATATATATATATATATATATATATATATATATATATATACACACACACACACACACACACACACACACACACACACACACACACACCGTATCTAGGTTTTAATTTTCCGTATTTGGGTTTTAATTTCCCGGATTTAGGATTTAATTTTCAGTATTTAGGTTATTTTTTATTTGTTTTTATTGGTATGCTCTTTTAATTAAATGATATTTGACTTTTAATTTTAATTAATACGTATTTAATATTATTTGAAATATTAAATTAAATGTTATATTAATTTTTTTAATTGATAAATGAATTTAATAATCGAAAATCTGATGTGGCATCGTGGGTTAATTGGGTTCGGTGGGAACTGGTTCCATGGATGAAAGATTGGTGAAAGATGAGGAAAGATTGAAGTGAAAGGAAAAAGAGAAGCTGATGTGGCATGTGGGATGGGTGTGTTCATTGGGTATTACTCCCCCACCCTAAATATATATATTTTTTGTTTTAATATTTATTAAAAATCTAACCTATCACAAGAGTCACTGTTTATTAATATATATTAGTTTTATATTTTACTAAAAATACACATAAATTGTTTCATTAAGATGCTAGGTCCAAGTGCCGTTTGTTTCACTGATTGACGGGTTCTAAATCAGTCAAGTTACATCTGAATGAGTCAGATTTAAAACAAGTATGAAGGATAAAAGAGATGCTACTGCCCATTGCCTAAAAACGATGTTTCCTTTATTTATTCCTACCCCAAACATGCTAATGATACGACGACAGCACCTACATCACTTCCATCTGCCTAAGTCGTCGTCCTCCCACCCCTGCCTCTCCGCTAGTGACACCACCTCCATCACATCCCTTCGCTAGTATCACCTCCTGTGTCACGCTACTGCCCACCTCCATTGGCAAGTCTGCTTCTCAAAATTTATCGATTCTTTGAAGCCTTTATTATTATTATTATTATTATTATTATTATTATTATTATTTTGAAATCTATATTTACTCAAAAATCAAAATCTTCAATTTTTTTGTAAAGATCGATGTTTATCTTTCTTCTCCTATTTTCTAAAAAATCAATTTGATGTACTTGTTGAAAATCGTTGTGTATCGATTTATTTAAATGGAAAGATTGAGAATTTGGTTCATGAAATCGTTGATCTTTTGCTTACCATTCTTTTGCATTCATTAGCAACTCTATGTACGCACTTAACATGTTTGGTAAAAGTCCTCATCGACATTGTATTACATTTGCTCTTATTTTAAAACATGCAGTGCAAATAGAGTAGTGTTAGTGTCAAAAATGAGACACAATGTGTTTGTGTTATTGTCAAATTCTTTTTGTATTATAAATTTCAAAGTCCATAGATTTTGTTAAAAGGAGAAGGTCCACCTATAGTATATGAAGATTGTTACAAAAGGGTGATAAATGTGTTTATGAAGAAAGAAAACGTACAATTAGATTTCATCATCTTGACCTGGACCATTATTTATTTAATTTAATTTTACATAATAAACTTTTCGTGTTTTCTTTCCGAATTTGTCCAGGTTCCTAGATTCAGCCCGGAAAAAAGCCTCAAAAGTATTCCCATCAGTTATATTGGGAAGAATGGTATGAGTAAGGGAACTGTTGAATCAATTCTTAAAAGTATTTTTGTTGCTTAACTTTGAATTTTATGTTGTACTTGATGATCTTTATGCATTTGAAGTTGCAATTATTCGTGTTTATCCATTCTAAGAACATGCATTTATGTTGTCGTGAAATTTTAAAGTGATGATAAAATGATCATTTTTATCATTCAGCACAACCATTTATAGCTTCGGCGAAACACATGTTTATATTCAAAGACATATTCTTTAAGAGCTTGTATATCATTCACAGGTTGCCAAACAGTGTAAGACCCGTATCTTGATTATAACATATACTTAAAATAAGAGTGTTATGAATTCTATGATTTTTGGTAGTTATAAAAGCTAAGAAAAACTGTAGTTACAATTTCCTATGAAAATCAGCATTGTGTGCTGTTTTTAGAAAAATCATAATTAATTCTACGAAAATCATTTGGACCTCAAACCAGTGCACAAAGTTTAAAATTTGAGTCTAGTACAATTCGTAAAAATAATAGTAAGCTTGAAAATGGAATTATCTATAGTGAAAAATGCAATCTTCACTGATTAGTTCGAAATAGACAGATTAGATAGTCTGTTTTCAAAAATTCATAATAAATCATAGAAAAATCGTATAAATACATAAAATATATCCCTGAAAAGGTATTGAGATGAATTTTCGGAATATCAGATAAAATCCTGAATTAAATGGGTTTAAGATTGACTAAATCAGTCATGAACAGGCTGTTTCTAGAAGGTCTTCAATTTCAACAATTTATATTAATAAACTCTTTTGTCAAAAGTGGCAAGCAATTGTTAATTCAAGAATTCAAGTATATATACCCCCAAAAACATCTCATAAACCACAAAAATAAATCACAAACCATTCCATAGAATTTGCTAAGCATTTGAGAGTAAGTAGTGAGCGGAAGGAGGCTCAAAAGCCAAACGCAAGAGTTCTAGATCCTGACGAACTGTCATAAGGTAACCACAAACCTTTCTAGAACTTCATTAGGTATTGTAAAATAAATTTTGTGTTAAGAAGTAGAATATTTGATAAGTATAATATATGTTATATTATACTCATTTCCAACAATAGTAAACAAAAACCTTAAAAACGTCGTTATTATAACAATTCGTAAATTCTATGGAATGGTTTTTGATTTATTTCCAACAATAGATTTCTTATTATGTTAACAGTTAAGGTTAAATACAAAGCAGAGAAAGATAAACGCTATAGTTAACTACGATCAAGTGAGTCTTCTCACTATACTATAGGTGATATTGTATGCGTAGGAAGGAAGATAGGTTAGACTAAGGTGGTCTTACCTATTATGATAATTGTATGAATTATTGCTATGATAATGATTGTTTGTGGACGGAACCGGAACAGCCCGCGAGCTAATAGGTGGAACGGGAATAGCCTGCGAGTCATTAGACGGAACGGGAAAAGCCTTCGAACGATAAGACGGAACGGGAACTGCTCGTTAGTCTTCAGGCGGAACAGGAATAGCCCGCGAGTCTCACATACATATGAATGGTTATTATGTGTTGTATGTTATGTGATGGATCGTATGGTATTTTGAGGAACTCACTATGCTTTGTGCTTACTCCGTTGATATTTAACATTTTCAGATAATGACAGAGACAAAGGGAAGGCTCCGATCTGACGCACCGCATTCCACTACTTTCAATACTTCTGCTACTTTATAAATAATTTATGTGAAGAATAAAAGACATGGGTTTCTATATGTATTTTGCTAAAATCATTACTATGACTGATTTCTTTGTTTGTAAAATATTCTTTTATAAATCAATATATGGTTTTTAAAACGAAAAATTTGGCTTGAAAATCTGGGGTGTTACAAGTTGGTATCAGAGCCTTGGTTTGAGGGATTTGGATAAACCTCTGGTGAATCTAAACTCAAACTGAGGACTGAGAGTTTTTCTAAAAAGTTTTTTTTAGAAAATATTAAATGAAAATGGATGTGACGTGTGCGGTCAGCCTGAGCTCAAAGTGTGTAAACAATTCTCAAAATATTTGCATTCATGTATATGCTAGAAACTTTATATGATAAAGAGTATTCTAAGGATTCACTAAGGAATTTCATGTTAGAATTGCCTGATTGTTTTATATGATGACCATTATGTGCAACTGAAACTATGCTTATACTGTTAGAAAGCTAAATGAACGCTTGAGTTGCACATAGTTAAGATCAGATGGCTTTATAATTTGTTATCCGACCTTATTGGTTGTTCCTTGTTTGGTTGTAACTTTAGGGTAGGATCACTTATTTGATTGTTTATCTTATCTACGAACTACGTGTAACGGCGCTTTCACATGACTGTCCGACAGTATCGACAGACGTTTCCTCGATAGCACGAGTGGGGTGAGAAAATTCTAGGTAGCCTAGAAAAGTGTGATAAGGGGGCACTGATGTGCGTGCGAAATGTATAAGATACATGAGCAGTATAGTAGTAAGAAACGACTTAGGAACTTTGGATGACTTTTGAGACAAGTATGAATAGGTGTGGAAGATAGTACAGGGCCCGTACTATTGGAAACACAGGATTCATGCCTGAATCAAGACAATTCACAAGGATTCTAAGAAGTTGAGTGGATTGAAGAACCGAGAGAGATTCATACTTCGAGATATACGACCTCGATGTAGTAAAGATCGTCCGAAAGGATGAGAGTTTGGGTAAGGAGGCAATTGATTAAGATGAATAGACGAATCAAGATGGATCAGAATGGATTAAGGAATCATAGTTTAATCACCAATGTAATTATCAACATAGGAGATAACTACCAATGATAGTACAGATTGAATATCCAAGTGATAAGAAAGAATCTCGATAGGCCTGAATCCTTTTGTCCAACATCAAGAATACTGATTGATCTACTTACGAGGACGGTGTCTAGGTCGATCATTTAGGCTTGGTTTCTGGATTTTCTGAAAGGCTGGAATGCTGAAAGGGTCCTGCCTTCCTAAATTGATCTTCTACCTGGTCGTTCTTTACTTGATAGACATGACGTATTATGTTGGACTAAGGAAGAGGCATCCTACCGTTCTCAGTAAGCGGGCATAAAGGCGGTTAGGTATACGGGTGTGTGGCGCACTTATATTTGGAGATCGAAAGTGCCACCTAGTGGCTCGTCTTTCTGTCATACTTAAGAAAGCTAGAAAGGGCAGGATTGAGGGAAGAGGACGATACTGGCCATGGTACAAATATCAACATCGGCTAGAAAGCCAAGGATATCTGATTGACGATCGGGTCAAGAAGAATGAGAGGCACGAGTCCATGAATGACGCAAGCAAGGGAGCAGAATGTGGAGTAGGAGAATGTATGCAATATGGGGAGATGACATACTTATACAAGTTACGACCAGTAGAATAACTAAAACAAAAATAACATAAGTAATAACATGGTAGATAGAGCGGCCATATCAAAGATAGAGGTCTCGTAACAATAAAGGAAGTAACAGAGAGTTATCCAAGAGAGAGAGAGAGTAAAGGTTCGTAAAAAAAGAAAAAAAAAACAGGGTATAATAACCTTTAAAATTTAATAATAAATCGGAGTAACAAACTTGGACTTCAGTCCAAGTGGGGGAAGAGATCACTAGTACAAAATTGCACATTGGTCACACCAAAAAAATGTGACCATATGCGTTTGGTGACAATTTTTTTTTCCACTCAGAGTGTTGCCGTAGGCTTTGCGATATAATGTGTCATATGGTCACTTTATAATATTGTGTCCGTATGTCATGAAAAAATGTGGCGGTATCATAAAAGTGTGGCCATTGAGTCGAGAAATTTGTTCCAAAATCACACAATTTTTCCAATATTGTAGCGTTAAAGCGTAAGTAGACACACAATTTCAATATTGTAGTGATTGTATATAATGAATGGTGACATACAAGTACATTCAATGAAGCGTTATACTAGTAATTTGTCACACAATTAGAAGATTGTTAAGGCTATTGGGTTATGTTTGGTGACAATTATTTACCATGAACATGACCATGTTTACTAAATGGTGACATGTATGTAATTTCAAAAGTGACAATTTGGTAGCATCTAGTCATACAGACAATATATCTAATGTGACCAATACTAGTTTATAGAGACAATGTCAATATTGTAGTGACTATATATAATGAATGGTGACATACGGTAAATTCAATAAAGCGTTATACTAGTAATTTGTCACACAATTAGAACATTGTTAAGACTATTGGGTATGTTTACAGACAATTATTTAGCATGAACATGACCATGTTTACTAAATGGTGACATGTATGTAATTTCAAAAGTGACAATTTGGTAGCATCTAGTCATACAGACAATATATCTAATGTGACCAATACTAGTTTATAGAGACATACAATGTCAATATTGTAGTGACTGTATATAATGAATGGTGACATACAAGTAAATTCAATGAAGCGTTATACTAGTAATTTGTCACACACTTCACTACTAGAAAAAATGTCTTTAATGATGACACGCAAATGTATGTCAAGGAAGCCCCTGTCATAAATGACAGATGACACACGTTTGCGTGTCGTAAATTTACGACATACATTAATGACAAACCTTTATGACTTACAATGTAAGTCATAAATTTAATATATATATATATATATATATATATATATATATATGTATATATATATATATATATATATATATATATATATATATATATATATATATATATATATATATATATATATATATATATATATAAGATTTACTTGTATTAATTAAATCACACATTAAATTTATTGTCTCATAATATGAAATATTAATAAAATATCATAAATACAAATATCATCCATTATCATACAGCATCATATGTCAAATACAAAATAATAGTAATTCTCACAATACAATGACGGTATAATTAATGAGAATTATTCTCAAACGGTTTAAAAGATAGAAACTGTATTGCTATGCTACCAAAGCCCCTCAACAATTTCTTGCTAAAAGATGAATTCAGCAGTTCCATCCATTTGATTAACCTTGCACAGTGTTGCCAACCATGTAGTTAGTCTTAGTTATATAAGTGTTACAATAAACTATATTTATGGTTAGTCTTTAAGGAAATACAATAAACAACAACATACCTCATAGTGTCAAAAATACGTTATGACTTTTAGTCCCAATCCATGGTCTCCTGGTGCACATAAAACCCTATGAATTCGAACATAAAGCCCCAATCACAAAAACTACAATACAAAAGAAAATCACAATCCATTACTTCAATTATATGACAATAAATTTTTCAATTAAGAAATCTAATATCGTTTATATAAATTAGAAATAGTTACTTTTTCTAACCACAAATCATTATTATTTAATAAGCAATGTATAACATTGAAACTACAACATTGAAATAAAAGTGGATCTTTTTTTATCACTAACACTTGAGCCATATTCACCCACATAGTAATTAAACTGAATTCTTTTTCAACTAAAAGTTAACGTTTTCACCATCAAACCTTAACTGCCACATAGTAACTTGAGCCATATTCACCCACTGTTTATTAGATGTTAGTAAGTTACCCAATTGGTAACCTGTGGTGGGTGCTTGGAAGTCAAACGATAACTTCAAAAATCCTGCAAATCAAAATAAACACAATCAAAATGAAACCAAACCATTATCATAATCAGAGACCAATTGGGTAACTTGTAGTGGGTGCTTACAGTGCATATCAGAAACCAAAACTAAAGTGAAACCAAAATCATAATCAGAACAAATCAGAACCCGTAGTTGATGATACAATCGATTACTTAAAAGAACCTGCAAACTCAAAATAAACACAATTAGGCATTTCATCAAACACTTACAGTGCATATCATAGTCCACATTTTTCATGTCGTTAAGGACCAGAGATCTCTGGTAGCAACGAGATTTACATAAAACCCGAAGCATGCTTCTACTTTTGTATAGATCTAGATCTGGTAGCAGCTTGATTTAGTCAATGAAACTTCACCATCTTGATTTAGCAAGGAACCCAAACCAAAAACCACCACAAATTAAGATGAATCCAGTAATTAAAAGATGGTAAATAAATGAAGCATACCTGTAACCCCATCCATTGTCATACCATGACACAAGCTTGATAAAATTATTATTCAACGCAATTCCAGATTTAGCATAAAAAATACTTGACCTGCAGTCACCCACAAAGTCTGTAGACACGACATCATCCTCCGTGAATCCAACGAATCAACACATAGTCTAATTAGATGAACCTGAAAGAGAAAACCTGATGCAATCAGTCTAATTAGATCAACCTGAAAGAGAAAACCTGAAGCAATCGATTCTCGCAAACATACATCAGTAGCGGAACCCTAGTTATCGATCCAATTCTCGCAAACGTACCTGGTCCGATTGTCAAGTGAACTGAAGAGGTTGACATCGTGGACCTGCGGGGTGAAGAGTTCGATTTGGGAAGAAGCTAATCGATTTTCAATCTCTCGAACCCTAGTTATCGATTCCATCTCAGGATTGAAACACATACCTCGTTAGTCGAACCCTAGTTATCGCTTCAATCTCTCGAGTCCATGAGAAACGACAGTGGCGAGGTAGCAACGACGGATTGAAGCGATACCAATTAAAACCCTAGCCGCCAATCGCCTTTACAGAGAGAATAATGAGCATTGAAGCATGAAGAAAGAAAATGGAGAAGGGAATACGTATGATCGATACAATGGGGAAAATTAAAACACGACATTTGTATTTACTTTTATGACATACATATAATGCAAAGCATCCTCCGTGTTTTTGAAATATTTTGGTTACGACGGTATTTTACGACATTTATTTTTGTATGTCATAAAAATCTTAAATAGATGACATATATTTACGACATACAATTATGTATGTCATATAATCTTCAGATTTTAGAAAAGATGACATTTTTTTAATGACATACAGTTTTGTGTGTCGTAATATCAGTGTGTGTCATAGTTCGTATGTCATTAAAAGCATATTTTCTAGTAGTGATTAGAATATTGTTAAGACTATTGGGTATGTTTGCAGACAATTATTTAGCATGAACATGACCATGTTTACTAAATGGTGACATGTATGTAACTTCAAAAGTGAGAATTTGGTAGCATCTAGTCATACAGACAATATATCTAATGTGACCAATACTCGTTTGTAGATACATACAATGTCAATATTGTAGTGACTGTATATAATGAATGGTGACATACAAGTAAATTCAATGAAGCATTATACTAGTAATTTGTCACACAATTAGAAGATTGTTAAGACTATTGGGTATGTTTGCAGACAATTAATTACGATGAACATGACCATGTTTACTAAATGGTGACATGTATGTAATTTCAAAAGTGACAATTTGGTAACATTTAGTCATACAGACAATATATTTAATGTGACCAATACTAATTATAAAGACACACTATTTCAATACAACTAAAAGTAACCATAAACCAAAAGGCAATGATAATAAAAAAGAAAACGATATTATAAATAATTCAAATGACATTCTGTACAATAGATACCCAAATAAAGTAGGTAAACATAAGTGTTTGTAAAAACCAATGTAATAAATACGTAATTGAAGGAAAACGTCATAAACCAAAAGGCAAAATAGAAAAAACTACTCTTTCATGTTGAGGGAATGGTTCCTTGTTCTCTTGGCAAGCAACCCATTTTGTATATAATTCTTGCGCTTCTGTGAGATTTGAAGTACATTCTCTTGATCTGGTTTGACACCTGATTTGCCATCTTTTTTTACAACAAATTTGGCAACTGGTTTCTCTTGAGCTAGTTTGTCACCTGTTTTGCCAGCTTCTTTGACAACAGACTTCAAAACAGATGTCTCTACTGCTACATTCTCTTCAGATGGTTTCACAGACGGTTGCATAACGGGTAGATTATGTTTACCTGGTTTCATATTTGGTTCCTATAACAACAACATTGTAACAAAACGAATTATGTACAGAACTTAGTAGAGTATTTTATGAAGGAAATATTATAGTAATATATAAACAAGTTAAGTGAATAAACAAACCTTTGCAGCAGGTTTCACAAGGAATCTGGGAGTGAAGAGGTACCTGGTTTTGCCCTCCTGTTCTGCCGTGATAATGTTGGGCACACCACCAGCCACTACAAAGAACCCTAATGACATGGCTTCGATGACTACTTGCACGAGTGTTTCAGATTTCGATGGAATTAGGTATACGTCCCCACTGCATATGTTTGTAACATCCCTGTGAAGACAGCTGATATGCCTTTGAATAGCTTTTCATGATCCTCGCAAAAATATAGGGAATTCTATACGAGCTTTTAGAAATTAATTGCTAATCCCGTATTGGATTAAGTGAAATAAATAGCAATGTACTTTGATTCGTTTTTTTATCATAACATCCTACTTTCGTTTCTTCCTATTATAACATTGTATTTTTAAAATTCTACCAAAATATAGCAATTTTAATGCTATAATTGGGAAGAACTTTTAAAGTATAATGTCGTAGTTAGAAATAAAAGTAAAAGCGCAATGCTACAATTGGGTGTATTTTTCAAAGTATAATTCCTTGATAAGGATAAAGTTAAAAGTACAATGTGGTAATAGACAGAAATTAATGTATTTTATTTGATATATGTAAGTCGCAAAAACCAAAAACTAACAAAAAAATATGTGTTCATGTGGTTACCTGTATGGACCATCTCCAACGAAAGCTATCCTTGCATGTCGGATCTTTTCCATGACACTGCTCAAATCATAGATCAATCAACACTTTAGAAATCGTTTGCAAAATATTTATGTTAAAATTACAGTTTCAACCGTAATGATCATTATAATTGATCAAAATGAAGGGTACCATCCTTCTTGCAAAAGTGTAGCAATATAGAACATTGTACTTCGCAATAACCCAAATTTTGTACAAATTGGTCCATATTTCATTGTTTCACTAATTCAATGGAAAAGTGACATTCCCCATTAAGTCCTAGCTTTTTGCAATTTTCCCCTAATTTGTTTAATACTTTCATTTCCCCAAGTGTGCCATTAATTTGCCTAAATCCTTATAAACATAATAACTCCAGAAAGTACATAATGAAAAAAAAGAAAAGAAACGGGGACTTGGCCAATTAAGATGCATACGATAGTCTACGCCGCATTTCATGACTTGAAGTTTGGATGGAAGCTATCTGATTAATAAAAAAACTTAATTTCTTACCTCAAAATTCAGACCTTAAAATATAACAGGATAACAATTGAAGGGAATAATCATGGCATACTTATAACTAACCACATTGGCTTGACCAACCAGCTAAATGTGTATCTCGGTATGGATCTGCATTAAGAGAACAAATATTAAACATAAGGACGATTCTTGCAGTTTACTCTATTATATACTATATTTTTTTCAATCTTACACACAAAAATAAATCTAAATTAATGACATTTGACTAAGGAAAAGTAAGTTTGTAATACTAATGATTAATGTAAGTAGGCATATTTGACCAACCTGGAGCCAATCTTAGTGGAATACCATACCAGAATTGGGTATTACTTATAGAAAGAAATTTAGACCAAACATAAGAAAGTCAACAATAATTTTTGTGATGATATCTTTCTGTACTCCAAATAACACCAACAACCAATAATCTTTCCCTCAAGATTTTATTAGATTAACATAATACTTCCATTTAATTTAAGTATTTAAAATTTTAAATATTATAAAAGCTTTTTCTACTTACAGATCTTAAGGTCACGGTTAACCATTCAGTGTTATATTATCCTTCTAAGTTTAAAGAAATAAAATCTCAATACTCAATTAGAATAAGGGGAAACAAACTTACCACTTAATGACAAGTTCTTAGAGTTATATATTGCATTTTCTATGGAACATCTTGTTAATGTTGTAAGAATACAAGAGCTACAAAATGTTCCACAACCCCACAGATAATTGTAAACCCAAGCAAATGATCAAACACTTGGTGGGCAAATGAAAATCCAATATAAACTGCAAAATCAAACATTCAAACTTAATGTACTGACAGACAATCAGAAATTGAGAACTAGATGAGTACGTGAGGAATGACCGATTGAGGAGTTGATAAGTAAGAACCAGAGCACCGGATGAGTACGTAAGGACTGAAGAATTCAGAAATTAAACTTTGATTTCTAAAGTCTGAATTCAGAACCAGTCAACGAGATGAGAATTGAGATTGAGAAAGTGTGAGTGCATGAGATTGTGACTATTGAGAAATAAAAAAAGAAGATTATGATTATCTAACCGCTGGGTCTTGGCAGACTGATGAGGAATTGATGAATTCTAATTCGAGATTGGCCGATTCTGCCTTTCGATTCACTGATAGAAATGGCGACATTGCCGCCCTTGGAAATCAAAATCACGCATAGAACTGCAATCAGAGAGTTGTGGATCGTAACCTGGTGCTCGAAGATTGGGATCGATGGGTGGTGCTTAGGGTTTGTAACCGTAGGTGAGAAAATAAAGAAACATAGGCGTGGGGATGGCGAATCCATGTTTGGAGACGTGGTGGTGCTTCAGTGGTTGTGGCGGTGGTGAAACTCGAAAATATCCGAGAGATGGCAATGGGTCGTGGGGATGGCGTATACATCCGAAAATATGTTTTCAATAGGCGGTGAAGCTCGAAATTTTGAACATACTAAAAATTTTGAAGGGTTTAAGACCAATTCAACTTTTATAAGGAATGAAATACATAGGGGATTCAAAAATTTTGGGGAAACTAATGTGGATGGAAACCATTTTTGAGAAAAATACATAGGAAAAATCTAATTTTAAGTTAATATGTTTATACATCTATTTTATATGAATATAAGATATATTAGATAATGAATATTCTATAAAATTAATATATTGAAAATGAATATATTAACATATTATAAAGTGATTTAAAATACTATTAAAATATTAATAATAAGAAATAAATGTTTTTATAATATTGAGGTATTTTAGATTTTTATATTTATGTTATCTTTTTATTTTAAATTATTTGTATATACATATTTTATTAATAAATATGATGACTAAATGACTATGTACATATATTGTATCTTTAAATGTCCATGTATATAGCTTGCTATGTGTATTTTTATAAAAGAAGTCGCCAAATTTGTAAATTTATTTAAGCCCTTAGCCCAACATCCTAAGTAGAAAGCATTAAGCCATAAGCATAAATCTAAAGGTCTAAACCCTAAGCCCTAAACTTCAAATTCCAAACCATAAGCCAATAGTCATAAACCCTAAGTCATATGCATTATGCCCCTATGCAGTTATCTCGGCCATAAACCTTATAGCGGTCACCTAGCGAGATTCGATTTAGCATTTATCGCGGTGGTATAGCGGTGGTATAGCGGGTTTTTTTTGTTGTTGTTACTTTTAGACTATTAATACTACGTAGAATTAATATCACAAAAAGTTGCATAAAAATGTCACATAAAACGTAGATAGTATTCTAATATGAAAAGTGTCAACTTGTCTCGGCAAATCTCTATAACGATCCCGCGCAATATCGCTATCTCGGGCTCCTAAATCTCCTAAATCTTGGCAAATCTCGGATATCACCGCTATCTCGGGAAAATCTCAGACAATATCGCTATCTCGGGCTCCTAAATCTCGGCAAATCTCGGACATTATCGGCGAGATTCTCGCTGGCGAGATTACTGACCGAGATTTTGATTTCTATCTCGGCCTAACCCCGCGAAACGCTATCTCGGTGCTATCTCGGCGAGATCTCGCGCGATTGACTGCATAGTTATGCCCTAAGCCCTATGATTTAAGCCCCAAGCCTTAAGGCTTAAACCCTTATCCCTAAACCCTAAGTCATAATCTCTAATCCCTACATTAGAAAACCCTAATAACATCACGTGATGAGTTATGGTCAACCAGTAAGGGTTATGATAGGTTATGGTTAACCAGGTAGGGTTGTGATGGGTTATGGTCAACCAGGTAGGGTTGTGATGGGTTATGGTCAACCAGGTAGGGTTGTGATGGGTTATGGTCAACCAGGAAGGGTTGTGATGGGTTATGGTCAACCAGGAAGGGTTGTGATGGGTTATGGTCACCAGGTAGGGTTGTGATGGGTTATGGTCAACCAGGTAGGGTTGTGATGGGTTATGGTCAACCAGGTAGGGTTGTGATGGGTTATAGTCAACCAGGAAGGGATGTGATGGGTTATGGTCAACCAGGTAGGGTTGTGATTGGTTATGGTCAACCAGTAAGGGTTGTGATGGGTTATGGTCAACCAAGAAGGGTTGTGATGGGTTATGGTCAACCAAGAAGGGTTGTGATGGGTTATGGTCAACCAGGATGGCTTGTGATGGGTTATGGTCAATCAGTAAGGGTTGTGATGGGTCATGATCAACCAGTAAGGGTTGTGATGGGTCATGGTCAACCTGGAAGGGTTGTGATGGGTTATGGTCAACCAGGTAGGGTTGTGATGGGTTATGGTCAACCGGGAAGGGTTGTGATGGGTTATGGTCAACAAAGGTGGGGTTGTGATGGGTTATGGCTAACCAGAAAGGGTTGTGGTGGGTTATGGTTAACCAGGTAGGGCTGTGATGGGTTATGGTCAACGAGGAAGGGTTGTGGTAGGTTATGCTATGCAGTTATCTCGGCCATAAACCTTATAGCGGTCACCTAGCGAGATTCGATTTAGCGTTTATCGCGGTGGTATAGCGGTGGTATAGCGGGGTTTTTTTGTGTGTGTTACTTTTAGACTATTAATACTACGTAGAATTAATATCACAAAAAGTTGCATAAAATTTCACATAAAACATAAATAGTATTCTAATATGAAAAGTGTCAACATGTCTCGGCAAATCTCTATAACGATCCCGCACAATATCGCTATATCGGGCTCCTAAATCTCCTAAATCTTGGACATTACCGCTATCTCGGGTAAATCTCGGACAATATCGCTATCTTGGGCTCCTAAATCTCGGCAAATCTCGGACATTATCGGCGAGATTCTCGCTGGCGAGATTACTGACCGAGATTTTGATTTCTATCTCAGCCTAACCCCGCGAAACGCTATCTCGGCGCTATCTCGGCGAGATCTCGCGCGATTGACTGCATAGAGGTTATGGTCAACCAGGTAGGGTTGTGATGGGTTATGGTCAACCAGGAAGGGTTATGATGGTTTATGGTCAACCAGGTAGGGTTGTGATGGGTTATGGTCAACCAGGTAGGGATGTGATGGGTTATGGTCAACCATGTAGGGTTGTGATGGGTTATAGTCAACCAGGAAGGGATGTGATGGGTTATGGTCAACCAGGTAGGGTTGTGATGGGTTATGGTCAACCAGTAAGGGTTGTGATGGGTTATGGTCAACCAAGAAGGGTTGTGATGGGTTATGGTCAACCATTAAGGGTTGTGATAGGTTATGGTCAACCAAGAAGGGTTGTGATGGGTTATGGTCAACCATTAAGGGTTGTGATGGGTTATGGTCAACCAGGAAGGGTTGTGATGGGTTATGGTCAAGCAGGTAGGTTTATGATGGGTTATGGTCAACCAGTAAGGTTTATGACGGGTTATGGTCAACCAGTAAGGGTTATGATGGGTTATGGTCACCATCGTTTCTCTCTTTCTCCATCTCTAATAGACTTATACCAAAAAACGATAATGTCCTAATGATGCCTCTCTATACCAGTTCTTAAGATAATTTGAAATCATTGTAAAGACGACAATTATTATTGCTTCTCTGGATTCTTCTAGTACAACCACTAAAGATAAGTTTTCTTCCGTTGATACATATGTCGAATTCTACCATAGATTAAAGCTAACATTAGTGTAATCATTTAAACTGAGCTCTCCATAGCACAATGGATCAAGAACATTACTTACATATTCCTTAAACATTTAAGATTGTTCTTGACTTCCATCCACTGACTTTTCCAGGATTAACCTGATGACAAATTGTTATGCTCAAGGCATATGACAATTTAGGTCTCGTACATAGTATGGTTGATCCCTTAGCAAGTGCATATAAAACTCGATTCACCATATTCGGAACCTTAGTAGAACTTGGACTCTGATTTTCACATAGACCTAGACCCCGATATAGATACTTGAATTCCTTATGTGAGTCTTGTATCTTTAGATTGTATATTCATGTACTTTGGCTTAACCTATGAGTTATTTGGGTCTATCCTTATACATCCTAATGCTTCATATGTATCCTGTCTCTCCCATGTCATTTGTAGCATAACAATTATCAATAATTTCATATTTCTCGATTTAGAGACATTGTTTTAATGAATTTTGCTATATGTGTACAACATTGGGTAACTTCAGTGCTCCCATTAATACTCACATATATATTGTTGAAAATATTTTGTATGTAGTTGTCACTGACATAAGAAGAATTATATTTAAATTTAACTGACGAACATTATCAGATGTTTCAGGTTTCAAGACATCCTAGCTATCAGAAATGTACGCGAACCTAAAAATATTATTGTGATGCTGCTCATCTTCAAGAATTATTTGGCAAAAAATTAAAACGTTCAAGAAATTTTCATGGACCAAAAATGAGAAGTTGTGGAAAGATCCTTGTAATTCAAAATTTTATAAGAGGGTGAAAAGAATGAATTAGAAATTATTACAAGGACTTATTGTGTAATCTCCATTCCAAGGTCCAAATCTGAAATTTCCTTGGTGAAAAAGGGATTTCGACTCAAAACTCTAAGGACCATTTGTGTAAAATGTCATGATTACGTGAATTTTGGAGTTTCAGTTACCGGAGTTTCCCTCCGGTCATTTTCCCTAAAATTTCGATTTCCCTCCCTGTGAACGTCATTCCCTTTAAAAGTTGAATCCCTCCCAAACTTTTCAAAATTTCAATTATCATTCTCAAATTTTCAAGAGTTTCACCTCGATCAAAACCCTAATGTAGATTTCTATCCCGCCTGTAGGCTGTATGGTTCGATTTCACTATCGTTGCCTCCGTTCACACTATCGACCCTCTCACACCTCCAACCTTCGTCTCTCACCTCCGTTCACTATCGACCCTCTCACACCTCCAACCTACGATGATTATGTCATCTCTCACACCTCCAAGCTTCGTCCAGCTTGAAATTTGAATCGCGATATGTCGATTCCCTATCCAGTCATCGGGAAACTGCCACTAGAAATCGGAAGCGCGATATGCATCAATTCACACTCTCGACACTGCCAATCGTCGGTCCACCACCCGCCAAAGCTATCTCATGCCTCCAAGCTTCGTAGCCTTTTTCCTCCTCCTTGCTTAAGTACGTAGCGACTCACGAAGTCATCACGTTTGTGATAATCAACGAGGTGTGTACTCCAACTGCTGGGTTTTGATTTCTCCATTTTGCACATTTCTAATCTAGGGCTTGGTATTCTTCTAGGTATCGACTTCTCCCTTTGTGCGACAAACCATCTGAAGTGAAGCACGCAAGGTGTTTGACAAATTGCCTCAGTGAACAATCGAGCAGCAAGCGGTCCCTATGAAGTTCCGATGTCAGTAAATTGGTAAGAACACCTCTGTTTTCTTCTATCTCTTTGATTTTTAAATTTTTTTCTTGTATGTAGGGTTCTAATTTGGCCAATTTTGCTTATATGTTATCATCTGGTTTTATATAAAGGCGTAAGAATATTCATTTGTTTGTAGTTGTGTATGGAAATGCCATGTATTTGTGTATGTAAATGCCAATTTCTCCATATCTGTCAGCAGTTGTCGATGATGGTTTTTCTTATGCCATGTGTTTGTGTATTTAAATGCCATGTATTTGTGTATGTAAATGCCAATTTCTCTATTTCGTATCCTATTTCGTGTTTTTCTATTACAGCATCCTACTTTCTCACCTACATACGAGTCATAAGTGGGACACTGATCACTACAAGTGATCACATGTAAGTAGGATGTTACTTTTAGAACTTAGGATGCTAGTTTTTCTAACAGACCTAACTTATTCCTAGTAATCTTGTAACATCATTTTTATAGCAAGTAGGATATTACTTTTAACACATTTTTCTAATAACAATATCATTATAGAACTTGGTTTGGATACCATTGGAATTGATGGTGTTGCTCATGGTTGCACCGGCATGGTTGGACGAGCGTGTGGCCTGGTTGCTCTCGAGCCATCAAGGTTAGTCATTTTAAAATTATTATATCTTTTAAATGATTAAAAATGTAAAACTTTTGAATTTTTTTGTTTCAGGTTGTTGGAAATCTCAAGGGTCGTCCCTCGTGGTATCATGATTGCAAGGCTGCTAATATATGCCCAATAAGTATGAAGCTAGGAAGGGGAAATCTTCTACTACATATAACAATAAATTAAGTTTATAGTTATTTATTGAATTGTAGTATGGTTACATCATGGGTAGGCAAGAATGTTATTTGATTTGCAATATATAGTTTGTATGACGGATTTTCTTATATATATGAAATATATTTGTCATTTTCAATTCTTTTATTTTTGTGTTAATTATTCCTTCAATTGGCATAGCTATTTTACGGACATTTTTATTTGCTTATCTATATACTATATTAATTCTTGATTATTGTAACTATTTTATACGTTTAGACATACACACACACACACACTATCCATTAAAGCGTCACAATAAAGTACTTTTAGTCACGTTTTTTCGTTTTATTGTAACAATTATTTACTTTTAGACACACACTATGCATTAAAGTGTGACCATAAAATAATTATATTCGATTATAAATTTAAAATTCATATTTAATGAAAATTAATCATTTTTAGACACACACTATTATTTAAACTGTTACCATTAACTACTAATACTCATATTACTTGTTTTTGTTTTCCTTACTAAGTGGCTAAACCCTATCCTATCCTATGGACACACAATCATTTATGTGCCATATACACTCAATTTTGCCTTCATTGAAATCTTTTTATTCTTTTACCATTTATATTATTTATAATTTTGGACACATATAATAAACTATACACAGTAAGCATATAATAATTACACTCACAACTTTTCTATTTTATCATGACAATTGTTTGGTTTTAGACACATATAACATATTGTGATGTGACCATATAATAGTTACACTCACAACGTTTATATTTTATCATGACAGTTGTTTTTTTTTGACACGCATAAAAAAGTAAAATATAACCATAAGATTCATATAGTTACTTGTTTCTGTTTTCCTTTAGTAAGTGGTTAACCCAATTCCATGGACACAAAAAATCATTTATGTGGCAAAATCATTTCATTCCTTATTACCAGTTATATTATATACAACTTTAGACACATATAATCACGTATACTGTGACCATATAATACTTACACCCACAACATTTCTCTTTTATCATGACAATTGTTTGTATTTAGACACATATAATATATTACAACGTAACCATAACATGGTTATACTTACTTGTATTTGATTCGTTAACTAAGTGTCTAAACGCTACCCTATGGACACGCAAAATCATTTATGTGGCCATATGCACTCGATTTTACTTTCATTAAAATCAATCCATTTTTTTAGACACGTATAATAAAGTATATCGTGACCATATAATACTTATACTATTTTATGCTCTAAAGGTGTATGTTCAAATGACTATGCTACTGTTTGTGGTTTTGCATAAAAAATAGCATTAACTGCCCTTGCCAGGACTCGAACCTGGATCTCTGTACATGCATTGGAGTATAGTTTTCCTCCTAACCATCTAGACAAGTAAACCTTTATTAAATTAGGACTTTTAATTATATATATACAATTTAACCAATTCGAAGTTATGTGAACAACTCACCATTGTATAATTGCAGCAACATACTAAATGTATAACCTAATGTAAATTACATATACTACATTTGAATGCTTGTTCATTCATTACAATTCTTTTTAATTACATGTAATACATAAGTTGGGGTTTTTTCTAACGGATTGTAGTAGGAAAAATATGTTACTTAGTCACCATTGCATACCAACATAAACATTTTTAATTTTTATGATGACCATTTTTTACCTTTGGACATAACATAACACAAAACACATGACAATTACATATCGATAGTCACACTTTCAATGAACATAAAATATGTATACTGCCCATTAGTCACCATTGCATACCTACATAAACATTTTTAATTTTTATGATGACCATTTTTTACCTTTGGACATAACATAACACAAAACACATGGCAATTACATATCGATGGTCACACTTTCAATGAACATAAAATATGTAGACTACCCAAACAATGGTTTTCTTATTCAACTATATTTACCTATGGACACGCCTTTTAATTCTACGTTCACCAAATCCTACATACAGTCACACGTATTTAAATTTCCCAATACAATTGATCATATTTTGACACATGTAATAAAAATGTATATGACAATAAACCACTTAAACCGACTTCTTTTCTTACTTTTAATATGTAACCAATAAACACCATCCTATGGACACACGACTATTTTATGTGGCCATATTTGTTATCTTTTTGGACCTATTAGATTTGATGTGACCATATTTGTTATCTTTTTGGACACATTAGATATGATGTGTCCAATATGGCACAATCACACAGTCACATGTACAATTTCCTTATGTTACCATTACGTATCTATAATCTCTAATAAAATAAATATCACATTCTTAAAACGGTAAATGTGGGTGATTGTATCATTTGGTCACATTGAAGTCCAGTGTCACGAATGAGTGTCACATTTTTGTAAATAAGTGTGGTCATTGTTTTGTTTCTCTATAAAATGGTCACACAAACTAATTTACATGTATCCATAAACGTTCTCGAAATTTCATCAGTGCCCTTTGGCCACACTTTTTTTTAAAAATGTCGCAGGCGTTTTTCGATCAAGTGTGACTAATGTGCGATTTTGTACTAGTGGATACACGATTTGGGGAATTCAAAATCGATGAAATTATTAAAATTATAGTAACACGTCAATATATTTAAATATAATGTTGTATTCACAAAATCTTTCCCTACTAGAGTATGACATTGTGAGAGAATTGGATTAGATTCAAATCCTTCCATGGGGTTAATATTGGTATGAATTCAATCAAGCTGAAGCCATGATAGATCACCTGCTAAGTCTTCAAAATTCTCTTCACTCATAAGCTCGAGTAAATCAGGGTTAATACTATTCATAGCAGAATCAGATGGTAGAGATTGCTGCTGTGTATGAGTTTCTGATGAAGCTTCCTCGATTTTCTAAATTTTCTTTTTCTTATATGCAACCTTGTGAGCAGCTTGTCTCAGCCTCTTTGTGGTGTCTGTTAAACCCGAGTGTGACCCTTCAATTATCACTTGTTTCTCTCTGTGTAGATTGGGTATTATATTTCTCGACAACTCTGTTGCTTCATTGGAATTATTACGAAATTCCTGTGGCACAAATAACTTCAGTAATTACAATCTTATAATATAAAGGAATTAAAAACAAAAATGTAATTCTTTACCTGAGTATGATCAATAAGAGTTTGCAGACTCTTAATTTGTCGTTGGGGACTACGTTTGATACCTAACTCCCTACAACGTTTCTTCAACCGAGTTGTTCCAACGTTGAGTTCCTTTGCAGCTTCCTTGATTAGCTTGTCAAAATGCCTAGCTATTAAGTCCCTACTTAATGCACGTCTTGAACCTTTGCTACTGCGACTTCTGGTAGTGCTTAGAGTAGTAGTTGGGACATTTTTATTTTTGATCCTTCGTATAGGACTCTGATTTCTGAAACTTTCATTAGTACCTATTATGGGTAGTAGTACTTGATTTTCAAAATCAATTGTAAACCCAGAATTTTGATTCTTGAAATTCTCTAGGTTACTTTGGATCATTTGAAAATGATCCTGATATTGAAAACCACCCACAAACTCAGGATTTGCTGAAGCGAACCCGATAGTGTCATCATGGATCAACTGTATTTGATCCTGATTTTGAATGTCAGTTAGAGACCCCTGATTCGTTAGGTCTACTCCACTATGCAGTATGGGCACGTTCATGCTTAGATTATCATCAGTAAGATCATCTACGAATGGATCTGTATATAACGTATGTTAGATAATTAAGCAAAACAAATATAAAGAATAACAAAATGACTTAACCTGGAAGTAAGTATTGGGATTTCCCAACAGTGATGTCTTGATTTAAAGGCAGTGGATCTTCAGAGAATACCCATCGGAGGGAAAGCTTCAAGGTCACTTTGAAGATGCTCCAGCGGTATTAGATCTGCAAAGTCTACATTTCACGTAAGCTAGAGTCAAGAAAAACACTAAATAATGAAATAAGAAGTAAAGGAGGTTTAAAATATTATAATTACCGAACTCCGGTGGAAATATTGGATTTGACAAAAAGGATGTATCCTCTTCCCTTGGGAAATTCAGTTTAGTTTCCGACACATTTCCCATAGATGATTTGTTTTCCATGTCTTGACTTGTACAATCAGAATTTATATTCAAATAAGCTGGTGGTATAAAGAAGCAATTGAGACTGATAAGAGTTGTAATGTCTATCTTTCGTTTATATAGTATCTTGCAACCGGAACTGAAAGGACAATCCACGTCTTTATTAACGAAATTCAAAACATCTACAGAAGGTGCGATCTTTTCACTACCCTAAGTGACATTTTTTTCAAAATTCGCAGTTTGACTCCGATAAATACAGAATAACGAAGAGACTTTTGAAATAAAACAAAATTTTATGTCTCCTGATAATGGAAATATTTTAAAGAGTGTTCGGTACTAAAAAAAACTTACGAAAGACGATGTAAATTTTATATTTTTTGGTGAAACACAAAAATTTGGAGATTTTAGAAATATAGATTTATTTAGCCAAGATTATTTAAAAAAATGTTGAATTGAGACAAATGTGTGTTGAAATATGACGACTTCATATAAATACGAAACAATGTTAAAAATTAGGTGTTGCAAGTTAACTAGGTTAACTATGTATACAGGTAGATTAGAAAGTACTAAATGTGTACTGTAGATAGTAGCCGGACAAGTCGATGTGTGGGACAGTGAGAAACAATTAGATTTTTTTTACATCTAGAGTAACTAGAAGAAAAGAAGTATGGAGTGAATTAAAATAATAGGACCTTAAGCATTATTACAGAGGTATGTTAATGTTGAAGGGGAAAGAGAATGAAACCTTGTAAAGGTTCGACAATAAGACGAGGAGGATTTTTGAAGGACATAAGGACTCGATGGGAAATACATAGAGGCGTTCGAGAATGCAGATTTCGGGGACAAAATCCAGATAAGTGGGGAAGACTTGTAAAGCCCGTATCCTGATTATAACATATACTTAAAATAAGAGTGTTATGAATTCTATGATTTTTTGTAGTTATAAAGCTAAGAAAAACTTTAGTTACAATTTCCTATGAAAATCAGCATTGTGTGTCGTTTTTTGAAAAATCATAATTAATTCTAGAAAAATCGTTTGGACCTCAAACCAGTGCACAAAGTTTAAAAATTGAGTCTAGTACAATTCGCAAAAATAATAGTAAGCTTGAAAATGGGATTATCTATGGTGAAAAATACAATCTTCACTGACTAGTTTGAAATAGACAGATTAGATAGTCTGTTTTCAAAATTTCATAATAAATCATAGAAAAATCGTATAAATACATACAATTATCCCTGAAAAGGTATTGATATGAATTTTCGGAATATCAAATAAAATCCTGAATTAAATGGGTTTAAGATCGACTAAACCAGTCATGAACAGGCTGTTTCTAGAAGGTCTTCAATTTGAACAATTTATAAGGTAACCACAAACCTTGCTAGAACTTAATTAGGTATTGTAAAATAAATTTTGTGTTAAGAAGTAGAATATTTGATAAGTATAATATATGTTATATTATACTCATTTCCAACAATAGTAAACAAAAACCTTAAAAACGTCGTTATTATAACAATTCGTAATTCCGAAAATAATACCGATTGATTTACTTACGAGGACGGTGACTAGGAAGATTACTTGGGATCTGGTTGTTGGATTTTCCGAAAGGCTAAAATGTTAAAAGGATCCTGCCACCTCATCTAATCTTCTACCTGACCGTTCTTTACTTGATAAATCATGGAGTAACATGTTGGAATTATTGAAGGGTTTAATGATGCGACTATAATATAGTTAAGGATTAAGAAATGATAGATTTCTTATTATGTTAACAGTTAAGGTTGAAAGGGAATACAAAGCAGAGAAAGATAAACGCTATAGTTAACTATGATCAAGTGAGTCTTCTCACTATACTATAGGTGATATTGCATGCGTAGGAAGGAAGATAGGTTAGACTAAGGTGGTCTTACCTGTTATGATAATTGTATGAATTATTGCTATGATAATGATTGTTTGTGGACGGAACCAGAGCAGCCCGCGAGCCAATAGGCGGAACGGGAATAGCCTACGAGTCATTAGACGGAACGGGAAAATCCTTCGAGCGATAAGACGGAACGGGAACTGCTCGTGAGTCTTCAGGCGGAACAGGAATAGCCCGCGAGTCTCACATACATATGAATGGTTATTATGTGTTGTATGTTATGTGATGGATCGTATGGTATTTTGAGGAATTCACTAAGCTTTGTGCTTACCCCGTTGATATTTAACATTTTCAGATAATGACAGAGACAAAGGGAAGGCTCCGATCTGACGCACCGCATTCCACTACTTTCAAGACTTCCGCTACTTTATAAATAATTTATGTGAAGAATAAAAGACATGGGTTTCTATATGTATTTTGCTAAAATCAATACTATGGCTGTTTTCTTTGTTTGCAAAATATTCTTTTATAAATCAATATATGGTTTTTAAAACGAAAAATTTGGCTTGAAAATCTGGGGCGTTACAAACAGCCCCTTAGTTAGTCCACATTAGCTCATTCCTAAAAAAGAGGTCATGTTAGTAAAATGCAAAAAACTGGCCAACTACATTTATTTTAAACAAAAAGTTATCATTTTATAAATATCCCTTTATAAAAGTTATATACTAAATGTGAATTGTTTTTTATAAATATAGATATAATTTAATACATTTTTAGGTTATTTTTCGATGTAGTCTAAAAAATTTAGACTTTCCACAAAATAACCATCAATTCTATTTCAAAACATTATTTGTTATGGAAATGATTTTTAAATGGTCCCCGCCCAAAAGATAATAAAAATAAAAATTGATGAAAATTTATTAATTTTTATTGGCATTTGCAATGTCAAATATAATTTCTTTATACCAAAACGAAATTTCTTCATGACAAATTACAATTTCTCTATTTTAAATTGTTCAAAATTTCCAAAAAGAGATTGAAGTTCTTTTTGTTGTTTAGTTCTTTATGTCAAATATAATTTATTTATGGCATATTGAAAATTCTCAATGAGAAATTATGATATCTCAACTTAAATTGTTTAAAATTTAAAAAAAGATATTGAATGTATTTTTGTTGTTGAGTTCCTCAAAACCAATTTCACAGAACAAATACATTTTATAGTACAAAAATTGGGTGCTGGGTTGAGAATTTTAGGAAAAATTGTATATAAATGAAATAAACCTACAAAATGTATTAAAATAATAGTGAACCCATTTTACAGAATACCGATTACTAAATTTGTGGTAATTTTGTGGATATTGAAATATTTTGAACAAGTAAATACATCATTGTCCATCACTAAATTTGTGATTATTTTTGGATATTGAAAATATATATTTATCTTTTACAAAACTACTAGTTATTATGCTATCTTATTATGGAAACCCATGGTAGCTCAGTGATTAACTCATATATAAATTAGATAAATAATTAGTGAGCATATTTTAATAATGATGATCGAGTTTTCTTTAAGCTAAGAATGTAAATTAATTAAAATTGAGATTTATTCAAGTGTATGTTAATAAAAGTTATATAATAAATATAACTTTTATGAAAATAGAGAAATTATGCAAGGCGTGTGTATGTCTAATAATCGAGACATGTGGCTTTGGGATTTGGAGTCGGATGGCTCATTTTCGGTTAGTTCCACTAGGCGGTGTATTAATGACGTGGTCAATGGTGGTACGGGAGCCTACAAGGTGGGTCGAGATGGTTCCTATAAAAATTAATGTTTTTGCTTGGAAGATGATGTTGAATGGTTTACCTACGAGATGGAATATGTCTAAAAGAGGAATAAAGTTGGATTCTATCTTATGTCCGGTTTGTGGAGTTAAACCTGAAGAGATTGCTCATCTATTTTTCGAGTGTAGTTTTGCTCAAGAGGTGTTTGCTCGAATTGGGAAATGGTGGGATGTGGCTTTACCAACTGTTTGGTCTTTAGCGAATTGGAGGTCTTGGCTTCAAGATTTGAGATTACAAAAGGAGGTTAAAGAAGTTATCGAATGAGTGTTTTTTGTGGCGTGGTGGTACATCTGGAGATTTGGAAACGATACTATTTTTGGAGAAACACTTCCTAAAAAAAGTGTTATCTTTGTTGATGTTGTTGCTCAATCGTACCTATGGTGTGATAGTCGGTCTAAGAAGAAGATAGATTGGAACTTGTGGTATTTAAATCCTTATTTAATTGTGATGTAATTGTTTTTTTGTGCTAGTTCTTTGCTAGTAGCTTTTAATAAAATTTCGCTGTTCAAAAAAATATTAGAGAAATTAACGTCTCATCTTCATGAAATAAATAAAAAACAAAATAAAATGGACCGAGATCGTTCACTTATTTTTTGGAACAAAACATCCACATTCATTTAAAGAAAATAGGATCAATCTTTTTCCCATTTTCTTTTCTTAGAAAAAACTTTTCATTCCTCTCTCGTTTCATCCTCCATGAAACAATGTATTAATATAGCTTCCATTTTCCCGCGATTAAAAGTAAATTATTATGATAAAAAATTGATTCGATCATGTATGATTTGTACTTTAGAACATCCTGAAATAGGATCAATCTTTTTTTTGTTAATCGCACGTTACAACCACGTACTTCTATCAAATTTCCAATCTAATCAGTATACTAGAAAGCCCAACATAAAAATGTAACACCCCAAATCATTAATACACGATGAACAGTGTAATATTTTATAAAACTTCATTTTGTTAAATCTCATCTTTAAATACTTGCTTATAACATTAAGTCATCTCTTAAAATTTTGGTCTCAAACAAAAATAGAAGAGTTTTAGAAATGTTTATACAACATTTGGGTTACAACTTCGTACCAAACTTAAACCATAGAAAGCATTAGGTAATCACATATGCTCATGTCCCAAAAATACTCTAACATTCCTACCGAAATTTGGCATGAACTTTCGGCAACCAGATAAAATCTATACTAACTCATCCAATACAAAAGACTAAAATAAAACTTAGGACATGGCACAAATATTACGACCGGCACATCGCAGTCGTTGATGCAGTCAAAGTCAAAGATAAATACCTTACAGTCCAGTAGTAGTGGTAAACAATGGTCGAACCAAGGAGTTCGTGATTCGCACTTTGTGTTGCTAAATAAACCAACTATAGTGTCACTCTATAGTCGGTGAACCAATAACACGTGGGAACAAACCAAAACCCAAATGAAACCAAAATAGATAGAGATCTGATTGCAGAATCAAACCAAAACAAATATCCAAACAATCGTTTACTACCAAACTATCTAATAAAACCAAATCAAAGAACCACAGGAGTCGAATGATTCTCTCAGCCTAAACCAAACATCAAGTAATCAATGAAATTCCTGCATGCTGAATACCTCGATACCGAGTTGATACAAAACTAATGAAAATCATATCTAACCAACTAACCAATTGGAACTAAAAAAGAACGAAAATAAAGCCTTCGGGTCCCCTCTCGATACCCGGGATGCTCCAAAAGCCGGAATGGGGTCCAATATTTATAGTTGAGAAAATGTGAGATAGAGTCCTATCTATAGGAGATAGCTTCACTATCCCCTAATCCTCGCAATTCTTCGTGTTTTGATATTTGAAAATTTGACTTTATTTAAAGATACAGGCACTATTTCTAAGAGATAGCGTTGCTATTTCAAATAAAGTCGCTATCTTAAGAAATAGAGTCGCTATCTCCTCCGGCAGCTTTATCTTTTCGTCTTTTAGTGCTTATCTTGTCCAAATTGCGCTTTAAAACCTGTACTTTAGCATAAACTTCACACAAAGCAATTAGCACTAAAAGTGAGTAATATTAGTCCTTTTATAACAATAAAGCAACTAAAACCCTATCCAATAATGCGTAAAATGTCTAACATTACTAAACATTATCAATGAGATAACTATAAAAGGGTAATAGTGTACCATTAAGCATCTCTCCGTCAACATAAAGCATTATCGCATCAACTAGCAACATTCACTTAATCACCAATTCTATCTATGATGTCCAATATGACTTATATACCCTTCCATACTTCTATCCAATGCTAGACCACATGTTCCTGAGATACATGGCAATAAAACAAACATACATACGACAAATTTGTCTTGTGAGTTACATGACTTTAGCCATAAAAGACATTCATAAACAATTCAACCATTTTCAAAATCCTTTGTCATCAAATCATGTAATAATACTTTACCTTCAAAAACCTTCAATAATATTTTACTTTCCAAAACCTTTCATAAGAAGACATATAATAACACTTTGCTTCCAAAGCCTTTCATTACAAATAACGTAAAACATTTTGCTTTAAAAAACCTTTTAATAACATTTTGCTTTCCAAAATCCTTTCATAACAAATCACGTCATAACACTTTAGCATTTCATAGATCACATTCATTTCTTTAGGCTTTGACTGTTATTTAAACATAATCAGATTTTTATGCATAGGAACTTAATCACTCTTGGTGATACCCAAGACTTTACTAAGATGGTAAGAACATGATCAGACTACCTGACACGCCTAGGTCGTCGTGCGGTCAAAAATAAAGAAAAACCTAACACACACTAGTACAGTGGTAGTCAGGGTCGATCCGCAGGAGCTTCGTGGTTAGACTAAATGACAGATTACCAACTAGTAGTGTCACGCTACAGTCGGAGGATCTAGTTTCTATCTTCTTAATTACTAACACCCTAAAGCAATGATCAAACAAACTCAAGCCAAGCCAAGCTAAGCTCAAATGAACCTAGTCACTTTCTGAAATCAGAAGTGCATCTCTGAGTCAGAAGCAATCAAAGGCATCCAAACTAAGCAAAACCAAGCAAGCATAAACTAGCCACTAACTAAAGTTCTACTGAACAGTTACTAGCCAATGTTTAATGCCTAAAAATTAACCTAATTAGCTACTGATTTCAGCAAGGGAAAACAGTCCCAACAAGGTCAAAGCAAGATCCAAACACAAATCAATAATCAAAAACACAAACAAACATCCAAAACATCGAAATACCAATATTACTTATAACCAAATGCTTCTTATTCATCAAACTCAATATCCACACACCAAAACAGTAACAAAATGTCATAAAACAGAAATCTAAAGTGCTCAAGGCCAGTGGTTGTCACTCCCAAGGACCTTAGCTACAATTACTACTTGATACTAAAAGGAAATTAAATTCAAAAACATGAAATACCAATTGAGATGTTGCTGAAACGAAATCTTGGAGTCAAAGAGCTTCAAGGTCGATTTTACACCCGGTCTTTGCTAGGGTTTTCGGCTGAAATTGCCTCTATTTATAGTTGCAAATTTCCCGCAGCCGCGTCGCGCAGATGAAGAATCCGCGGCGCGCGTACTAATCTTTTCCCGTTTCTTCGGCATTTGAATGTGTTACACTGCCTTAAGCCCGCGTCGCGCATATCATAGATCCGCGGCGCGCGTACGAGTTTCCTTGATTTTTCATTCTTTTCCAAACTTCTTCCTTTTGCATGCTTTTAGTCCATGTTTCCATTCTTTTTCTCCAAACAAGTCCTGGCACGAAAAGTGAGAATACCCAGACATATCTGATATAATTTTATCAAAAACAGGGCTCAACAACGCCTAAAATTCTTGATATCACTAGGCGTTGTCAAACACCCCACACTTGTGCCTTGCTTGTCCCCAAGGAAGAGAGTTTTTAACAAATTATAATAAGGAATCAAATAATTTTTTACTGTGTTCAGTTTCAAAGTTTATTGCTCTTTGAGTTAGAGTGGAGTAGTTCGCGAAAACATAATTGAATTGTTCTTTGGAATTCGTGGCTTTCTAAAGAACCCTTGCTTACAAATTTTCTGTCCACAATGAAGTGTACTTACTCATTCAGATTCTAAAGGCCATTAAGGAATTGTCCATGACTTTCGATGTTGTCCGTGTAGCGAGCTTTCAGAAATACCATCCCAGACCAGACGATCTTAGGTGGTAAGGTGCATAAGTCCCACCCATTTTAGACTTACCGGCTCGAACAACAAAGGCCACAGATTGACATTTCCTTCGTAAATTCCAATCCTAAAACAGCTCAATCTTCTAAACTTGTAAAACTCAACTTATTTGACTAACTAATAGCATGATCACAAATAAACAGTATTTATTGAAAAATACTAGTGCTATCACAATCACAAACCATTCATTTCAAAATTGCAATTTATTAAAAATTTTGAAAAATATTGCTAAAAATTGAAAAATTGATCATTTCTGCAAAAATTTCAAAAAAATTCTCTCTTTCGACCGTCCACACCCCACACTTAAAACCGTACAACGTCCCCATTGTACAAAAATTATTTCAAAACAAGGGAGAAAGAGTTACCCCTTTTTGGACGATAGACTGCTTGGTGCTCAATATCACAGGTATAATTGCGAACAAACGGATCCTTGATTTCGTATTCCGGAGTTGTAGCGCTATAGTGAACACGCCGGTGGTCGAGACAAGTGGAGGGGGCACGGTGACCCCACACTTGTCTGAGACAACTCCTTCCCAATTTGATATATCATGCATAACTCAACAAACAAATTAAAAGCAAACATAACAAATATAAAAATGAACAAAATATACAGATAGAGGTGTCATAAGTTTTGTACATATATCCTAAAAAATAAAATATAAAAAGAAAGAAAGAAAAAGTACATTAGTCACCACCAAGTGGCCTGGAGGGTCCAGCCTCGTGATCATGGGCCCTAGCTGGGAATGGTCGGGGGCGCTGACCTTGCGCTGATGCAATCTGTAAAAGTACCTCCCCGATCCACTCGAGCTGGTCCTCGATCCTCGTGACTCTAGCCTCCAGTCGGTGCATGAATGCTGGGTCCTCCTGCGGCTGTGGCTCTGTCTGGGCTGCTGGTGCTGGCTCTGGTCTCCGGCGTCTCCTGCCCGGCTGAGCGTATGCGGGCTGGGGTGCCTGGGGAGGCTCTGTAGGTGCCCGAATGAACTGCCCCGGGCGCTGCTGCTCAATGAGCCGCATCCTCTCCAAAGTGCGTGCTGTGGTGCGAGATGGAGGTAGAGCGGTCAAGGATGCAGCCACGGGGGCAGTAAAAATCCCATATGAACGGGCCAGGCGGGTAATGAAATACCCCCGGGCCAATGGACTGCTAGTGGAAGCTCCTGTCGAGTGATTGGAGAAGGCAACTGCGAGGGCGAAGAGGAGATGGAGGAATCGGGACGGGTCGATGAGAGCCCAAAATAATGTCATGTCCTCCTCGGACACCTTCTCGCCCCCCTCCCGCTGCATGATGGAGGTGGAGACGATACGGTGCATGAGGCGGTGAAGTGGGTCACGGAGGTGGCTCTCCCTCGAGGTCCCCGCCTCGTACATAACGTTGGACAGTGGTGTCCAAATCTCCATGTTGCCGGACCTCTCCGGCTGCCCCTGGATGCAGGCTCCAAAGAACTGGGTGAAGTGGCGGTGCTGAAGATCCGCCGGGGTGTATAGCCCAACTCTCCTCCCAAACTCCCGGAGGTTGCACTCCCTCTGTGCACCTCCCAGTCGAAATCGGATGATCCTGGATCGTGGGTCCGATGCCCGAGGAGCGAAATGGATCGTGGAGAGAAACTCCAACAGTAGCTTGGTGTAGACCACGTCCTCGTCCGAGGACGTGGCCATGATCCTATCCCAGCCACGGCAAGTAAATGAAGCATCCCCCTCAACCCAAGTGCGGTGCAGAAACGGCTCCATCGCACCCCATAGTCCTGCATCTCTCAAAATATCTCTGTCAATGACCGTCGCCTCGAGAACCCGGCGACCAGTCAACGCGTCCCTCCGCGAAATGTACTCCGCGGAGCTAGCCAGTCCCTCGGGGAACTGGAGGAAAGCGTGCTCTAATCTGAACATCATCTGCAAAGAAAAAAAATACATAGCCACAAAAGACAAAATTTTTGCAAAATTAGTCCTTTTCTTCACTGCCGCACCGCGGCGCGGCCCAAGAGCAAGGCGCGTCGCGGCGAGCGGCTGTTTACAAAACCCCGAATCAAACTCGCAATTTAACCTGCCAAAACTCGATCCAATCATACCACAAGGTAGCCTAAGTGCCGACTAACTCATCTAGGGTCTCTATTTTGCAAAACAAACACCCTATGAGTTAGCATTGGCGATTCTAAGTTTTGAACTATTTTGGGCAAATCACTAAAATTAACCACCTAATTGCTAGTTTTAACAACTAATAGATAGTTAGAATAGCGTACCTTGGCAGTAGAAACAAAATGAGCAAGAAAAAACACGAGAGAATTTCGTTGTTCAGAGCTCCGAGTCGTGTGGGGTTGGGTTGAGTCGCGGCTTACCTTATATAGGGGAAAACCGACTGATCATTTCCCGCGTCGCGCATTTACGCTTTGCGCGTCACGCGTGTCACCAAATCAACCCCTGCGCATCGGGTTGGTTTACGACCCCGCGTCGCGTAATTCAAAAACCCGCGGCGCGGTCTTCAAAAATTCAAAAACTTCTCACACGACCCCACACTTGTTTTAGACCACTAATACCTGCAAAAAGATTGATGTATTTTCCTAATTAAATTTTAAGGAATATAAAACCTAACCTATGACACGATGGGTTGCCTCCCAACAACCTCTAAGTTTAACGTCTTCAGCCAGACGTGCTATTCCTATGCCGAATCTTCTTCTTCTTGAACCCTTGATGACATCTGCTTGAATCCTGGCATGAAGTTGTTGGCCATCATTGACATGAGAGATGTGAGTTGAGTCATTCGATCGCTCACACCGCTAATCCATTGTTGCTGAGATTCCAGGAGCTTAAAAACTTTTGCCTCTCGTTCTCTTGATTCCTTTTCATACTGCTGGTGTCTTGCTTCCATCATTTCTATCATGTCCAGCAGCTTCTCCTTTTCGATAGTGGATAACGGGTGGTCCTTGGTTTCTTTTAAATCTCTTCTTTTCCTCCTTCTCCCGTACGTGTCCAAATCTTTTCCTTACTCTTGATTCCAGGTTCCATTAATATCCTTCTGTCCATTTGTTTGCCATTTTCTTCTGAAGGTAATGATACAGGATTTCCAAACATGTTCAATCTTCTTTTCCTTGTCCCAAAGAAAATGTCCATGTCTCCTATCTTGCAATCAATCACCGAACCAGCAGTAGCTAAGAATGGGCGTCCTATGATGAGTGCAGGTGCATCGTCCAGGCTTTCATATTCCATAACCAGAAAATCCACGGGATAGAAAAAGTCCCCAACTTTGACTATGACATTCGTCAGTCTTCCCCGAGATACCTTTGTTGACTGATCAGCCAGCTGTAATACAACTTCTGCTGGCTCTATTTCTTCATTTTTGTACTTATCGTACAGGTATCCTGGCAGGATATTGACACTTGCTCCCAAATCTAACAAGGTGTTCCGAATAACCACATCTCCTACAGTAGTAGTGATCAATGGTGATCCAGGGTCCTTTTCCTTTTTGGATAGTGTTCCCAATAACGCCTCACTTGCTTTCATAGTCAACCTCACAGTTTTTGGTGTGGGTGCTTTACTCTTCCCGTTTTGTTCACACATTTCTTGCAGAATTATGGTATCCTCAGGGGCATCCTTAAGCTCATCCCATAGGGGTTGGTTCATTAAAGGCCTCATTGGTTTTGGTGCTTCCTGCTTCTTCTTCCCTTTCCTATCCTTCTTTTTCTGCTTGATTCCTGCTATCGTCGATTGTTCCTCCTTCTGGACCTCTTTGTCTATTTCTGGTTGGGTTTCCTTCTCAACAGGAATTCCTTCTTCCTTACCTTCTTCACTTCCTAGAACTTTATCTTCTTCCCCCAGTTTCACTTCACTTCCTACTTCAAACAAGTCTTCCAAAGTGACTTTTCGCCATCCAGATTCGACAGTGTTAACTTGATCTTTTCCTGGTCGCTGATTATGAGTAGGGTTGACCTCTGTAGCACTTGGCAATTTTCCACTGTCTCTCTTTTGCTGATCTGCAGCCATTTGTCCTATTTGTCGTTCCATGTTTGCAATGGCTTTTGCATTTGCTTGAGATTGTTGTTGGTAACATTATTGGGCCCCCTGTTGTTCTTATTGCTACTATTTCCATTTGTATTTCCATTGTGGTTGTTGTTATTTGCAGGCTGATGTGTTCTGGGCTGATTGGTCGATTGACTCTGGTAATTGTTTTGCCTAAAATTCTGCTGCTGTCCTTGGTTATATGGCCTGTAGGGTCGTCCATTATTATGCTGGCCTTGACCCTGGCCATAAATTTGATTCACCTCTTGAGTCTTAGGTCCTCCTTGACCTCCTTGCGATGGATTCTGTGGTCCATTTTGTAGTGTTGACATGAGCCTGTCAAACTTCTTATTCAGTTCACTAATTTCCTTCTTCACTTCCTTCTTCCAGTCAGCTTCGGCTCCTACTGCTGCTGCCGTACCTACAGTCTTCCTGGTAGAAAAGTTAGCCTTGGAACCATTGCTCAATTGTTTTAAGAACTGCCAAGCTTCCTCTAGGTCCTGCCACATAAATGTCCCACTTGATGAGGCATTTATCATGGCCTGATGCGTCTAACTGACTCCTTCGAAGAATAACTTAACTAACTGCCACCTAGGAATTTCGTGATGTGGGCAGGATCGTAACAACTCTTTCAACCTATCAAAGGCTTTGTGGAAAGCCTCTCCTGGCTTTTGCTGGAAGTCCTGAATGACCCTTCTGATTTCAGTTGTCTTACTTGCTGGATAAAATTCCTGAAGAAACTTTGCCTTGAGCTGATCCCATGTGGTAATGCTGTTCGAGGGTAAAGATGTAAACCAGTATTTGGCATTATCCTTAAGAGTGAATGGAAACAGTCTAAGCCTGAAAATGTTTCTATTAGTGTTCCTAGGGTTATTAGCATTGGCAATCGCTAAGAATTCATATAGATGATTATAAGGATCGTCTTGCTTATACCCTCTAAACTCTGGCAATATTCCTAATAACTGAGGTCTTATTTCGACTTGAGAATCAATGTTATCAGGAATATAAATTGGCGATGAATCATCATATTCCCGGGGTTGGAAATGTGATGCAACCGATTGCCGTCTTGTTTGTGCGAAATGTAAGGGTTGAGTAGGATTACCGTAAAGATGATCGTTATATTCCCGCTGACCTGGTGGTTGATACTGTGGTGCTCTTCTGGGAGGTCCCCGACCTCGGTTCCACTGTGGTTGTGGTGCTGGTGGCACCCATCCCTCGTCTTCCTCGTCATATCCCTCCTCTGTCTCTGGATAATGGTATTGTGGCTGAGGAGGTTGTTGATAGTGTATCGGTTGTGTAGGTTGGAATGTGGGTTGAGGTTTAAAAAGAACGTGTTGTGATTGAGAGGTTGGTGTCTGCTGTCGAGAAACTAGGGTGCCATCACGGGTCGGCTCTCCCCAAGACATTGCAGAGGTAAATGGATTGGTAGATTGTGGTTGTGAAGCGGGTGTAAATGGTGGGACAGATGGCGGAGTGCATGATGGTATGGGTGCAGGGGCTGAAACTGCACCACCAGAAGCACTCGTGCTCCCGAACTGAAACTCTGACAGTGGGGGAATAGAAAACACCCCCGTTGCCTCACCTGATGGTTCCTGGGCAACACTTACTGGACTACTACTAACCTGACTAAAATTCATGATATTTAAACGCCTACGGTCACGGATTTTGCGCGCAGTACGCTCAATCTCAGAATCAAAATGCAATGGGGATAATTGCTTACCCCTGCGGGTACGCATGCACTAGTGCAACACGCCCACAAAAATCAAAAAACAAAACTAACCAAATGAAATTTTCAAAAACAAGAAACAAGTTCCTACAAATCACTTAATCTAAGCTCACAGCTCCCCGGCAACGGCGCCAAAATTTGACATGCCTAGGTCGTCGTGCGTTCAAAAATAAAGAAAAACCTAACACACACTAGTACAGTGGTAGTCAGGGTCTATCCGCAGGAGCTTCGTGGTTAGACTAAATGACCGATTACCAACTAGTAGTGTCACGCTACACTCGGAGGATCTAGTTTCTATCTTCTTAATTACTAACACCCTAAAGCAATGATCAAACAAACTCAAGCCAAGCCAAGTTAAGCTCAAATGAACCTAGTCACTTTCTGAAATCAGAAGTGCATCTCTGAGTCAGAAGCAATCAAAGGCATCCAAACTAAGCAAAACCAAGCAAGCATAAACTAGCCACTAACTAAAGTTCTACTGAACAGTTACTAGCCAATGTTTAATGCCTAAAAATTAACCTAATTAGCTACTGATTTCAGCAAGGGAAAACAGTCCCAACAAGGTCAAAGCAAGATCCAAACACAAATCAATAATCAAAAACACAAACAAACATCCAAAACACCGAAATACCAATATTACTTATAACCAAATGCTTCTTATTCATCAAACTCAATATCCACACACCAAAACAGTAACAAAATGTCATAAAACAGAAACCTAAAGTGCTCAAGGCCAGTGGTTGTCACTCCCAAGGACCTTAGCTACAATTACTACTTGATACTAAAAGGAAATTAAATTCAAAAACATGAAATACCAATTGAGATGTTGCTGGAACGAAATCTTGGAGTCAAAGAGCTTCAAGGTCGATTTTACACCCGGTCTTTGCTAGGGTTTTCGGCTGAAATTGCCTATATTTATAGTTGCAAATTTCCCGCAGCCGCGCCACGCAGATGAAGAATCCGCGGCGCGCGTACTAATATTTTCCCGTTTCTTCGGCATTTGAATGTGTTACACCGCCTTAAGCCCGCGTCGCGCGTATCATAGATCTGCGGCGCGCGTACGAGTTTCCTTGATTTTTCATTCTTTTCCAAACTTCTTCCTTTTGCACGCTTTTAGTCCCTGTTTCCATTCTTTTTCTCCAAACAAGTCCTGGCACGAAAAGTGAGAATACCAGACATATCTGATATAATTTTATCAAGAACAGGGCTCAACAACGCCTAAAATACTTGATATCACTAGGTGTTGTCACTACCTTCGTATATAGTCACATGCTTTGACCGGTATGATAACATGATTGATTTTTATACTTAGGGCCTTAATCAATATTTTAGTGATACCCCATGTATTTACTAAGATAGAAAGAACATAATCAATCCATCCTAGTATCTGATTTTGTTTAGGACATCTACTTCGCGAAGGGGGTACTACCAGTAGACTCCTCTTTATTCCCCTATGAGAATATATGGCCTGAGCACAATGTTATCCATTCATTCATATTTCATTACATTTCTTGCATCAAATACGAGTCACTCAAATTCATATAAAGCCCATTAGCTAAAAGATATGTTCATAAACATAGTGAAACTATCATCAAATTTCCATTTTCAAGAAAAGATCTCATTTTATAACAATACTAGCATAAAGTCCAACTCATGGACAACTCAAGTTCTAAAGCTTTAAAAAATCATTTAAACTTTCAAACGTGTATGAATTTAAAATACAATCCCATGCATCCCATGTATGGTAAAATCCATATGTAACTCACCTTAGCAGTTAGGTATGTCTAGCTATACTACTTCTCTAGCTCTTGACTTTAATTTCTTTCAAGCACCCTTCAATCTCTATTGATTTAACAAAAGATAAGAAACATACTAAATACTAAACATAACACATGTGTCTACTAACTCTAATTTCATACTAGCATCATATATCATATTATACCAAAAGTTGTCCACTAAAAATTGGAATTCACAATTCCATTCCATTTTACAAGTTTTTGTCCTCTTAACCTTGGGATCCATAATTCCATTCCACTTTTTGGTTTTCCCTTTTGGATAAACATAATTAATCTAAGAAATACTTTTAACAATTTATCATAAGAAGTAAACTCATTCCACTTAACTATTTATCTGACATGTATTCACAATTTCTTATCATGTTTCAACACAAAATTTCGTTCCATGACTAATTATAACATCTATTATAAGCTTTCAAGTCATATTTGCATGCCAAATAACCATAAATAGTATCATTCAATTAAAACATTTTAACTTTTCTTTGGCAAAAAGTCATTTTAGGTTTCTAAAAACATTTTGTAATTGTCAATTAAGAAGTCACGTAACAATTCAAATAAACACAACATAATCATGTAGATATTTAACATATTTAACGATAACATTTGCCTCAAATCTGATAGGTTTTGATAAGCTTAAACGATCATTTTACGTAAAACAATTTTAAGCGGAAAATGGTAGCGGTTTTCAAATAACAATTATTTTAAGATCATTTTAACAAAACCACCAAGATTATCCAATTACATAATATAAAACGATTATTTGACAACCATAGGATGTAAAGAAAACAACCTTTGAAGACTTTGGTCCCACTTAATTTTGGGGAGTTGATGGAGATAGCAAGAGAACTCAAAGAAGAGTTCCTCTATAATGTATCCACCAACAAGATTGAGGCACTAGGAATGCTAGTTCCCTTTTGCATTAGTGACTTCTTAAACCTTTAAGTGCTTAACATAATTAAGCACTAAAGGAGAAGCACTTAGAACCACCATACTTGCAAGCAGCTTCAAAAGATAAAGCAATAGACTAGAGGAGAGAGTGCCATCGGTTTTCAAGAGGAGAAGAAGAAAAGCACCAACCTACAAACTCATGCAAACACTCTCTTATATAGTCTCATAAAAGATCTAAGACCCATGCTTTCATTTAATGCAAAGGTTGATTACTTGTAAGATGTATGGTGTGTAAGAAGGAGGTTGACAAGCAACGTCCCACACTCCTTATAAACTGTCGGGCAAGAGGGGGAGAGAAAGAGTGCATAACTAGCTTTGGTTACACTAACCAAATGTACTTATGCAACTAGAAAGTTAAATGGAAATCAAAGTGTCCAAAAAATTGTACATGACTTATTAAATCATATCATATGATATAATAACTAGTTTACTCTCTCTTGATTTATTATTTTCATAAAATAATAATTATCTCCTAATAAAATATAAGAGTTAATTATTTATTGATAATCGTATTAATAATAAGTATTAAATATGTGTCAACTTACTTAAGGTGTGACCCTATAGGATCATATGTTATTGACAAACGTCATTCTAAAATGATTATTGAGCATATAGATCCAACAATCTCCCACTTGCACAAGATTCATTATAGATTGACATAGACGTGGTTGACGTCTAGCAACAGACCACTGCCCCCAACAACATACAATGAGGTTCCATCCAGCAACAACCAATTACAAGTGCTCCAAGCCATAATTGGTTATAACGTATAAGTTTCAGTTATCCCTTTGTTACAGACATCATGTTGAACATGAGACATGGATCACAATAAATCTCATATGGTGTTCACTTTTGAGTAAGGCCTTAGATGTCTAACTCTCAATGAATAAGAGGAACAAATCTCATCTTGACTACGTACGTCTAAACTAGTAACGACTTTCCATTAATATCAGGGTCATTTTTGGGTTGCCTTCGGTAGTTCAAATGGTATTAAAGTTAATTGAGAGAGAGAAATAAATAGTTTATTAATTTGGCATATGATAATAAATTAATTATAAACTAGTTTGCAATTAATTATAATTAATTGGAATTAATTTAAATTAATATGGGATTAAATAAATGTGCATGGACTAAATACTAATTGTTTAAGAGTTGAATAATTGATAATTATTTGGGAGGATAGGGGACGATTTTAAAAGGGTTTTATCCCTTCAAAATCGTCCAACATATGGGTAAGTGACATGGTTTTGAATTTAAAGATAATACAAATTAATTAACCAATTATTCTTTATTCAGTTTGAATTCAAATAAGGTTTATCCGTAACACCTTTGCAAGCTATAAAAACCCCTCCTGGCCCTCATAAAGTCTGCACCACTTTTCCAGAGCACTCTCATTGGAATTGTTCTCTTCTCTCTCAGTAGAATCTATAATCCCTCTCTAGGGTTTATAGCGAGCTTTCTTAAATAACCAATTAACCTTATAATTTGGACTTATTTGGTGTGAACCATTAGAGGAACTCTAATTTGGGTACTACCTTCCTTAGCTTGGGATTTGATAGATACAAGGGTTCTTCAAGCAAATTGGTTTTGCTAAAGGTTGGTATTCTTAAACCCTCTTGTAGTTGTAAGTTATCAATAAGTAGCTTTGTTGTAGGTTTTTAGTAATTGTTACTAGCGTTAGAATTTTTGCATGTTTTCCACTGCATGTTTGCTTGTTCTATGGTATAGAAATCCTATTAGTAAGGACTTTCCATTAATAGCATGGCTCTTTTTGGGTTGCACTCAGTAGTCCAAATGGTAATAAGGTTAATTGACAGAAAGAAATAAATAGTTTATTAATTTATTATATGATAATAAATTAATTAGAAACTAGTTTAGAATTAATTGGAATTAATTGGAATTAATTTAAATTAATTTGGGATTAAATAAATATGTAGGGACTAAATATTAATTGTTCAATAGTTGAACAATGGATAAATATTTGGGAGGACAGGGGACGATTTTAAAAGGGTTTTATCCCTTCAAAATCGTCCAACATATGGGTAAGTGATAGAGTTTTGAATTTAAAGATAATACGAATTAATTAACGAATTATCCTTTATCCAGTTTGAATTCAAATAAAGTTTATCCCCAACACCCTTGTAAACTATAAAAACCCCTCATGGCCCTCATAAAGTTTGAGCTACTTTTCAAGAGCACTCTCACTGGAATTGTTCTCTTTTCTCTCAACAGAATCTATAATCCCTCTCTAAGGCTTTATAGAGAGCTTTTGTTAAATAACCAATTAACCTTATAAATTGGACTTATTGCGTGTGAAACATTAGAGGTACTATACTTTGGGTACTACCTTCCTTAGCTTGGTATTTGATTTACACAAGGGTTCTTCAAGCAAATTGGTTTTGCTAAAGGTTGGTATTCTTAAACCCTATTGTAGTTGTAAATTGTCAATAAGTAGCTTCATTGTAGGTTTTTAGTAATTGTTACTAGCCTTAAAATATTTTTATGTTTTCCGCTGCCATGTTTGCTTGTTCTAGGTATAGAAATCCTATCACTTATAACTGCCTTTTACGGAACAGCGTTAAACCATGTCAAAGCACAACAATTCCTACACTCAAGTCCCAAATATGTATCTCAGGTCGAAGAATACCAAGATATTACCTTAATCAAATATCACTCATGACAATGATTCATGAAGTGATTTTGATGCGGGTCTTATCCAATACTTATTCTCTAATCAAGTACCTATGAATTTTGGTCGCAACCCTTTGCCATTTTCATCTCCATGGAAATCAACCAATCCATTCATATCAGTCTTACCTCATAGATGCTCCCACAACTATAAACGACTATGGACATTTAGAATAACTAGGTTACTCAAGGATTAAACATGTTAATATAGAACATACCAATTATTTAATGAAAAGATCATATCCAATATATCAAGTCATCATAATAAATGTTGATTATATTTTTCCAATATCCAAGTCCTAAATTTAATTTGCATGAATTGTATCAATACAATCGTCCCCATAATAAACTTTATTCTCAGTATAGTTGATTATCTTGGAGAGCATGATTGGTGTTCAGATGTGAATTACTATCTTTTAGCTTGATCAAGTACATTCTTGAAATCATAAAATATTTTTAGGTGATTCCTGGATGGAAGGACTCAACCTAGTTTCAAATCAATCTATACACCCAATCATATTAGAATGCAACTTCTGAAGTAGCAGTGTATTCTATTTTGTAGTGGAATGGATTATTATGTATTTATTAGAACTAGTTCCAATAAAACTCATTCTTCATTCATAATGACGTTATAGTCCATTTATAATTCACTATTATATTTATGTGTTTTGAAGTCAGCATCTTATGTAGCTCATTACATAAGGATCTTCTTCAAAATTGATTAACTAATATGCGTTCTCTTAGTGTTTCTCAAGTACTCTTAGAATGTCCTTTTAGTCATCCAATGAATTTCCCATGTATCTTGTTGGTATCTTATGATATGTTCATAGCATAATCATATTCCTAGTCTTGTGCATCATATGGCATAATGATGAGTTCATTTGTCAAAGAAAATGGAATATGAATCATTTTATCTAGTTCAAACTTTTGTGCTTAGTCATTTTGAGGCAAGCTCAAAATAGTTTCATGTGGCATTGACAAGGATCCTCCATGAAAACCTTGCATCTTGATATCTTTCAAGATATTGTCAACATATAAAAAATATTTAAAATTTTAACATTTATCTTAATCTATCTCCATAGATTTTACATTCCAATAATGTAATTTTGTCATTCCTGAATCTTTCAATTTAGAAATACTTTCCGAGTCAAGGCGAAACATCATTGCATAGTCGGGATGTAATTTCTTATGATTAAATATGTGTTATTCATAGAAGATTAGGAATATCACTATGGTCCTACTAGTTCATAGTAAACATAAATGTTTATCATCATTGTATCGTAAAACATACTTTGTGTTTTCACAATAAAATGATAATTCTAGTCTTGAGATATTTTCCTTATATCCAAAATGGATGTTAAAGTTTATGCACTTTGTTAAGATATCTTGGATTATAAAAACCTCCAGGTAGACATCTTCAAGAAGTTTGTATTAAGGAAAGTGGTTTTCTGAAATCCATTTGCCAGATCTTATAATCACATTATGAGGTAATGGTAAATATACTTGTAGATCTAATCATAGCCACTTGAGAAAAAGGGTGGGTCATAGTCAATGACATGAGTACCAGAGAGGCCTTTTTACAACAAGTCTTGCTAAAAGTGCATAGATTTCCATGTTTTTCTTTTTGAAAGAACCACTTACTCCTTGTTTTCTCACTACCTGGAGGAAGATTAATCAAGCCCATACTTGATTATTATCCATGGATAGCATATCAATGTTTATGGCTCAAAGTCATTTATTAAATTCAAAATCTGACATAGCATTTTGGTAGTTGATAGATTTGTTGGATTAGGTGTCTAAGCCATGACTTATAAATTGTATTTATCTTATTAATTGAAGAAAAGTCCATTTGCGTTTCCCTCATAGCTAGAGGTTTGATACAGAGTTCAGTAGAGAGAAAGGTTGATTTATAAAATGTTTAATAAATCAATAGAAATAAAATAAATAGTTTATTAATATATTAAAGTGATAATATATTAATTAGAAACTATATTGATTAATTAGAAATTAATCTAGAATTAATTGGAATTAATTTAGTGATTAATTTAATTAATTAAAAGTGCAGGGACTGGTTTTGTAATTATTTAATAGTAAAATAAATGGCTGGCCAGTGAAGGGCTGAAGGTGGCAAGATTTTGTGGGAGCCTCCACAAATCTCGAAACCCCAATTAAGGTTTTTAGAGGCTTGGTCTAAATGGGTAAAAGGCTTGTCCATTAAGGGGCTCCTCTAGGGTTTTGACTGTACCACCTGGAGGCTATAAATAGAAGCCCCTGGAGGCTCTATTCTCTACGCCACATTGATACTCTGTCTCTCTGGAATTCTGTTTTCTCCTCCATTGCTTGGGTGTGACTTCATTTGAGGCAGGACATTTGTGCTGCTGGCTTCAAGAAGAAAATCAAAGGTTGGGTTTTCTTATTCTTATTCTTTAGAAACAATTGTTGGCCTTAGGAATTTTGTTATATGTTCAATTGTAGAAAACATAGATCCTCATTCTAGGTTGCATGTGAACTTAGGATTATTAGTTCATAGATTGTTAAAATCCTTTCAGTGGTATTAGAGCCTTGGCTGTTTTTCTTGTTGAATTGTTATAACTGATTATTTGCTTAAGGGTTTTTTGCGAAAATTAAAACCCTTGGAAGACCAATTCAACATGGTGCCTAGGGTTTTGAAAACTCTAGCCTCCACCCCATTATTTACGAAAATTGCTGCTAGGGTTTCTTAGGTTTGATATTTTTGGTAATTGTGATTAATTAATAACTGGAAACCTTAAACCCACTACTTGCAATTTTTCGAAATTAAGGGTTTAAGTTAGGCAAGTTAATTTGATTAATTTGTGATGCCTATCTAGATTTAATTAATTTACTAAATAGTTTAATTAAAAGATAAATTAAATCACTTAAAGATTTAAATTTAATTTTCGAAATTAAATGTTAATTTACGAAAATATTAAAAGATTAAAATATTTTAAAAGCTTAAAATACATCTTATATATGTTGGATTAGGTGTCTAAGCCATGACTTTATAATTGTATTTATCTTATTAATAGAAGCAAAGTCCATTTGGGTTGCCCTCATAGCTAGAGGATTGGTGTAGAGTTAAGTAGAGACAAATGTTGATTTATTAACTATTTAATAAATCAATAGAAATCAATAAATAGTTTATTAATATATTTAAGTGTTAATATATTAATTAGAAACTATAATAAATTAATTAGAAATTAAAATGAAATTAATTAGATTTAATTTGGTGATTAATTTAATTAATTAAAAGTGCAAGGACTGGTTTGTATTTATTCAATAGTTGAATAATTGACTGGCCAGTGGACAGGGGCCAAAGTTGGCGCCAATATGGAGGGAACGTCCATAGTTTGCGAAACCCTAATTAGGGTTTAGAGGCCCTAGTCCAAGTGGTCAACAGGCTTGCCCACTAAGGAGGCTCCTCTAGGGTTTTGGCTGTAACCCTTGGAGGCTATAAAAGGAACCTCCTGGAAACCCCAAAACCTGCGCCAACTCTCTGCCTCTCTAGAAACTCTGCTGTCTTCTCTCCTCCAATGCTTGGGTGTGACTCCACTTGAGGCAGGATAGTTTTGCTGCTAGCTTCTGGATCAAGAATCAAAGATTGGTTCTTCTGATTTGTACTTTAGAGATTAATTGTTGCCCTTTAGGTTTTATTATATGTTCATAGTAGAAAGCATAGATCTCCTTTAGGGTTGCATGTGAACTTAGGAATTTTTTAGTTCATTGTTTGTGCAAAACCCTACAATATATATATTATAATTAATAGTTAATATTTTATATATAAAAGATAAATTGGTTAGTCATACCGTTAGTAGGCCTCATTCACAAAACTGTCCAATAAAGAGGGTATAATGTGAATTGATTCTAATCCATGAAATTGCACATTGCACTTTGTGAAACATTGGTGGAGCGTGTGTGGTTTACCGGCACACCAATAGGGGTTCACAAAGAGTTGCAATGGGTTTCTCGATCTTACCATTATTGATGGAGTGTGCGTGGTTAACCGGCATGTCAATTAGAGATGGTAATTGATTTCGAGAGTACCAAGCTAATTTGCATGGTTATTCACATCCAGTTTGTGATCCTCGGTATCCCAGTCACAAACAGTGGAGCATATCCGAGATTAAACATGCTATTGAACAGTTCAATAAATCTCAAAAGAACTAGGAATTCCATTATAATATGATTATCTTCCGCGGTGGAATTGGCTGAATCGTCATTCGCCTACCTTTATAAAATTTACAATTAGATTACGACATCCCTCTTCTATATTGTGAATTGTTATAGTTGGGTCCTAGCCTTATTATTATGTTGGGTTAATATTAAGGGTCATATATGTATCTAACTAAAAACTACCTTCTTTTATAGATGTCTTCCGCTGACCAATCCGTTCCCCACTCAAACTCCAGTAATGTGACTTCAATCTGTCGTTGTGTTCCCGTGTGACATTGGATGGCACTAACTATAATGACTGGATCAGAAACATTAAGATGGCTCTAAGGTTTGAGAACAAAGAGTATGTTCTTGAAACCGAGTTCATTGAAGTTGACCTCGATACTGCTACTTGTTAAGTCAATTTGTGCTGAAGTGCCCAACCATCCGAAGTCCTTCTGCCCATACCTCCGAAGTAATAAAGAAGTAGAAGACCCCGAAGTTTGAAGACTCCGAAGTGTGATGCACAGAGGATCCGAAGACTTCACAGCCTGTCAACCTTTTGTGTGCACGCGTATAGTACAATACGTGGTGCATGAATCTCTTATCCTATTGGATAGTACACTGATAGGATATTTTCTGTAAAAGGTTGTACTATGCGTATCATTGAACTAGTATAAATATCAGTGGTACCATACCGTGTTAGGATGCAATAGAAAAACCCATTGTAAAACCCTAAAGTTATAATCAAGCATTCGACACAAGTTATTCAATTCTCTTTGTTCATCTAATTGTTTTTATATTACTCGTATGTGATTGTTAAACTTTCATAGAACTACTAGAACAATAGTCATTATTCAAATCTAATTTGACTTCAACACCCAACAAGTGGTATCAGAGCAGCTCAGCTCGAAAACCTGTTAGTAGAGTTTTTATTCCATTGCTTCAGTTCTAGATTTGAATTGTTTCTCAAATCTAGTTTTCCGCAACTGTTGCAAGTCTCTATTACTTGTTTTTACTGAAAAGATCCTGTTGAAATCCATCAAAATGACTGATTCCACAGCAACTTATGCCAATATGCTTAATTATACATACCTCATTGGTTCTACAACATAGGCCCCCGTTCTAGTAACCTCTTACTATGACTACTGGGCAGGCCGAATGAAGGATTATCTTATCGGACATGATAAAGACTTATGGAGGTCTGTAACTAAAGGTCCACACACAGACATTGTTGGTCGTTTTGTTGTTCCTGATGGAGAAGAGGCTGTAGTTCTTAATGCAGCTGATATGAAGAAACTTGAAAACGATGAGAGGGCCATGTGTGAACTACGAAGTGGTTTGGGTCCTGATGTCAGCCATCACATTGCTGATGCGAAATCTGCAAAAGAGATGTGGGATAATCTCGAACTCCGTTTTGGAGGAGATAAAATCCTTCATACAAGCAAAGTTCAAGAAATCCTTGCGGACTTCGGGAACTTTAAGCAAGAAGAAAATGAGTCCTTAGAAGCCTGTTACGAACGTCTGAGCAACATGATTTACACCTTAGACAAGTACGGTGAAACAAGAAGCCAACAAGAGATCAATATTAAGTTTCTTTACAGTCTTCGCAAGGAATGGAGACCAATCATGCTCATGGTAAAATCTTACGAAAATATTGAGAAGTACAAGTTGGCTGCTCTGTACAATCTGCTGAAATCCCATGAACCAGATGTTGTGGGTCGTAGAAGTGAAATGGCCAGTTCTGGACCACTTGCCCTTGTTTCAAAGGAGGATGAAGAAACAAGTGATGAAGACATTGCTGCTTACATGGTAGATGAGAATGGTGAAACTGTTGCTCTCTATGCCGCTAATAGTCGAAGGTTCAAGAAACCATTCATTAGAAACAACTCTGGGAAGCCTTTTGTCAAGAACTTCAACAAATCAAACTTCAATACAAAACCCAAACCTGAGATGATCACTCCGAAGGATGAAAATTTAAAATCTCCAACCCCGAAGCCATCTGAAAAACAGGCTTCGAAGTCATCCAAAGAGAAAGTTGATGAGAAAAAGATCCTCGGTGATTCAGGCTATGATTGCAACTATTGTAATGGTAAGAATCATTTTGCAAAAGATTGTATGCTTCGCAAACAAAATGAGAAAAAACCACAAGTGAAAGATGAAGCATACTATGCAAGAAAAATGGAGGAAGTTTCTAGTAAGGGCCAAAGACCTAGCCCTAATGGCTGCTGATGATCATCAAGGATCCTATCAAGTTTGGTCTTCGGACTCAGATGATGATGAAGTGAGAAAGCCAACTCATAGTGCTTTCATGGCATATGATGTCGGTAAGAGCTTTCTGAAAGACACTTCGGAGAAGATGGATGATGAAGAGATGTTGGAGGATGGAATAACTGCTGGTCTTGGTATCGTCACTTCGAAGGTACATGAAATGACTGTTGCTGATACTCCAAAGACCAGTTTTGATGACTCTTCTGATGACGATGAGGAAGTATGCTTGATGGCAAATGACACTCGCCTAACCATCCCAGAACAGGTATCCAAACTCCTCTCATCTTTTAAAATTCCTATTTCTCAATCTACTCCCATTATAAATGAAATAACTCGTGATTGTTCTGTCATGCATAAATTACTTGTTGATGCTAAAAATAGGGAAATACTCACTGAGCAGGAGGTTCTAAGCTTGAGGTGGAGAGTTGAGAGTCTGAAGCTAGCTCTAGAAAAATCCAATCTAAGAATCTCCCTGCTAGAAGAAAATAGAGAAAATTTTTAAACAATCATGATGTAATCTTGAAACAGCGAAACATATTTTGTGAAACAGCCAAACGACTATATGCGCATATTACAAGAATTTATCTTTCTGCTGATGTTTGCAATGTTCAACATAGACTACTGTTTCCTTTTATTGAGTTTAAGCTTAAGGAAGTCGATAGCATATCCTATGAATGTGAATCTATTGTGTCAGGGTCCGAAGTCACAAATCCATCATACAAACATGGTTTAATATCTGTAGAAAAACATCTCACTGCTGATAATCTGTTGAAAATCTTACCACAAGAAATTCCAATCTTGAAAAAGGTTGTACCTCAAATTGAAACCAAGGAAAAAGAATTTGTTAATAATTTGTCTAAGAAGGATTCTGAAAGCGATTCGGACATGGAGGAAATTGACTGCTCATCATTGACATTATTAAAATCATCCTCTGTATCAGAATCACCCTTCGAAGACATCTCACAACTGTCTTCAGTGGACAAAGGAAAAAACAAAAGTGAGTTGTGAACCAAAAACTTTTGAAAACAAAGAAATTGTGAAATCAAAATTACAAATCTCAGATGTTTGTGTCTCTTATGATCAATATCTCAAGGACAATTCAAAAAGGCTAGTTCATGTGGCTTGTATCTATCCAAAAATTTACTGTTTCAAGAATGCCATCTTTGTGAAATCAGGTGGATTGCCTTTGGTCGAAAATGATTTAGAAAAACTTCTTGAGAAGGATAATTCCACAGTCACTGAGGAAGGATTCTTCTCGTCATCTAAAATTATTGAAAACGATATGAATGAAAGAATGGAAGTTAAAGTCAATATAAGAAAACAAGATTTGTATGGCCATAACATCTACAATCGTCTATGTCATGAAAAAGAAAAGATTTCTAAGAACATGTCACACCTTTTAAATCTCAAAAATGATAGTCACATCTAAACTAATCGAAACTACAAACAAATTCAAGTTGTGGAAAAACCCGCAGCTCCGAAGATGGATGTTTTTCAATTAATGGAATCATGTGAGTGTGTACCGTTGTCACAAACCTTAGAAAAAACTATTTCAAAACCAAAAGTATCTGTTACCAAAGCTTCGGTACAAAAACCACTAATTTTGAAAAGACCACAAATTTTTCAAAAATCAAAACCAGCAATACTGATTACTAAACCAATTCAAAAACCTACTGCTGAGAACTTGAAATCAAAACAAACTCAAAATCTTGTGAAAAGAAAAACTCCCATTGAAGGTTTGAAAGAAAATGAAGCAATTGCTTCAACTTCTGGAACAAAACCATGTAACTCAAAGGCTTCGGAAGTTAAAAATCAAAAGGATAAACCAACTTTTACACCAACAAAACCTAACTTTCCAAATCCAAAATTTCAAAAACCCACTAAGAAAACATTTTCAAAAGGAAACAATTTGATAGATACTTTCCATGAGTGGCTAGAAAAAAATTTGGATCTGTTTAAAGATAAGAATCTTTCACTAAACGACTTCAAATTGGCATAGGAAGAGTACCTTTGTACCTCTACGTTATGCAGCTCAATCTCAACGAAGTCAACAATTGAAAAACCAAAACAAAATTGGAAAAGGAATGATTTAAAAGAAAACTTAACTGCAAGAACAAGAACTTCAAAATCTTCAATGACATCAAATCCCTCAAGTAAAAAAGAAAACTTCAAAAACCTCGAAGTCAAAATCATCCATTCAAAAATAGGTTCCGAAGTCTGCCATTTTGTCAGTCACTTCGGACTCATCTATTTTGACTAAAAACTCTTCGGAATCCTACTCAGACACTTCGGAATCTTGTTCATCACATGAGGCTTCGGAGAATCTGATTAATTTAAATGCAAATGAAATTTCTGAAGAGGCCGTAGAAAAATGGATTCAAGAATCCTTTGCTTACCCTGAGGACCCAAGATTGATTGGGTACCAACTCCTTCTTGATTGATTGCAGGTTATGTCAAATGAGCGGTATGATTCTAAATGGTACATGGATAGTGGCTGCTCAAGACACATGACTGGGAAGAAGGAGTATCTTAGGGACTACAGAACTTTGGATGATGCTGGAAATGTTTGCTTTGGTAATAATGAAACTTGTCCAATTCGGGGATATGGCAAAATAACAAATGGCCAATTCACAATCAGTAGAGTGGCATTTGTTGAAGGGTTAAAACACAATCTTGTGAGTATATCTCAATTGGTGGTTGGAACTGGCAATGCTGTAACATTCAACAACCAAGGAAGTGTAATCACAAAAGGAGAAACAAAAGAAGTCTAACTGAAATCTGAAAGGAAGGGATCAATGTTTCCCTTGTATCTAAAGCCTGTAACTGGTGGGAAATCTTTATGTCTTCTCTCAAAAGCCAACTGCGATGTCAGCTGGCTATGGCACCGAAGACTTGCTCATCTGAACTTCAAAGATTTAAACAAGTTAGTAGCTATGGATTTGGTTCGAGGAATGTCTGCTCTCAAATTTGATAATGACACTCTTTGTTCTACTTGTGAACATGGCAAGCAAACAAAACAACGGCATCCAACAGTGATCAATCCCAAAATCACCGAACCTCTTTCACTTCTCTACATGGATTTGTGTGGACCATCCGCAGTTGAGTCAATTGGGAAGAAGAAATACATTCTTGTGATAGTTGATGACTACTCAGGGTTTACTTGGGTTTTATTCCTAAGAAACAAATCAGATGTTGCTGAAGAAATCATTAACTTCATAAAGAAAATGGAATTGATGCTCAACAAGAAAGTTCGAACTGTGCACAGTGACAACAGTTCTGAGTTCAAGAACCAAACTTTGGATGGATTCTTGAAAACAAGAGGAATTAGTCACAACTTCTCTGCACCTTACACTCCACAACAAAACGGTGTTGTGGAAAGGAGAAATCGGTCTTTGTGTGAAGCAGCTAGAACTATGCTAAACTTTGCAAACTTGCCTATGTACTTCTGGCCCGAAGCTATTTCTACTGTATGCTTTACTCAAAACAGATCTTACATTCACAAGCGATTTCACATCACTCCTTACGAAGTGCTGAACCGAAGAAAACCAAATCTCAAATTTCTTCACATCTTCGGTTGTAGGTGTTTTATCTTGAACTTGAAGGATCACTTGACTAAGTTCAATGATAAGTCAGAAGAAGGAATCTTCCTTGGATACTCTCAAGACTCAAAGGCTTACAGAGTCATGAACAAGAGAACTCGAAAAATCGAAGAAACCTTCAACCTAAGGTTTGATGATTACTACATCAAGAAGTCTCTGCATCCATTCCCTATGTCATCCATCTTTCCAAAACCTGCTGTGGATGATGTATCAATCACTACATTTGATATAGACTTTGCACTTTTGTTCGATCCACCTGTAAGGGCTGTGGACTCTGAAGCCAATGCACCTGACAACCATGTATCCAAATTATCCAAGCTCACAGATGGACCTGATGATTCCTCCACAAGTAGTGTATAAAGACCATCATCTGTTGAGGGGGAGCCATCTGACCAAAGTGAAGGAAATTCTAGTGTTGATAGGGAACCTTCTAACCAAAGTGAAAGAAATGCAAGTGTTGAGGGGGATCCAAACAACAGTCCAAGAGGAACCAACACCCCTATCTCATCTCCCCAGGAAATCTCTAATATCATGTCCTTGTATCCAACAATCCAGGGGGAGCCAGAGATTGCAACACCTAACACAGCCACACCAAACTCTTCGGATAAAGCTACCACTTCCTCAACACCAATACATGTCGAGGGGGAGAACATTCTAAACTCTTCTTCACAAATGCACACACCACAAATAAACACAACAAATTCAAATAATCACTTGTTAATGGGTGATTTCCCATCCACTTCCGGGTATCCTTCAGATATCGAAGACATCGATGCTGAAGGACCTCCTGACTTTGATCCAAACTATCCTCCCTTGGACAAATGGACGAGAAATCATCCACCATCACTTGTCATCAGTAATGTTCAAGATAGAGTATTGACTCGTGCACAACTTCATCAAAAACAAATTGATTTAAACAAAACTTCGGAGTTGTGCATGTTCAATGTCTTCATCTCAAAAATTGAACCTAAGAACGTTAAAGATGCATTTGATCACTCTGACTGGATTGAAGCAATGCAGTTGGAATTAGAAGAATTTGAAAGAAACAAAGTGTGGAGGCAAATTCCTAAACCTGCAAATGCTTCAATTGTTGGTCTCAGATGGGTGTATAGGAACAAGCTAGACACCGAAGGCAATGTGGTTCCAAACAAAGCAAGGTTGGTTGTCAACAGGAGGGGATTGACTATGAAGAAACATTTGCTCCTGTTGCCAGACTCGAATCAGTTCAGATATTTTTAGCTTATGCTGCACACAAAAACTTTGATGTCTATCAAATGGATGTCAACTGTGCTTTTCTGAATGGTGATCTAGAGGAAACCATTTTTGTTGAACAACCACCTGGTTTTGAAAGTAAAATTCATCCGAATCATTGCTATGTTCTAGACAAGGCAGTCTACGGTTTAAAACAAGCTCCAAGAGCTTGGTATGAGACCTTGACTAAATTTCTAAAAGAATCAAACTTTAAACAAGGTTCAGTGGATCCAACACTTTTCAGAAAGAAAGTTGGATCTCATTTGATGTTAGTCCAAATTTATGTGGATGACATAATCTTTGGATCCACTAACCCCAATTTGTCAAAAGATTTTGAAAAACTAATGAAAAGAAAATTTCAAATGAGTATGATGGGAAAGATTAACTTCTTTCTTGGATTACAAATAAAACAATCCAAATAGGGGATATTCATCAATCAACAAAAGTACACGAAGAGTTTGATTGAACGCTTCGGAATGACTAACTGCTCAAAAGCAAAAGTTCCATTTCCTGCAGGTACAAGGTGGAATCCTTCATTGGACAAACCGAAGATAGACATACAACAGTACCGAAGTACGATTGGATCACTGCTCTATCTCACAGCCAGTCGCCCTGATATCATGTTCGCATTATGCAATTGTGCAAGATATCAGGCTGACCCAAGAGAACCTCATCTGGCTGCGGTTAAGACAATCTTTCGATATCTTCATGGCACACCTGCCTATGGCCTGTGGTACCCAGCAAATTCTGGATTCTACATACAAGCTTACTCAGACTCAGACCTTGGTGGATGCTCTATTGATCGCAAGAGCACTTCGGGGGGTTGTCAATTCTTAGATAGAAAGCTAATTAGCTGGCAATCCAAGAAGCAAACTTGTGTCTCTATCTCCACAGCAGAAGCAGAGTATGTAGCAGCTGCAGCATGTACCTCACAAATCATTTGGATCCAAAGCCAACTGAAAGATTATGCCATCAATATGAGAAAAATACCTTTGTTCTGTGACTCCCAAAGTGCAATTCGCATATGCCACAATCCAGTTCAAGATTCCAAGACGAAGCATATAGCTCTTCGCTATCACTTCATCAAAAGTCATGTTGAGGAGGGGAATATTGAGGTGCACTTTGTTCACACCACAGAACAACTGGCAGATATCTTCACAAAGGCACTGAATGAAAAGGCATTCACAAGAATTGTTCGTGGACTTGGAATGATAGATGGATCCACTCTTCAATAAATCTCAGATTTGCTCACTATCACTCCTTTCCTCAGTTTGAAAATTTGTAAAATCACAAAACACCACAGCGCTCCGAAGAGTCTTATCGCTTCGGAGCTGATCGGAGAAACACAAGAAAAATCACTTTCATAAAATTTCACCGCAGCACTTTGAAGTAAACTTTCACTTCGGAACTCTGCGGAACAAAAATTTCTATCAAATAAAATCATGAAAATGGAAAATTTTCACCTAAACATATTGTGACTTCACTCGTTAAGGACAAAATTGAAAAGTTTTTAAATCAAAGAAAATTCAAAAACAAGAAAAATAAAGTTTTGAGCCTTCGCACTATGTTTTGAGAAAAGTCTGATGCACAATGACAAAGTTTAATCTTTCCTTCATGGATTAACCAAGTAAAGGACAAAACTTTGATTTTAGATTATGATAATCATACCTTATTGCACTAAAAGGTATTTGGGAATCGACTTGAAACATTGGTAAGAAAACAGACTTCGAAGTGAGGTTAAGGCTATTTTACAATTTGAAGCCTTGTTTGATTCCAATATCTTTAACATAATGTCTATTCCTAACCAACCTTAGGAACTTGACTCGCTTCAACTTCAAATTAATCATGTAGCCTCAAAACTACACAGGATAACTCAAGTGTTCCGAAGTTTTCATCAAAGATAGTACCAACATTGTCTGATAAGCAAATTTAAAAATACCTTTCATTAATGGTACAAAATTGAACTAAAGAAGCTTTTCACACTCAAGGATTGTATAAAACAAAACCAAAAAGCACCAAGAAGGAAACCAAATGGTGAAAATTTTGTATCTTCGGATAAGTAAATCCAAAATAAAATTAAAAAGAGAAAAATTGAAAATCATCAAAAAGATAAACAGAAGACAAATTGTCAAAAGAATCAAAGACAAACAAAGACAAAAAGATAAACATGGGAATGCAAAAGAAAGAAAAATCAACATTTCAAGTAGTCTATCTTAAATGATAAAGTTGGAGTGGTGTACGAAGCTCAAAGGCTTGTCATCAGAGTCTAGTATCCAAACACTTCAATTGATGAAAGGGAATATATTTTTCAAAAAGGATCTTCAAAGACAATCCAATTTATAAAAACACTTCTGATGTTCAATTCAAGAATGAAAAGTTCTTTAAATTTCAAATGCATATAATGTTACCATTATTATGCATGAAAAATTTGAAACACAAAAGAAAAATTCAAACTATGTTGCGAAATGCGAAATCAAGTTAATGATGGGGTGATTAGACTTATACGTTCATGACTGATACTGAACCAAACAAACTTCGAAATGAAAAATGGACTTCCAACATGATTCGAATGATCCTGAACTTTAACTTGTTAAATTCTCTTTTCATAACTTTCCAGGAAGTTAAGGATAAATGTCACACTGCATCATTCAAAAGTTAACCCAAAATTTCAAAGAAAAACCAATGGACTTCGGTGTCCTAATAAATCACCCTAAGTAAAAACTACTCACTTCAGAGTTTATCATAACTTTATGACTTCACTCCGATGAGCACTTATAACGGTCATAATTTTCTTCAAAGAACCGAAGTCAATTTATTTCTCAATTGATTTCCACACTTATGATTATCTCATAGACAAACATTCTTTTGAATTTAATAACCGTTTTTACACAGCTGTCACTGAGACAATCATGGCAAATCCTAACAAGAAGATCGTGTGAATATGGCGGTTTAATTTCAAATAATGATGACTGACAGACGTACGGTTACGTTTTTGCAGGAAAAGTGGAACGGTGGGGTGCTGATGTGTCATACTGTTAGTAGACCGTTTCCCACACACATTAAATGGCCTTGGGACCACGAATACTATATATACATCACGATCCTTCTGTTCATCTCTTTACGCGATCAATACTCTCAGAACTCCTCAGCAAAAAACTCTCTCAAAAACCCTAAGTTCACTCATCTTCCTCAAACACTTCAACAATGGCTGAAGCATCATCTCAAACAACTGAAGCTTTCTCCATCCCTGTTCTAAAGAACCAGTCTGCTAATATGGTTCTCCGCAACGATCTAAAGCTTTACCCTCAACCGATTGATGCGTTGGTTGAGTGTCTGAAGAGGTCTGTTCTCGGTTATGCTTTAACCTGCACTCCCTCCATCCCTGCGACTCGGGTTCACAGGGCACACTACACATCAAACGCTCTATTTGACTCCAACAACCAAGTCAAATCTGTGTTTTATGAGGCTGTCGACTCCAAGGGCAAGACCAAGAAGATTCAACTGACCAAGGAGAAGTTTGCTGAAGCTTTTCATCTTCCAGTTTACAACTCGAAGGAAATGGTGGTCCCATCTGCTGATCAACTGGTCGCAATGTTCAATGAGATGGGGTATGAACCCCTGCTTGAAAGGATCAGCACTTTCAAGAAAAATCAGTTGCCTGATCTTTGGAGATACTTCTTCAGTAACTTCCTTAGATGTCTTTCTGGAAGAACTTCTAGCTTGGATTCAGCAAGTGTCGCATTTCAAGCCCTCCTCTATGGAATCTACTATGATGTCAAGGTAGATTTCGTATCAATTCTCTGGGCTGATTTCTGCTCCCACATAAACCATAGCATGAAGGGAACAGAAATTGCAAACCCCAGATTTTGGGAGATTGTTGTCCATACCCACTACCAGCAAGTAGGGTATGTTCCTGATCCCTCGCTTGCTGAGATGAAGTTCACTCCCATCGCAATTCCTGCTCTTTATGAAGAACCAGCTACGTTCTATGCACAAATTCCTCAGGCCATGCTTTCCAAAGTTCCCATGGAGTGCAATGAGGTAAACACCTACAGGAAGACTCTTATTATTCCATTCCCTGTTCGTGATGTCACTCAGGAAGGGACTCAGACTGCAGCAACAAAGGCCCAAACAAAAGCTAAGGGCAAAAAGAAAATCGTTGGTGGACCAAGTGGTCCAAAGAAAGTTGAGAAAAAGCGAAAGGCTTCGGAGCAGACAACTCCGAAGAGGAAACAACCAAAAAGCTCAAGGAAATTGACCATCAGGGATGAGTCTTCGGAGTCTGAGAAAAACGCCGAAGCCATTCCTGAAGAAGAAGAAGAACACCAATCCTCACCAATCCATGAAACAAGACCACCCACTCCACCAAACACTACTGAACCACAATCACCACCAAAAAACAACCAACCCACCTACACCTCCTCATACTACAACTCCACCACCTCCTCCTCCCACTAGTGCTAACCAAACAACAACCATCCACACACCCTTATCCGAAGTGCCTCCTCCTCCACCATTGAAGTCAACCTCTATTGAAACACCAATAATTTCATCCGCTTCGGATCCATTCTTGAACACTTCCACATCTGGTCTAGATACATCCCTGCCAGATTATCCCTTCCAAGATGACTTCAATTTCGAAGCCAACATTTCTTCACAACCCCCATCCACCGAAGAGGCCATGGCTGCCTTTCACATGGCACCCATCGCCATTGAAGACAACGATGATGAAGGTCTGGATGATACATACTTCATCTTGGGGAAACAATACAAAATCCTCAATCGTAAACTGGATGTTTTGCTGCAAACCAACACTGGCTTCGATCCAACAAAGAAGCCTGAAGCTAGTGTTGAGGACCTGATTGCTGAGGTCCAAAAATCATTGACCGGGAAAATGGAAGAATTGGTCAAGGCTTCAAAACAACGTGTTCTGGAGAAACAAATAGAAATCCAGAGGGCTATCGAAGGGAAGCTCAGCACAGCGGTTGAGCAGAGAAATGAAAAGCACCAGCTCCTTAAGGAGCAGAATGATAAACAGATTGAGGAGCTGGTGAGAAAAATGGAGTTATCCAACTCCGAAGTGGCAAAAGAGCTACATGATCTTAGGACTTCAACTGAGTCCTTCAACTCTCAATACCAGACAGGGTTTTGCCAAACACCTGTCTGATGCCCACAAACGTGTGGAAGAGCTCACTGCGGAATTGTCTTCCTCTGCAATTGCCACTTTTGCCAAAGAGCTCCGAACCACCAACCAGGCCATCATCACCGATGTGGTCACAAAATTGAAGGCCACCCTTCAACCCATGATCAACGTCTCCTTGAAAATGGAGAAATCACAGGCCGAAAAAGGGAGACCCCAGCTAACTGCTCAGGGTGAACATACTGTTCATCCTTCACAAGGGGGAGAAGCTGAAGTCCCTGGGTCTCAAGCCAGAGAAACCGCAATCTCCGAAGCCCTGGCAACAACAACAACAATAATAACAACAACAACAGAACAACAACCAACAATTTTGGGTAGACCACCCTTTATTCCTCCGATTCCCTCCAAGGCTGGTCCTATTTTCGAAACCACAATGACAACTGAAGCAGGGGGTTCCAGTTCGCGGCCTTTGGTGAAAGAAATTCGGATTGCTCCTCACATGGAGCAAGTCAATCGGAAAGGGAAGAGGAGTATAGGAAGATCCTCGAGATAAACAGGATAGCCATTGAAAACCAGACATGGACTGAGGAGCTGATCAAGGCCATCGGTTTCAATGACTTCCATGTTAATAACAGGCTTCCACTCAAGAGCCTGGAAACAAAGAACAGCAATAACCAGCAGCTGGATCTCCCCTACAATCTAAAGACATTCGCCTTTCTGTAATTCGAAAGGAATATACCAAAAGAGAAGCTGCCGGAATACAAGACGAGAAAGGTTGCATTCCATGTAAAGTTCATTCAAGCTCCGAACTATGTATGGAGTGAGAAGAAGATAATGAAAATTATTTATATCAAGAATGGAGTGGAGTATGTGGGCTTTCAAAACCTAAACTTCATTGTACTTCGGGGTGCTAATGAAGAAGAAGAGTCGAAGTTCACCATTGCTGACTTCCCGATTATGAATCCATCGGACTTCATAACTCTTCTCGACATCCTGAAGTTCTCTGCAGGCAACGAGTGCGAAGACATGGGGGTCTTCGCAACAGCCAAAACTTACATCCTCTCATTCTTCAGAAACTATCTTCTAAGAGTGGCCAGGTTTGATATTGTTGTGGCCGAACTCTTCAATCAATCTCTTGCACCCCCACCAACCACAATAGAAAATTTTGAACACTTGAAGGCTGGGCAGATTGTTGACAAGCCCTGGGGTGTAGTATTCAAAGGATTGTCCCATGACAATGAAACCATGGTGACTAAATTCTTTGACATTGACTTCATGGGTCGGTTCCCTTCGGAGTCCATCAAACAAGTTCTTGCCCTGGTCAATAACTGCTTCGTAAATAACTGGCAAGAGAAAAAGAAAGTAAAAGAACACCTCAACTGGTGGTTGACAGTGAGGCACACCCTGAAGCAGGCCTACAAGAAACACTATCGTCAACAAAGATAGGCTTCGGATGCACTTCACACAAACAGGGAGATTGTTGAGTCAATTTCTGCTGAAGTGTCCACCCATCTGAAGAACTTCTGCCCATACCTCCGAAGTAATAAAGAAGTAGAAGACCCCGAAGTCTGAAGACTCCGAAGTGTGATGCACAGAGGATCCAAAGACTTCACAGCCTGTCAACCTTTTGTGTGCACGCGTATAGTACAATACGTGGTGCATGAATCTCTTATCCTATTGGATAGTACACTGATAGGATATTCTCTGTAAAAGGTTGTACTATGCGTATCACTGAACTAGTATAAATATCAATGGTATCATACCGTGTTCGGATGCGATAGAAAAACCCATTGTAAAACCCTAAAGTTATAATCAAGCATTCGGCACAAGTTATTCAATTCTCTTTGTTCATCTAATTGTTTTATATTACTCGTATGTGATTGTTAAACTTTCATAGAAGTACTAGAACAATAGTCATTATTCAAATCAAATTTGATTTCAACACCCAACACTACTCCCTAGGATGTTGCCTCGTACCAAAAACACTGTGATGATGCGACCAAAGTGGCCTGCATCATGATCGCTACCATGAAACCCGAATTGCAAAGAATATACGAGGACTAATGGCCTTTCAAGATGCACAAGGACCTTGCGGAAAAGTTCCGCAAGCGAGAGCGTGTCGAGAAGTGCGAAGAGGTCAAAGCTTTCACTAACGGCAAGCCTAAGGACGGAGAGTCCATCTGCACTTGACAACGCCAAGTAATATCACATATTTTAGTCGTTGTTGAGTCCTATTCTTAGTGAAATTATATCATATACATCGTGGTATTCTCACTTTTCGTGCCAGCACTTGTTTGGAAAGAAATAATGAAAACAGGGACTAAAAGCGTGCATTTTGGAAGAAGTTTGAAGATCAAGGCAAAATCAGGAAAAGACGTACGCGCGACGCGGAAATCATCAAAGTGCGACGCGGATACGAGGCGGTGGAAAGAATTCAAATTCCGATAAAACGGAGATAAACCCCTACGCGCGACGCGGGATCCATTAATGCGCGGTGCGGTCTCGAGATTTTTGCAACTATAAATAGAGGCTTTTAGGTCGAAAAAACGAGCGAAAACCTGGTGTAAAATCGACCCCCAAGGCTCTTTGACTCCGAGATTCAGCTTCAAGAACCATCTTTTGGTATTTTCATGTTTTTATCTTTAATTTTCATTTAGTTTAGTAGTTAGTAATCATTGGCTAGTATCTTTGGGAGTGACAACCATTGATATTTAGTTCTAGTTTCTGTTTTTGGATCTTTTGGTTACTGTTTTGTATCATTGGATCTGAGTTTGAGTTAATGAATCATTTGGTTACAAGTAATTGCTTCTTTTCGGTGTTTTATGCTTGTGAATGATTTGTTGGATGTTTGGATTGTGTTTGATGATTGATTTGCCTTTGTTTGCTTCTGAATTGGAGATGTACTTCTGATTTCAGTAAGTGACTAGGTTTGGTTGGTAGTTTTAGTTTAGTTTATGCTTTTTGGGATTAGTTGTCAAAAGTTAGGAACTAGGTCCTCTGACTGTAGCGTGACACTGCAGTCGGTAATCTGTCACCTGTCTCGACCACGTAACTCCTGTGGATCGACCCTTACTTCCACTGTGCTAAGTGAGAGTGAGGTTTATTTTCTTATTTTTGACCGCATGACGACCGCTGCGATGTCAGCACTCACGTGCAAAGGATGCAAGGTTACGTGGATAGGCTCAGGAAGCTGGGTATGCCTGTCGATGAGGAGTTGGCTGTTGACATAGCGCTTAACTCCTTACCGAGTTCTTATGACCAGTTCACACTAGCGTATCATTTGAACAACACACAGACCTCTTTGGCTGAGTTGCATAGCATGCTTCAAACCGCTGAAAACGGGCTGAAGGATAAAAGTGTACCCTCTATGAACCAGCCTGTCCTGGTAATTGGTCAAGGCAAGGGAAAGAAAAGGAAGGGCCCTCCCAAGCAGAATTGGAGAGAAAAGGTTCAAGTCGGGTCGTCCAGCAATGGCCCGAGAGCCAAGTCTTCCGGCATTCCTCATGTCACAAATCCCAAAGATGCCGACTATTTTTATTGCAATGAGAAGGGTCACTGGAAAAGGAGTTTCCCAAAGTACTTGCAAGACATCAAGGATGGCAAAGTGAAGCCATCACAAGCAGGTACTTACACTATATCTAAAAACTCATCATCTTTCTGTTCTTGGGTCCTTGACACTGGATGTGGTTTTCACATTTGTTCTGATTTGCAGGGCCTAGAAGAAAGTAGGGAGGTGGAGCACGGTATATTGAACCTGATCATGGGCAATAGGCAAACGTCACCTATTACAAAGATCGGTGTCTATAGATTAGTGCTTAGTAATGATGTTAGATTAGATTTACAAAATTGTTGCTATTCGCCAGATATGGCTAGAAACATAATTTATTTTCATGCATTGTTCACACAAGGTTTTTATTAGACTTTTGATAAATTGAATGGTTCAATTTCTGTTTTTAAAAATGATGTATTTATTTTTGAAGCTTTGCCTTGTGATGGAGTGTATGAAACTGTAATGTGTGTTGATAATTTTGGTAATAGTGTTTTAAATATTGATTCTTCTAGTGGTGTAGAAAAGGCGTGCTTGTGGCACTTTCATCTTGGCCATATCAATAAGACAAGCATCGCCCAACTCCAAAATGATGGAGTGTTGGAATCATTCGACCTAAAGTCGGATGATGTATGCGAATCTTGTTTGTTTGGCAAGATGACAAAATCACCTTTTAAAGGATCTTTTGAAAGAGGTGAAGGTCTATTGGACATCATACACACAGATGTGTGTGGTCCCTTCAAAACAACCACAAAGGATGGCACACGATTCTATGTGACTTTTAATGTTGATTTTAGTAGATATGGGTATATCTACTTAATCAAGCACAAGTCAGATACCTTTGAAAAGTTCAAAGAATTTAAAAATGAACTAGAGAATCAACTGGGCAGGAGGATAAAGATGATTAGATCCGACAGAGGCGGTGAGTATCTTAGTATCGAGTTCCTTGACTATCTAAAGGAATGTGGAATAGTTTCACAGTTATCACATCCCAGAACACCATAGTTGAACGGTGTTGCTAAAAAGCAAAATCGAACCCTGTTGGACATGGTTCTTTCCATGATGAGTCGAGTTTCGCTTGCAATCCATTTATGGGGGTATGCCTTAGAGACTACCGCCCATATCCTCAATCTTGTCCCAGCTAAGAAGGTTGCCAAAACACCTCATGAGATGTGGACGGGGAAAGTTCCCTCGTTGGCACATATCAAGGTCTGGGGTTGTGAGGCTTTCGTAAGACGAGAGACTCAAGACAAACTCGCAGAGAGAAGTGAGAGGTGTATATTCATCGGATACCCAAAATAGTCTTTTGGATACTTGTTCTACAGACCAAGCGAGGACGTGGTCTTTGTAGCGAGACGAGGAGTCTTTCGAGAGAAAGAGAGCTCATATCCAAAGAGGACAGTGGGAGTACCGTTGACCTTGAAGAAATTCAGGAGTCAACCGATGATGGAGCCTTAGGAGAAACTAGCAACTAACAAGAGGAAGAGGTTCCTGTTAGACCGACAGACATTTCATTACCTGTTAGGCGTTCCGGTAGAGTTAGCATGCCACCTGAGTTTCATGGTTTCCATATAACTACGGATGGTGACACGTTTGTCAGTGATAGGACATTTACAAATTTGGATGAGCCAGCTAACTACCAGGAAGCGGTGGTGGGCCATGAATCTGCCAAGTGGAAAGAGGCAATGGACAGCGAGATCAAGTCCATGTATGACAATCAAGTTTGGAACTTGGTTGATAATGTACCGGGTCCAAAGACAGTCGGGTGCAAGTGGATCTTCAAGAAGAAGACCGACATGGACGGAAAGGTACACACCTTTAAAGCTCGGCTGGTTGCGAAGGGATTCACTCAAACCCCGGGGGTTGATTATGATGAAACCTTCTCACCAGTAGCCAAGATTAAGTCCATTAGGATTATTCTTGCCATAGCTGCATTTAATGACTATGAAATTTGGCAGATGGATGTCAAAATCGCTTTCCTTAACGGGAAGTTGACTAAGGATGTTTACATGAATCAGCCAAAGGGTTTTGTAGACACAAAGCATCCTAATAACGTGTGTAAGCTTGAGAAATCAATCTACGAATTGAAACAAGCTTCTTGCAGCTGGAATCTTTGTTTCCATGTGAAAGTCAAAGAGTTTGGTTTCTCTAGGAGTGAAGATGAGTCCTGTGTATATGTCAAGGCTAGTGGGAGTATAGTTATTTTTCTGGTGTTGTATGTTGATGACATACTGCTCATGGGAAACGACATTCCAACCTTGCAAGATGTCAAGTCTTGGCTTCGGAAGTGTTTTGCCATGAAAGACCTAGGAGTAGCTGCTTATATTCTCAGGATAAGAATACTGAGAGATAGAAAGAAAAGACTAATAGGACTTAGTCAGTGTACATACTTGGAAAAGGTACAAAAGAGGTTTAGTATGGAAAATTCCAAGAAGGGAGAGCTACCTATCCAAAGTAATGCGAAATTAAGTAAGACTTAAAGTCCGAGTACCGATGAGGAAATAGCTGAGATGAGTCGAGTACCTTATGCTTCGGCAGTACGCGATCATGTACGCTATGACATGTACTCGCCCCGACATATCCTTTGCTTTGAGCATGGTTAGTCGGTACCAGGGAAACCTTGGTAGAGCACATTGGATAGCTTTAAAGAATATACTCAAGTATCTGCGAAGGACGAAGAACATGGTGTTAGTCCTTGGTGGCAGTGATACTTTGAAAGTGGGTGGATACACAGACGCCAGTTTCCAGACAGATAGAGACAATGGTTGGTCTCAGTCGGGCTGGGTGTTTCTTTTGAATGGGGGAGCGGTCACTTGGAAAAGTTCCAAGCAAGAGATGGTGGCTGATTCGACGTGCGAATCAGAGTACATAGCTGCGAGTGAAGAGTCTAAGGAAGCGGCTTGGCTGAAGAACTTTATCGGTGACCTTGGAGTAGTCCCGAGTATTCAGGAGCCAATGGAAGTGTTCTGCGATAATGAAGGAGCGGTCACTTTGACAAAGGAACCGCGAGATCATGGAAAGTCCAGACATATCGACAGAAAGTACCACTACATTCGGCACAGAGTAGAAGAAGGTCACCTCCATGTAAAGAGGGTATCAACTGAAGATAATCCTGCAGATCCCTTGACAAATGCTCTGAGTAGGATCAAGCACAATCAGCATGCTAGGAGCATTGGATTGAGGGATGATATTAGTTTTAGTAATTAGATAGTTTTGAAACTTGTAAGAATATAAATGTAATTGACTTTGGCGATTTAATAATAGAGATTTATTAATGAGTGTTGTTTACTGCTTTTGTCAGTTGTTTATTATTGTGTTTCATTTTGCATGTTTACTTCCTAAGTAATTTGATTATTCACAGTCGCTCATACTTTTAGGGAGTAAGTATGAACGAAGACTGTCATGAACTGGTTTGTAGATTGCCTAAGGAGTTAGACATTGCAATGAGATTGCTACAACGTTCATGAGTACTTAGAAATAGAGATTTGAGTATTGGATAAACCCGCACTCAATAGATTGCTTCATGGATTGTATCATAAGCAATGTTGAGTCGATAACATCTTATGATCTTAAAGTAGAGACATACGAGTTGTAATTTGCAGGGCGGTTGTTCATTGATAATACGAAAACGCGTCAGTAACTCGATGTTATAAAACGTATTGTTGTGAGTGATTTTGTCTTGTAAAAGATATAAGCATATGAGTCGAAACTTATTCGTCCCTTGACCCTGATAGGAAACAGATATATGTAGGCCTCTCGATGATTTTGAAGTTGACTGAAAGTGTTGGCCAACCGGGACTAAATTGATATGTTCAAATAGTAGTCTTAAAGTCATAAGCAGAATCGGAAATCGAGAAACAGAGTATCGGACCAAGATTGATCTAATCCATGTCTTGAGTCTGAAAGTATCTTGTTGGACGGAGGATCATATGATCACTTATCTATGGACAGAACTGAGTGGGTCAGAGTTCGGTAGCAGTTTCTAGGAAGCTGAGATTTGTTAATTAATCTGAAGATAAATGGACACTTAAAGTCATAGACTTATTCAAGTGGGAGACTATTGGATTAGGTGTCTAAGCCATGAATTATAAATTGTATTTATCTTATTAATTGAAGCAAAGTCCATTTGGGTTGCTCTCATAGTTAGAGGTTTGATACAGAGTTCAGTAGAGATTAATGTTGATTTATTAAATGTTTAATAAATCAATAGAAATAAAATAAATAGTTTATTGATATATTAAAGTGATAGTATATTAATTAGAAACTATATTGATTAATTAGAAATTAATCTAGAATTAATTGGAATTAATTTAGTGATTAATTTAATTAATTAAAAGTGCAGGGACTAGTTTTGTAATTATTCAATAGTTGAATAAATGGCTGGCCAGTGAAGAGCTGAAGGTGGCGAGATTTTGTGGGAGCCTCCACAAATCTCGAAACCCTAATTATGGTTTTTAGAGGCTTGGTCCAAATGGGTAAAATGCTTATCCATTAAGGGGCTCCTCTAGGGTTTTGACTGTACCACCTGGAGGCTATAAATAGAAGCCTCTGGAGGCGCTATTCTCTGTGCCACATTGATACTCCGTCTCTTTGGAATTCTGTTTTCTCCTCCATTTTTTGGGTGTGACTTTATTTGAGGCAGGACATTTGTGCTGCAGGCTTCAAGAAGAAAATCAAAGGTTGGTTTTTCTTATTCTTATTCTTTATAAATAATTGTTGACCTTAGGAATTTTGTTATATGTTCAATTGTAGAAAACATAGATCCTTATTCTAGGTTGCATATGAACTTAGGATTATTAGTTCATAGATTGTTAAAAACCTTTCAAGATTTACAATAAACTAACAATAAAACTCATCAATGAGAGATTCCATAATTCTCATGTTATAGATGATTTCTACCATACATGTGAACAATTTGTGTTTTTAATAACAATTATTCATGTTCAACAATTTCTTATTAAAATTAGTGCCAGCTCTTGCTACATATGGCTATTGTTCTTTAACTACTTCAAGTTCCATGTGCTTCCCACTTGCTTTGTTATTAGAAACTTACTTTCTAATAACTTAGCTTTTAGATGAATAAGAGGACTTATTCTTGGTGGGTTTGTGTAATCTAAAGATCTTTTAGAGTACTCTACAAATATGTATGTTTTGGAAGTTTTAGTCTTACATAGGCTTCCAAAACATTAACAAGAATGTTTCATCTATTTCTTAGTTGGAATTTGTATTCTAAATACAATTAATAGTGATATAGACATAATCCAAAAGGATAAAGGAAGATAATTTCTATTTACTAGAAAGTAAACCATATCCAATAAGGTTTAGATTATCCTTTATAATCATCAAGGCTTTAGATTATTTTTAAACGACATCAAGGCTTTAGATGGTACTTCTAATTTGTTTCTCAACTTCTCATTTGAAAACTTCTAAAGGTTTCACGTTATCATATAAATTACAACGACTATAGTTGTTAATGAAGTTAATGAGGTGTCTCGTATTAAATCTAGACATTCAGTAAGAAGAAGTCATACATCATGGTGTATAGTTCCTTAATAATTATTTTCTCTACCATTTAGTGAAAATATAATTAGTAATCTTTTATAAATAAGATTCACATATGTCAAATAAGAACATATTTATTTGCGTTCAAAAACTATTTCTTGAGGTTGGAATATGTGTGATATATTCATAACAAAGATAACAATGTCATAGATAATTTGATTCAAATCATATTTGTGTCAAAAGGTGTTACCTTATCGAACTTATAATTTAGAAAACCATTGATATTTACATTGTTATTTTATTATGAGATCTAGTTCTCAAAATAAGAATAATCATTTCAGAATAATGTGATTGTTATGGAAAACGATTAAGTAAATAATCAATTAACCGAGACATAAACTTAGACAATCTAAATTTAAAGACATATATTGTTTAAAACAAACATTGTTTTTACAATACAAATCTTTTATAATCATATCATAAATAATGAACTTCAAAAGCGATGTTTCAACTTGCTTGTTCTCAGCTGCTCACCTTAATAAGAATATTAGTAGACATTTACAGATATTAGATTAACATAAAGTATCATATACTTGAATGTTATTATAAAAGTATAAGTTCTATCTCATAGATACCTAAATTACTAGTCTGACCAATATTTTTCAGATAAGAGGAGCAGATCCTCTTCCAGTGTCCTGTTTCGTGACAATAGAAACAAGATCCATCTTTATGGCCCTTTCTTGATTTCTTGGGATTAAAGGTTTTCTTTCCATGAACTACAGATCTCTTATAGCACACAGCGTGACTCTCTTCAGCTTTGCATTCTACTAATGCTAGAACTGGTTTGAACTAGGTTCTACAGTTCTGAAGGTATATCCGCTTAACATGACAAAACATCTGATATGCTTCTAAGTTTTCAAGACTTTCTAAAAGTCAAGAAAAATTGTTCCTAGTATGATGTCATATATATCTTCAGCATCACAACGATTCTTCCACCAGAATTATGTTCAGATCTTTTAAAAAGTGCGGGTTGGTAAGAAATTGGGCCTTTAATAATATATAATTCCAAACCCCTTTCGAGAACGATTCTTAAGGTACGAAGCCATTCGTTGAAATTACATTCGTCAAATGTTATTGTCTCTTGCATATCAGCAAGAGAAAGATAATGCATGGTATTGAGTTTGGATTTTATCATCTACAAAATTTTAACACAATTCATTTAGTATTTTCAATATTCAGTATGTAAAATTAATACCTTTTATTGTTTCTAAAACATTATATTATTAAGACAAAACTACAAAATCTGTCCCTGTGGTTTGTCAAAATGGTGGTTTTGGTCCAAAAAGTTTCCAACTTGCATGGGAAGTCCAAAATGAGAAATTTTCCATGGTTTTGGTCCCTGCCAGGCTTGAAAAGACTGTTTTCTCCTTTTAATTTCTTTTAGTTTTTAATGACTATTTTCATATTCTTTTTATAAAAAAAAACTAACAATAAAAAGAAAAAAAATCCCAAAACCTACCCTATCCCTTTATCTATGGTCTCGTCTGTAGATCACCATGGTCATCGCCAAGTCCTCCCCCACCTCACCATCCTCTCCAAATGCCACACCAAACTTTTATGCTAAAGCACTGTCACCGTCACTACCACCGGCTATGTCTCATTGTACGTGTTCCAATTGCTGAGAAGTAATGGTTTCGGTAACTTGGCATCCAGATAACAGGAATGGTAACACAAGACCCCGATATGACGTCGGATCCTAACTGAATCACCGGCGTAGCAATGGATTGCCCATTCTGACCTAACTCCACCAACCATTTAGTCGATCCCAATCTTGTAAGAATCAACCCTAATTTTCCTTTAATCAGAACTCTCACTCTCACGATTTTGTTCACCTGATTTGGTATTGGAAAGAAGACGATTTTGGACGATTTCTTAGATCCTGTATTTAAAAAAAGGGGGAAACAATTAAGATTTTTGGAGAAAAGGAGCACACACATATCGATTTTGTGTGTGTACGTGTTCACGTGAATCTGTTACTCAGAGGATGAGGAGACAAGAGAGACAGAGGAAACGATTGAAAAGGGAGACACCATCGACATGCTTCTGTCGGCAATGGTCCGGTTGTGAAGACCGACGGTGCTGGGTATCCGATTGTTGGTTGCTAAACAATTTCCTTTGAGCTAAATACCTCTAATTTTCTGCAATTAGGCAAGTAGATCAGGTAATATCGGAAAAAATGGTGGACTTTCCCATTTTTGACAACTTTCTCCGTCAGATTTTCAAAATCGTTGGGTATATATTACTACTATATTTTCAAAACCGGTGGTGAAGACCGACGGTGCTGTGGAGATCGTCGGAGGGCTTGATTCCACCGCCCGTCGGAGAAGGATCCTGCACTCGATTGCGCCGGAGATCGTCTGAGGGATTGATTCCACCGCCCTATGTTTCTGCTAGCCTATGTGTTCTTCAAGCTGTATGGTTACCTTTTGGGTGGAGGAGGAAGATGGGAGGAAACGAAAGGGTATGTGTATAGAGAGAGATAGAGAGAGAGATAGAGGGAGAGAGAGAGAGGAAAAGGTACCGGAGGTGTGGTGGGTGGGGTAGGGGGTTGGGTTTATTTCATTTTCAATTAAAAAAATAGAAATATGTATTAAAAAAATAGAAAAACAAATTAAAAGGTTATTTTAGTATTTTCAAGTGGGTCAGGGACCAAAATCACGAAAACTTTTTGATTTGGGACCTCCAAATTTTGGAGGAAAACAGGTCACAAGCTACACAATACACGACAAGATGGAATGGGGATGACAAGTATCAGGTTCAAGGCCCCTGGAATGATCAACATGTGGTGGATATGGGGAAAAGGGAACGCATTTGTAGGAAATGGGAGTTGAATGGAATTCCACGTAAGCATTCAATTGCAGCCCTGTTTGAGATGTGAGACAATGGTGAACCAGTGGGAGAACTACACACGTATGTGCATGAAAGGTTTTCTGCAACTATGAACTAAAATTCCTAAGTTCACATGCAACCTATATAGATCTAAGTTTTCTTCTAGTTAAACATATAACAAATCCTAAAAGGCCCAGAAAATATAAACTAAAAGAAGAGAATAAGAAAAACTAACCTTTAGTGAATCTTGGAAGCAAAGCAACAGAAATCTCTTGTCTCAAATACAGTCACACCCTAGCTGGTAGTCTTGGCCGAAAATCCTTGGGAGAGAGAGAGTCAAAATCGCAGGTTATGGGGGGTTTGAGGCTCCCTATTTATAGCCTTCATGTGGTTATGAGATAAACGTTACAGATAAACCTTTTTGAATTCGAATTAAGATAAAACCATTATTTTAATCATTCAAACCATATTTATCTGTAAATATATATATATCTTTCGAAAATATATATATCTATATATATTTTTTCGGCCAACACTACACTCACTTAAAACTGTCACTTACTCAACTATTGAATAATTACAGTTTTAGTCCCTGCACCTTTAATTAATTAATTTAACTGCCAAATTAATTCCAATTAATTCCAGAAAAATTTCTAATTAATTATTATAGTTTCTAATTAATATATTATCACTTAAATATATTAATAAACTATTTATTTAATTTCTATTGATTTATTAATCACATAATAAATCAATCTTTATCTCTACTGGACTTTCTACCAATCCTCCAACTATGAGGGCAACCCAAATGGACTATGCTACTATTAATTAAATAAATACTAATTATTAGTCATGGCTTAGTGACACGCCTAGGTCGTCGTGTGGTCAGAAATAAGAAAAACCTAACACACACACTAGCACAGTGGTAGTTAGGGTCGATCCGCAGGAGCTTCGTGGTTAGACAAGATGACAGATGACCAACTTGTAGTGTCACGCTACAGTCGGAGGACCTAGTTTCTAAGTGCTCAACTACCCAAAAGCAATAATCAAACAAAGTCAAGCCAAGCATAAGTTAAACTTAACTCAAACAAGCCTAGTTACTTTCTGAAATCAGAAGTGCATCTCTGAATCAGAAGCAATCAAAGGCATCCAAAACATCAAACAAAAGAAGGTATAACCTAAACCAATAGCTACAGCCTAACTGCACAATTACTGGCCAAAGTTCAATACCTAAATCTAACCTAATTGGCTACTGATTTCAGCAAGGGAAAGCAGTTCCAAACAAGGTCACAAACATCCAAACACAATTCAAAAAATCAAATACCAAAACAATCATCAAAACACCGAAATATCAATATTACTTGTAACCAAATGCTTCTCATTACTCAACTCAATTCCAAACATCCAAACAGTAACTAAATGTTGCTAAAACAGAAACTAAAGCTCAATATCAGTGGGTGTCACTCCCAAAGACACTAGCTAATGCTTAATACAATCTAACTAATTGAAAATAAAATCCAAAACATAAAAAATACCAATTGAGATGTTACTGGAACGAAATCTTGGAGTCAAAGAGCCTCTACGGTCGATTCTTCACCAGGGTTTTGCTCGGGTTTTCGGCTGTAAATGCCTCTATTTATAGTTGAAATTTACCGCAGCCGCGTCGCGCATATGAGGATCCCCCGGCATGCGTACTGTTAATTCCCGCGGCGCGCGTACGTGTTTCCTTGATTTTTTCATTCCTTTCCAAACTTTTCCAATTTGCACGCTTTTAGTCCCTGTTTTCATTCTTTTCTTCCAAACAAGTCCTGGCACGAAAAGTGAGAATACCAAGATATATCTGATATAATTTCATCAAGAATAGGGCTCAACAACACCTAAAATACTTGATATCACTAGGCGTTGTCACTTAGACACCTAATCCAACAGTCTCCCAGTTGGATAAGTCTATGACTAAAATTACCAATTTACCCTCTAATTAATTTAGCAACTGTAGCTTCCTAGAAACCGTTGCCGAACTCTGACCTAGTCAGTTGACAACGCCTACTAATATCAAGTATTTTAGGCGTTGTTGAGCCGTGTTTTAGTTAATTTATCATTATTAATTGGCTAATATCACTTACTTTTGTGTCAAAGTGCTTGGAAATGTTTTTAGTGTAAATGCAGGGGTTTTAGTGCAATTCTGGAGAAGTTGTGGAGCGAAAAAGGCAAAAAGTTGGACCTGACAGATATAGAGGCGCTATCTCTTGAGATAGAGCCGCTATCGACAATAGAGCCGCTATTTCTTGAGATACCGCCGCTATCTCGCGACCGGATAAAATCTTCGTTTTTGAATTCCGAAATTGCGGGATAAGGCAACACGCGCGTCGCGGTTTCTATGTGGCTGCGACGCGGAAACCCTAATTTCACACAACTATAAATACCGGAGTCCCGTCCGACTTTTCACTCATCCCGGGATGCGAAGGAGGGATCCGAAGGCACTATTTCGTCAGTTTTTCAGTGGGAATCAACATTTTGGTTAGTTATTTAGTTTTTCTCTTATTTTATCAACTCGGTATCGAGGTATTCCGCAATCGGGATTTCCATCGATTACTTGATGTTTGTTTAGATTTATAGTTCTTATTTCGGTAGCATTAGTCAGTAGTTAGATCTGATATTTGAGTGTTTGGATATTGGTTTGATGTTTGATTTGGATTTATAAAAGTTAATCATTCGGTTTATGGTTTATTTGCAATTTTCGGTATTTTGGATGTTTGAATGCTTGTTGATGTGTTTGGAACTGTTTGTTGCTTCTGGATTTTGGACTTAGTTTCTGATTTCAGTAAGTAACATTAGTCTAGGATTTGGTTTGGTTTAGTTAGTTTATGTTTGATTTGGTATTTGGCACTTGTGTAGTATTTTGCTTTTATTGGTTTTTGGAAAAGTAGAAACAATACCGCTGACTATAGAGTGACACTACAGTTGGTAATCTGTCGTTCTATCTTGACCACCAAACTCCTGCGGATCGACCCTTGCTACCGCTATACTAGTGTGAGTGAGGTTTTCTTTATTTTTGACCGCACGACGACCTAGGCGTGTCAAATTTTGGCGTCGTTGTCGGGGAGTTGTGCGTTTAGGATAGACGATCAGTAGGGTTGTTTCTTTTGATGTTTGATTTTAGTTTGTTGATTTTTCGTATGTGTACGTCTTCATAATGGGCGATTACATGTACCCGGATCAGTATTATGAATATTATGAAAATCCGGCCGACACCTATTACGAGGATGATTGCTACAATGGATCATCCGATGACAATGGATGGCGGACCGAGGAGTCATCTCAACCTGAAAATTCTGCAACCTGGGCCCAACTTTGGGTAATCATGTATAACACTCACCAAGAGCAGAAGGACCAGGCTGATGCTCTTGTAAGATTGCAAGCTTCTTTAGATCAGTTAGAGGAAAGTTGGAAATGTTCACCACCTTCGCCAGAACCGGAGGAGAGTGAGTTTTATACCAATGATAATGTGTGTGAACTTTCATCACCCGAATATGTGATGGAAGGGCATGCACTGTGGGAAAGTCAAGAGACCACTGAGAAGGTCGAAAATGTTGTTGAGGAAGAGGTTGTAGGTGACAATGCTACCTCTGACTCAACAGCTTTTGATGTTTTTGATATTTTTGAAAATGTTGATAATGTCGAGCTGGTGATGAGTGAATCCATACCATCACCAGACTATTTGATTGATGAGGAGGTTGTGGAGGAGGCTGTAAGTGACAGTACAGACCCCAGCCCAACAATTCCTAAAAATTTTGAAAATTTTGAGCATTTTGAAAGTAAGGATCTGGTGATGGGTGACTTTGTACCACCACTAGATCAAACTAGTCGCTCACTCTTGGTCCCGATCCACCTATTGGACGATGATCAAGAAGATGATGCCGACGAGTTGGTCTTTGAAAATAATAAACATGATTTCTTTGGCACTCATGATCCATTCATGAATGGAAAATTAGATGTGATCAATACCATCGATGAGGATATATGGAAGCATCCCGATATATTGCCTTCCGATCCCATTCGATTGGAAAACCTTTATTGGTACTGCAAGCCAAAATTGCAAACTGAAGTTAGCACGCAAGACGCAAGCAAAATGAAATCTGCAAAACAATTACTGGGAGAGGCACTGGGCGCGCTTCATGTCAAGCCTGTGATCTTGAAGAGATACCGAAGGAAGGACCGAGCTTGGAGGTTTAAATCTATTTCTAAGCATTGGCGCGAAATAATCAGAAAACGGCAACCGGGCAGCAGCAGAGGAACCGGCAAACCATTTGACCCGGGGAAATTGAAGTATGGAATCAACGAAGGGACGGTGGTGACTGGAAATCAACGGAGTCAAATGGCGTATGATCCACCGTAGCCGCAGAAAGACGGTCCAGCTAAAAGACCGAACAAAGAAGCGCTTTCGGGAGGCAACCCGATTTTCGATAAGTATTTTTATTTTCATTTTTATTTTTGGTCAAAATATCATTGAAGGTAATCATTGAGCGCGGTATGTCCTAAGTGAGGGGTGAGGATGAGTAAGTAGAAAGGAAACCAAAGAAAATTTGAAAGTAGCAACGCGGACATCTTGATTTGGCGCCGCGGACCTTCAACCTTGATCGATGAAAACTGGATCTCATAACGTCTACGCGTCGCGGCCTTGACACTTCGGCGTCGCGGAAATGGGGAATCAGCAAGGACATCAACTCGCAATGTGTAATCTTCTTTTGTATTTTGCAACTTTTAATTTTAATGTGTTTGTTAGTGTGAATAGTATCTTGCCAAATTGTGACTGCTGCACCAACTGAGGGAGTTGCATAACGCAAGTGTGGGGTCATCGTACCCTTACACTCGTGTTATGCCGGCGTGTTTACTGTTGCGCCCCGACTCCCGGATTTCATCATGAATGACGCGAACGATCGACCCTGCTACAGTATGATCCCGATAATCAAGCAATTCGCCGTTCCAAAAATGGGTAACTCTTTCTCCCTAGTTTTGAATTATTTTGTACAACGGGGACGTTGTACGGTTTTAAGTGTGGGGTGTGAACGGTCGAAAGAGTATTTTTGAAATTTTTGCGGGAAGTGACCGATTTTCAAAATTTTTAGCAATTTTTCAAAATTTTTATTAGATTGTAATTTTGAAACGAATAGTTTGTGATTGTTTATAGCATTAGTATTTTTCGAGAAATACTATGTAGTTGTTACCATGCTATTAGTTTAGTCAAACAAGTTGAGTTTTAGGAGTTAGACGATTAGAGTGTTTTAGGATTGGAATTTAGGAAGGAAATGTCAATCTGTGGCCTTTGTTGTTCGAGACGGTAGGTCCGAAAAGGGTGGCCTCGAAGAGGCATTTATGCACCTTACCACCTAAGATCGTCTGGTCTGGGATGGTATTTCTGAAAGCTCGTTACACGGACAACATCGAAAGTCATGGACAATTCTTTAATGACCTTTAGAATCTGAATGAGTACGTACACTTCATTGTGGACAGAAAATTTGTAATCAAGGGTTCTTTAGAAAGTCATGAATTCCAAAGAATATTCTGATTATGTTTGCAAAAACTATTCACTCTAACTCATAGGGCAATAAGCTTTGAAACTAAACACATTAAAAAATTGTTTGAGTCTTTATTATAATTTGTTAAAAACTCTCTTGCTTGAGGACAAGCAAGGCACAAGTGTGGGGTGTTTGACAACGGCTAGTAATATCAAGTATTTTAGGCGTTGTTGAGCCGTGTTTTAGTTAATTTATCATTATTAATTGGCTAATATCACTTACTTTTGTGTCAAAGTGCTTGGAAATGTTTTTAGTGTAAATGCAGGGGTTTTAGTGCAATTCTGGAGAAGTTGTGGAGCGGAAAAGGCAAAAAGTTGGACCTGACAGAAATGGAGGCGCTATCTCTTGAGATAGAGCCGCTATCGACAATAGAGCCGCTATTTCTTGAGATAGCGCCGCTATCTCGCGACCGGATAAAATCTTCGTTTTTGAATTCCGAAATTGCGGGATAAGGCAACACGCGCGTCGCGGTTTCTAAGTGGCCGCGACGCGGAAACCCTAATTTCGCACAACTATAAATACCGGAGTCCTGTCCGACTTTTCACTCATCCCGGGACGCGAAGGAGGGATCCGAAGGCACTATTTCGTCAGTTTTTCAGTGGGAATCAACATTTTGGTTAGTTATTTAGTTTTTCTCTTATTTTATCAACTCGGTATCGAGGTATTCCGCAATCGGGATTTCCATCGATTACTTGATGTTTGTTTAGATTTATAGTTCTGATTTCAGTAGCATTAGTCGGTAGTTAGATCTGATTTGAGTGTTTGGATATTGGTTTGATGTTTGATTTGGATTTATAAAAGTTAATCATTCGGTTTATGGTTTATTTGCAATTTTCGGTATTTTGGATGTTTGAATGCTTGTTGATGTGTTTGGAACTGTTTATTGCTTCTGGATTTTGGACTTAGTTTCTGATTTCAGTAAGTAACATTAGTCTAGGATTTGGTTTGGTTTAGTTAGTTTATGTTTGATTTGGTATTTGGCACTTGTGTGGTATTTTGCTTTTATTGGTTTTTGGAAAAGTAGAAACAATACCGCTGACTGTAGAGTGACACTACAGTTGGTAATCTGTCGTTCTATCTTGACCACCAAACTCCTGCGGATCGACCCTTGCTACCGCTATACTAGTGTGAGTGAGGTTTTCTTTATTTTTGACCGCACGACGACCTAGGCGTGTCATCAGTTCTGTCCAAAGATAAGTGATCAGATGATCCTCCGTCCAACAAGATATTTTTTCAGACTCAGGACATGGATTAAGATCAATCCTGGTCTGATTCTCTGTTTCCCGATTTCTGATTTGCATATGACTTTAAGACTACAAATTGATCATATCAATTTAGTCCTGGTTGGCCAACCCCTTTAGTCAACTTCAAAATCATCGAGAGGCCTACAGATATCTGTTTTCCCGATAGGGTCAAGGGACGAATAAGTTTTGACTCATATACTTATGTCCTTTACTAGTCAAATCATTCACAACAACACGTTTTATAACACCGTGTTACCGATGCATTTTCGCATTGTCAATGAACAACCGCTTGGTAAAACATAACTCATATGTCTCTACTTAAAGATCAAAAGATATTATCGTCTCAACATTGCTTATGATGAAATCCATGAAGCAATCTGTTGAGCGTGGGTTTATCCAATACTTAAATCCCTATTTCTAAGTAGTCATGAATATTTTAGCAATCTTATTGCTATGTCTAACTCATTAGACAATCTACAAAACTATTCATGACAGTCTTCATTCATACTTACTTCCTAAAAAGTATGAGTGACTGTGGATATTCGAATAATAATTAAATTACTCAGGAAGTAAACATGCAAAATTGAAACATAATAATAAACAATCAACAAATGGTAGTATCAAATACTCATCAACAAAACTATATTATTAATTCACCAAAGTTAATTACATTTATATTGCAACAAGTTTCAAATCCTATCTAATTACAAAAACTAATATCATCTGTTAATCCTATGCGTCGTGCATGCTGATAGTGCTTAACCCTACTCAGAGCCTTTGTCAAGGGATCTGCAGGATTATCTTCTGATGATACCCTCTTCACTATGAGGTGACCTTCTTCTACCTTATGTCTTATGTAGTGGTACTTTCTGTCGATGTGTCTGGACTTTCCATGATCTCTCGGTTCCTTCGTCAAAGCAACCGCTCCTTCGTTATCGCAGAACAGTTCCACAGGCTCTTGAATACTCGGGACTACTCCAAGGTCACCGATGAAGTTCTTTAGCCAAGCCGCTTCCTTTGCCGCTTCACTCGCTACGATGTACTCTAATTCGCACGTTGAATCAGCCACCGTCTCTTGCTTGGAACTTTTCCAAGTCACTGCTCCCCCATTTAACAGGAATACCCAGCCTGACTGAGACCGACCGTTGTCTCTATCTGTCTGAAAGCTGGCATCAGTATACCCATCAACTCTCAAGGTATCACTGCCACCAAGGACTAAAACAAAGTTCTTCGTCCTTCGTAGATACTTGAGTATGTTTTTGACCGCTGTCCAATGTGCCCTACCAGGGTTTCCCTAGTATCGACTGACCATGCCTCAAGGCAAAAGCCACGTCGGGACGAGTACACGTCATGGCGTACATGATTGACCCCACAACCGAAGCGTAAGGTACCCGACTCATGTTCGCAATTTCCTCGTCTGTACTTGGACTCTGAGTCTTACTCAGCTTAGCATTACTTTGCATTGGTAGCTCTCCCTTCTTGGAATTTTCCATACTAAATCTTTTCAGTACCTTTTCCAAGTATTTACTTTGACTAAGTCCAATTAGTCTCTTCTTCGTATCTCTCAATATTCTTATCCCGATAATATAGGCTGCCTCTCCTAGGTCTTTCATGGCGAAACACTTCCCGAGCCAAGACTTGACATCTTGCAAAGTCGGAACGTCGTTTCCCATGAGCAGTATGTCATCTACATACAGCACCAGGAAAGTGACTATACTCCCACTAGCTTTGACATATACGCAAGACTCATCATCGCTCCTAGAGAAACCAAATTCTTTGACTTTCTCATGGAAACAAAGATTCCAGCTGCGAGAAGCTTGTTTTAATCCATAGATAGATTTCTCAAGCTTACACACTTTGTCAAGATACTTTGCATCAACAAAACCCTCTAGCTGATTCATGTAAACATCCTCATTCAACTTTCCATTAAGGAAAGCGGTTTTTGACGTCCATCTGCCATATTTCATAGTCATGAAATGCAGCTATGGCCAGCATAATCCTAATTGACTTTATCTTAGCCACTGGTGAGAAGGTCATATCATAGTCAATCCCTGGGGTTTGAGTAAAGCCCTTCGCAACCAGTCTTGCTTTGAAAGTGTGTACCTTTCCGTCCATGTCGGTCTTCTTCTTGAAGATCCATTTGCACCCGACTGTCTTTTGACCCGGTACATTGTCAACCAAGTTCCAAACTTGATTGTCATACATGGACTTGATCTCGCTGTCCATTGCCTCTTTCCACTTGGCAGACTCAGGGCCCTCCACCGCTTCCTGGTAGTTAGTAGGTTCATCCAAATTTATCAGTGTCCTATCACTGACAAACGTATCTCCATCCGTAGTTATATGGAATCTATAAAACTCGGGTGGCATGCTAACTCTACTAGAGCGTCTAAGAGGTAAGGATATGTCAGTCGGACCAACAGGAACTTTTTCCTCTTGTTGGTTGCTAGTTTCTCCTAAGGTTGCATTATCGTGTGACTCTTGAATTTCTTCAAGGTCAATGGTACTCCCACTGTCCTCTTTGAATATGAGTTCTCTCTCTCGAAAGACTCCCCGTCTCGCTACAAAGACCACGTCCTCGCTTGGTCTGTAGAACAGGTATCCAAAAGACTGTTTGGGATATCCAATGAAAAGACATTTCTAGCTTGTCTCTGCGAGTTTATCATGAGTTTCTCGTCTAACGAAAGCCTCACAACCCCAGACTTTGATATGTGCCAACGAAGGAACTTTCCCCGTCCACATCTCATGAGGTGTTTTAGCAACCTTCTTAGTAGGGACAAGATTGAGGATGTGGGCGGCAGTCTCTAAGGCATACCCCCAGAAGTGAACGGGAAGTGAAGCTCGACTCATCATGGAACGAACCATGTCTAACAAGGTTCGGTTACGTCTCTCGGCTACACCGTTCAACTATGGTATCCGAGGAGGCGATAACTGTGAAACTATTCCACATTCCTTCAGATAGTCTAGGAACTCGATACTAAGATACTCTCCGCCTCTGTCGGACCTGAGCATCTTTATCTTCCTGCCCAATTGATTCTCAACTTCATTTTTGAAATCTTTGAACTTTTCAAAGGTGTCTGACTTGTGTTTGATTAAGTAGATATACCTGTATCTACTAAAATCGTCAGTGAAGGTTGAAGGGTTTCTATCCAATCAATGAACACAAAATTGCCTAAGGTTCACATGCAACCCTAATATTGATCTATGTTTTCTTCTATGAAGATTAGAACTAAGAACCTAAAGGAAACAATTTAATTCTAAAGAACAATTAGAAAAACCAACCTTTGATCTTATGATCCTTTTCAAGCAGCAGCAAAAGTATCCTGCCTCAAATGCAAGTCATACCCAAGGGATGGAAGAATCAGTCCAGCAGAGTGAATCCAGAGAGAAGATGGCGTGAGTAATCAGGTGCCAGAGGGTTCCTTTTATAGCCTGCTAGGGTTACACCTGAAACCCTAAGGAGCCTCCAACTGGACAAGGCTTTTGACCACTTGGACCAGGCTTACCAAACCCTAATTAGGGTTTCGCCAAACCCTGGAGGAGCCTCTAGGTTGGCGCCACTTTTGGTCCCTGGTTTTACTTGGCCAGTTATTCAACTATTGAATAAATGCCAAACCAGTCCCTACACCTTTTAATTAATTAATTTAATCTCCAAATTAAATCCAATCAATTCTAGATTAAATCTCAATTAATTAATATAGTTTCTAATTAATATATTAACACTTAAATATATTAATAAACCATATATATATATATATATATATATATATATATATATATATATATATATATATATATATATATATATATATATATAATCTATTGATTTATTATACAATTAATAAATCAACTATTCTCTCTACTGAACTATCCTCCACCTATGAGGGCAACCCAAATGAACTTTGCTTTTAATCATAAGATAAAAGGTACAATTACAAGTCATGGCTTAGACACCTAATCCAACAGTCTGCCACTTGGATAAGTCTATGACTTTTAATTGTCTGAACTCTGACCTAGTTAGTTCTGTCCAAAGATAAGTGATCTGATGATCCTCCGTCCAACAGGATATTTTCAGACTCAAGACATGGACTAACATCAATCTTGGTCTGATACTCTGTTTCTCGATTTCTGATTTGCATATGACTTTAGAGACTACTAATTAAACCCATTAATTAAGTCCCGGTTGGCCAACACTTTCAGTCAACTTCTAAATCATCGAGAGGCCTACAGATATCTGTTTCCCATCGGGTCATGGGACGGATAAGTTTCGACATATGTCTATAACTTTTGCGGGTCCAAATTCATACAACAATATGTTTTATAGTACCGAGTTACTTGCGCGATTTCGTATTGTCAATAAGCACTTGTATCGCAAATAATAGATCATATCTCTCCACTTAAAGATCACCGGATATTATCGTCTTAACATTGCTCGTGATATAATCCATGAAGCAATCTGTTAAGCGTGGGTTTATCCAATACTCAAATCTCTATTTCTAAGTACTCATGAACGTTGCAGCAGTCTTACTGCAATGTCTAACTCTTTAGACAATCTGCAACCAATTCATGACAGTCTTAGTTCATACTTACTTCCTAACAGTATGATCGACTGTGGAGTTTCAAATAATCTAATTATTAAGGAATTTAAACATGCAAATATAGAAACACAGAAATAAACAATTGACAAAGGCAGTAACAATACTCATTTATAAATCTCTATTATAAAATCACCGAGTCAATTACATTTATACTGTTACAAGTTTCTAGTCTATCTAATTACTAAAACTAACATCATCCCTCAATCCAATGCTCCGAGCATGCTGATTGTGCTTAATCCTATTTAGAGTCTTAGTCAAAGGATCTGCAGGATTGTCCTCGGATGATACTCGCTTAACCAATAAGTGCCCTTCTTCTATCTGATGTCGAATGTAGTGGTACTTTCTTTCGATATTCCTGGACTTTCCATGGTCTCGCGGTTCCTTTGCCAAGCCGACCGCTCCTTCATTATCGCAGAAAAGTTCCACCGGGTCCTGAATGCTTGGGACAACTCCAAGATCCCCGATGAAATTCTTCAGCCAAGCCGCCTCCTTAGACGCTTCACTCGCTGCGATGTACTCTGATTCGCATGTTGAATCAGCCACCGTTTATTGCTTGGAACATTTCCAAGTGACCGCTCCACCGTTCAAAAGAAATACCCAACTCGACTGGGACCGTCCACTGTCCCTATCTGTCTGGAAACTGGCATCTGTATATCCACTCACTTTTAACTCATCACTGCCACCAAGGACTAATACCATATTCTTTGTCCTTCGCAGATATTTGAGTATGTTTTTGACTGCAATCCAATGTGCTTTTCCAGGATTGCCCTGGTACCGACTAACCATGCTTAGTGCATAAAATACGTCGGGTCGGGACGAGTACATGTCATAGCATACATGATCGACCCTACTACCGAGGCATAAGGTACCCGACTCATTTCAGCCATTTCCTGATCGGTACTCGGACTTTGAGTCTTACTCAATTTAACACCACTTAGGATTGGTAACTCTCCCTTTTTGGAACTTTCCATGTTAAACCTCTTTAACACCTTTTCCAAATATGTACACTGCCTTAGGCCTATCAATTTTCTCTTTCTATCTCTAAGTATTCTTATCCCGAGAATATAAGCAGCTTCCCCTAGGTCTTTCATGGCGAAACACTTCCCGAGCCAAGCCTTAACATTCTGCAAGGTCGGAATGTCGTTTCCCATGAGCAGTATGTCATCAACATACAACACCAGGAAAGTGACTATACTCCCACTAGCCTTGACATATACACAGGACTCATCTTCACTCCTAGAGAAGCCAAACTCTTTGACTTTCTCATGGAAGCAAAGATTCCAACTGCGAGATGCTTGCTTCAACCCGTAGATTGATCTTTCAAGCTTACATACTTTATCAGGGTGCTTAGTGTCTACAAAACCTTCTGGCTGACTCATGTAAACATCTTCAGTCAGTTTCCCATTAAGGAAAGCGGTTTTGACATCCATCTACCAGATTTCATAGTCATGAAACGCAGCTATGGCAAGCATTATCCTGATTGACTTAATCTTGGCTACTGGTGAGAATGTTTCATCATAGTCAACCCCCGGGGACTGAGTGAATCCCTTCACAACCAGCGGAGCTTTATAAGTATGCACTTTTCCATCCATGTCAGTCTTCTTTTTGAAGATCCACTTGCATCCGACTGTCTTTCGACCCGGTACATTGTCAACCAAGTTCCAAACTTGATTGTCATACATGGACTTTATCTCGCTGTCCATTGCCTCTTTCCATTTTGCAGACTCGGGGCCTGCCGCTGCTTCACGGTAGTTAGTTGGCTCATCCAAATTAGTCAATGTACGATCACTGACTAACGTGTCTCCGTCCGAAGTAAAATGGAAACCATAGAACTCGGGCGGCATGCTAACTCTACCTGAGCGCCTAAGGGGCAATGAAATGTCGGTAGGTCCAACAGGAACTTCTTCCTCATGTTGGTTGCTAGTTTCTTCCAAGGTTGTCTCATCGGGCGTCTCCTGAATTTCTTCGAGATCGATCGTACTCCCACTGTCCTCTTTGGATATGACTTCTCTCTCTCGAAAGAACCCCCGTCTTGCTACAAAGACCACGTCCTCGCTCGGTCTGTAGAACAAGTATCCAAAAGACTGTTTCGGGTATCCGATGAAGAAACACCTCTCACTTCTTTCTGCGAGCTTATCTGAAGTATCTCGTCTCACGAATGCTTCACAGCCCAGACTTTGATGTGTGCTAACGAGGGAACTTTCCCCGTCCACATCTCGTGTAGTGTTTTCGCAACCTTCTTGGTTGGGACAATATTTAGGATATGGGCGGCAGTCTCTAAGGCATACCCCCAGAAATGGATTGGAAGTGAGGCTCGACTCATCATGGAACGAACCATGTCCAACAAGGTTCGGTTTCGTCTCTCTGCAACACCATTCAGCTGAGGTGTTCTTAGAGGCGACAACTGTGAAACAATTCCACATTCCTTGAGATAATCGAGAAACTCGATACTAAGATACTCACCGCCTCTGTCGGATCTAAGCATCTTTATCTTTCTGCCTAATTGATTTTCAGCTTCATTCTTAAACTCTTTGAACTTTTCAAAGGTATCCGAGTTGTTCTTGATTAAGTAGACATATCCATATCTACTAAAATCGTCGGTAAAGGTCACATAGAACCGCGTGCCATCTCTAGTGGTTGTTCTGAAGGGACCACACACATCTGTGTGTATGATATCCAACAGACCTTCACCTCTTTCAAAGGAACCTTTGAATGGTGATTTTGTCATCTTGCCAAGTAAGCAAGATTCGCATACATCATCCGACCCGAGGTCGAATGATTCCAACACTCCATCCTTTTGGAGTTTGGCGATGCGTTTCTTGTTTATATGGCTAAGGCGACAATGCCACAGACATGCCTTTTCTACACCGCTTGAAGCATCAATAGTTAATACATTTTTACTATAATTATCAACACACATAATAGATTCATAAACACCATCACAAGGCATAGCATTAAATATAAAAACATCATTTTTGAAAACCGAAATTGAACCATTCAACTTATTAAACTCATAATGAAAGCCTTGTCTAAATAGTGCATGAAAAGAAATTATGTTCTTTGCCATATCTGGCGCATAGCAACTATTATGTAAATCTAATCTAACTCCACTGCTCAGCATCAGTCCATAAACACCAATCTTGGTAACAGGTGACGTTTGCCTATTGCCCATGACCAGTTTCAGTCTGCCATGCTCCAGTTCCTTACTTTCCTCTAGGCCCTGCAAATCAGAACAGATGTGAAAACCACATCCTGTATCAAGGACCAATGAACGGGAAAAAGATGAGTTATTAGATATAGAGTATGTACCTGCCTGTGACGGTTTCACTTTACCGTCCTTGACATCCTGCAGATACGTGGGGCAGCTCCTCTTCCAATGACCCTTCTGCTTGCAGTAAAAGCAGTCGGCCTCTTTGGGGTTCCGAATATGTGGAATTCCGGAAGACTTACCTTTCGGGGCACCGCTAGATGACCCGACGTGAGTCTTTTCCCTCCGGTTCTGCTTAGGAGGGCCTTTCCGTTTCTTTCCCTTTCCGGAGCCAATAGCCAGGACAGGCGGGTTGACAGGGAGCACTGCTTTTCCCTTCATCCCGTCCTCAGCCGTACGCAACATGCGGTGTAACTCAGCTAGATTTGCCTGGTTGTTGTTCAAATGATACGCAGTGTGAACTGGTCATAAGAACTGGGTAAGGAGTTCAGCACTATGTCAACTGATAAATCCTCATGAACCGGCATTTCCAGCTTTCTAAGCCTTTCCACGTAACCATGCATCCTCTGCACATGTGCACAGATGGACTCGCCCTCTTTGGGCTTGCTGTTAGTGAAAGCTTTTACAACCTCACGCCTCTCGATGCGCTCTTGCTTGCGGAACCTTTCCGCGAGCTCTTTGTGCATCTCGTAAGGCCAATAGTCCTCATAGATACGTTGTAGTTCAGGGTTCATAGTAGCGATCATGATGCAAGCCACTTTGGTTGCATCATCAGAGTGTTTAGTGTACGCAGCGATTTCCTCGGGAGTAGCGGTTTTAGTGTCCACATCAACAAGCTCGATTTCTAGAAAATACTCTTTATGTTCAAACCTTAGAGCCATTTTGATGTTGCGGATCCAGTCATTGTAGTTGGTGCCGTCTAACGTCACTTTTGAACATAATGACAGAATCAAGGTGACACTACCGGGATTTGAGTGGGGAACGGATTGGTCAGAAGACATCTGAACAAGAAGAAAGTAGTTTTAATTAGATAGAGTAATAATAATAACCCTCATATTCACCCAAGAATAAACACGAGGCTAGGATCCTACAATAACAATCTACAATACCGAAAAGGGATGCCGTAATCAATATTGCAAATTTTTACAAGGTAGGCGAATGACGATTCAGCCAATTCCACCGCGGAAACATAATCATATTATAATGGAATTCCTAGTTTCTTTGAGATTTATCGAACTGTTCGATAGCATGTTTTAATCTCGGGAATGCCCCGCTATTTGTGACTGGGATACTGAGGATCACAAACTGGGTGTGAATAACCATGCAAATTGCTTGGTACTCTTGAAGTCAATTGTCATCTCTAATTAACGTGCCGGTAAACCACACACGCTCCGTTAATAATGACAAAATCAAGAAACCCATTGCGACTCTTTGCGGACCCCAGTTGGCGTGCCGGTAAACCACACACGCTCCACCAACGTTCCACAAAGTGCAATGTGCAATTTCATGGATTAGCACCAATTCACATTTTTAACCTAAAGTAACTAGATTGGGATTTGTTTAGGGTTCTAGTACTTTCAATTGTAGCATTATACTTTTAAGAGGCTTAGCGGTTCTATCATACCCGTTCGGCTAACGATACTCGACTGACCAGGAGAGCGGTGGATAAGAGTAGATACCCATTAGACTAACATTTTATAGTCAGTCACCTTATACCCTCTTTATAGGACAGTTTTGTGAATGAGGCTTACTAGCGGTAGACTAACCAATTTTCTTATATGTATTAAATTAAATTTTAATCATAAATACATATAAGATATATTTTAATCTCATTAAAATATTTTAGAATTAATTAAGTTCTAATTTTCGCAAATTATACAATTTTATTGAAAATTTTAATTAATTCTTTAAACTGATTTAATTGGTCTTTTAATTAATCAATTAATTAAACTAATTAAATCTAGGTTACAGATTACCAATTAATCAAATTAATTAATCTGTATTTGTCCCATGATTTTCGAGATTCACAAGCCAAACAAAAAGGGTTTAAGTTATTTTAGTTGATTTAGTTACCAAAAATAACAACACACAAATAAGGCAAGCAAATCAAGCGATCAAGAGGGGGACCAAGGAGGGTGGCGGCTAGGGTTAGGAAACCCTAGCCTTGGAATCGATTTTAGGCTTCTCCCAAGGGTTAATTTTCGCAAAAACCCTAAGGCACAAACATATCTCATGCAGTTCATAATCAAATCACAAGAAAACAAGCTAGATCTGATACCACTGAAGGGTTTCTATGCAATCAATGAACCCAAAATTGCCTAAGGTTCACATGCAACCCTAATATTGATCTATGTTTTCTTCTATGAAGATTAGAACTAAGAACCTAAAGGAAACAATTTAATTCTAAAGAACAATTAGAAAAACCAACCTTTGATCTTATGATCCTTTTCAAGCAGCAGCAAAAGTATCCTGCCTCAAATGCAAGTCACACCCAAGGGATGGAAGAATTAGTCCAGCAGAGTGAATCCATAGAGAAGATGGCGTGAGTAATCAGGTGCCAGGGGGTTCCTTTTATAGCCTCCTAGGGTTACACCTGAAACCCTAAGGAGCCTCCAACTGGACAAGGCTTTTGACCACTTGGACCAGGCTTACCAAAACCCTAATTAGGGTTTCGCCAAACCCTGGAGGAGCCTCCAGGTTGGCGCCAGTTTTGGTCCCTGGTTTTACTTGGCCAGTTATTCAACTATTGAATAAATGCCAAACCAGTACCTGCACCTTTTTAATTAATTAATTTAATCTCCAAATTAAATCCAATCAATTCTAGATTAAATCTCAATTAATTAATATAGTTTCTAATTAATATATTAACACTTAAATATATTAATAAACCATATATATATAATCTATTGATTTATTATACAATTAATAAATCAACTATTCTCTCTACTGAACTATCCTCCACCCATGAGGGCAACCCAAATGGACTTTGCTTTTAATCATAAGATAAAAGGTACAATTACAAGTCATGGCTTAGACACCTAATCCAACATTCCTTCAGATAGTCTAGGAACTCGATACTAAGATACTCTCCGCCTCTGTCGGACCTGAGCATCTTTATCTTCCTACCCAATTGATTCTCAACTTCATTTTTGAACTCTTTGAACTTTTCAAAGGTGTCTGACTTGTGTTTGATTAAGTAGATATACCTGTATCTACTAAAATCGTCAGTGAAGGTCACGTAGAACCGTGTGCCGTCTTTTGTGGTAGATCTGAAGGGACCACACACATCTGTGTGTATGATGTCCAAAAGACCTTCACCTCTTTCAAAGGAACCCTTGAAAGGTGATTTTGTCATCTTGCCCAAAAGACAAGATTCGCGTATATCATCCGATTTGAGGTCGAATGATTCCAACACTCCATCCTTTTGGAGTTGGGCGATGCGTTTCTTGTTAATGTGCCCAAGACGACAGTGCCACAAGCACGCATTTTCTACACCACTAGAAGAATCAATAAAGTTTACACTATGACCTAAATTGTCTACACATTGCACAGTTTCATACACACCATCACAAGGTAAAGCAGTAAATACAGAAATGCCATTTTGAAAAACAGAAATAGAACCATTACTATTATCAAACGAAAACTGTAAACCTTGTTTAAACAATGCATGAAATGAAATAATATTCCTTGCCATTTCTGGCGAATAGCAACAATTTAAAAGTTTTAAACAAACACCACTACTGAGCACTAAACTATAAGTCCCGATCTTGGTCACAGGGGACGATCTCCTATTCCCCATGATCAGGTTGAGTCTACCGTGCTCCACCTCCCTGCTTTCCCTTAGGCCCTATAAATCAGAACAAATGTGAAAACCACATCCTGTATCAAGGACCCAAAAACTGGAAGATGGTGAGTTTTTATGGATAGTGTAAATACCTGCTGAAGACGGCTTGACCTTGCCATCCTTCAAGTCTTGCAAGTATGTCAGGCAGCTTCTCTTCCAGTGGCCCCGCGCTTTGCAATAGAAGCATTCAGCTTCCTTGGGATTGGCATTGTGAGGAATGCCAGAAGTCTTGGGTTTAGTCCCACTGCTGGATGACCCAACATGGACCTTTTCCCTCCAATTCTGCTTAGGAGGGCCCTTTCTCTTCTTCCCCTTTCCACCAGTAATAGCCAGGACGACTTCATTAGCTGCGGGTACACTCTGACCCTTCATTCCGTCCTCAATGGTGCGGAGCATGCGATGCAGTTTGGCCAGAGTGGCCTGAGAATTGTTCAGATGATACGCCAGCGTGAACTGGTCATATGAACTAGGCAAAGAATTTAGCACTATGTCTACTGCTAAATCCTCATGAACTGGCATCTCAAGCTTCCTAAGCCTTTCCACGTATCCTTGCATCCTCTGCACGTGGTTACAGATAGACTCTCCATCCTTTGGCTTCGCATTGGTGAAAGCTTTGACTACTTCGCGCCTCTCTATGCGCTCCTGCTTGCGGAACTTTTCCGCCAGCTCTTTGTGCATTTCATAGGGCCAGTAGTCTTCATATATTCTTTGAAATTCCGGGTTCATTGTAGCTATCATGATGCAAGCCACTTTGGTTGCATCATCAGAGTGTTTTGAGGATTGAGCGATTTCTTCGAGAGTAGCATTATCAGGGTCAATTTCGACTAGCTCGGTTTCCAGAACATACTCTTTATGTTCAAACCTTAGAGCCATCTTGATGTTACGGATCCAATAATTATAGTTGGTACCGTCCAACGTAACTTTGGAGCATAATGACAAGATAGAGGTAACATTGGAGTTTGATTGGGGGGCGGTTTGATCAGCAGAAGACATCTATAAAAGAAGATAGTTTTAATTAGATATTAATAATAATCCTTATAATAACCCAATAATAATTATAAGGCTAGGATCCTACAATAACAATTTGCAATCTCGAAGAGGGATGCAGTAATCAATATTGTAAATTTTATAAGGTAGGCGAATGACGATTCAGCCAATTCCACCGCGGAAAGATAATCATATTAAAATGGAATTCCTAGATTCTTTGAGATTTATTAAACTGTTTAATAGCATGTTTTAATCTCGGATGTACCCCACTGTTTGTGACTGGGATAGCGAGGATCACAAACCGGGTGTGAATAACCATGCAAATTAGCTTGGTACTCTCGGGGTCAGTTGTCATCTCTAATTGATGTGCCGGTAAACCACACACGCTCCATCAACAATGACAACACCCGAGAAACCCATTACAACTCTTTATGAACCCCAATTGGCATGCCGGTAAACCACACACGCTCCACCAATGTTTCATAAAGTGCAATGTGCAATTTCATGGATTAGCACCAATTCATATTTTTCCTAAAGTAACTAGATTGAGATTTTATTAAGTGTTCTAGTACTTTGAATCATTATACTTTTAGTGATTATTAGACGGTCCTATCAAACCTGTTCGGCTATTGACCCTCCACTGATCAGGCGAACAGTGGACGAGAGTGTTCACCCATTAGACCGCCATTTTATAGGCAGTCTTCTTATACCCACTTTATATACCAGCTTCGTGAATGAGGCCTACTAATGATTTGACTAACCATTTAATCTCATACATATAAAAAATAACTTCCTAGTTATAATATATATAAGATGTAATTTTTTAAACCTTTAAAAAATTGTTTCTGGTTTATTTCTTAATTTATTGTCGATTTAAGCTATTAAATTTAAAATTAAATTAAACCATTAAAATCCGATTTAATTATCTTTTAATTAACCAATTAATTAAATTAATTAAATTTGATATTTTAAACCTTTTAAAATATTTCTAGATTTTATCAATTTATTTTCGGAATTTAAAACAATTAAATCGAAATTAATTAAATCCTTTTAATTATCTTTTAATTAAACAATTAATTAAATTAATTAATTTTGCAGATAGGTGTCATAAAATAATCAAATTAATTTAAACCTATCCTTATCCCCTAATTTTTGAATTTTAGGATAAGAGGTTTAAGGTTTTATCTATTTAAACAATTAAAGTTACCAAAAATAGAAAGCCTTCTAAACCTATCCTAAAATCACGCCAAGCAGGAGGGGAGGGGCCAGGGTTTTCGAAACCCTAACCCTAATTTTCGAATTGGCCACATTAGGGTTTAGAAACAATAAACCCTAATTTACCAGATACAATTATAGCAATTTAACAAGAAAACAAACCAAATAGTTCTGATACCACTGAAAGGTTTTCTGCAACTATGAACTAAAATTCCTAAGTTCACATGCAACCTATATAGATCTAAGTTTTCTTCTAGTTAAACATATAACAAATCCTAAAAGGCCCAGAAAATATAAACTAAAAGAAGATAATAAGAAAAACCAACCTTTAGTGAATCTTGGAAGCAAAGCAACAGAAATCTCTTGCCTCAAATGCAGTCACACCCTAGCTGGTAGTCTTGGCCGAAAATCCTTGGGAGAGAGAGAGTCAAAATCGCAGGTTATAGGGGGTTTGAGGCTCCCTATTTATAGCCTCCATATGGTTATCAGATAAACGTTAGAGATAAACATTTTTGAATTCGAATTAAGATAAAACCATTATTTTAATCATTCAAACCATATTTATCTGTAAATATATATATCTTTCGAAAATATATATATCTATATATATTTTTTTGGCCAACACCACACTCACTTAAAACTGTCAGTTACTCAACTATTTAATAATTACAGTTTTAGTCCCTGCACCTTTAATTAATTAATTTAACTGCCAAATTAATTCCAATTAATTCCAGAAAAATTTCTAATTAATTATTATAGTTTCTAATTAATATATTATCACTTAAATATATTAATAAACTATTTATTTAATTTCTATTGATTTATTAATCACATAATAAATTAATCTTTCTCTCTACCGGACTTTCTACCAATCCTCCAACTATGAGGGCAACCCAAATGGACTATGCTACTATTAATTAAATAAATACTAATTATTAGTCATGGCTTAGACACCTAATACAACAGTGCATAGGGCCTATTGGATTGAAATATGGAAGGAAATGTATTCTTACAAAGTGGACCCTATCAAAGGAAGGGCCATGTGGCCTAAAAGTGACTGCACAACAACTCTTGTCCCTCCACCACACCATAAACAATCTGGAAGACCTAAAAAGAAAAGAAAGATTATAGCAGATGAGAGAAGTGTTAGTCAAAGTAAAAGCCAGGCCAAGAGTCAAAGTGTAGGGGAAAATGAAAATCATAAGCTGAGCAGGAGTTTCTTGACTGTGATGTGTGAGAAGTGTAAAAACAAATGTCACAACTCAAGAACCTGCAAGGGGCAGGCTGGTAATTAACGATTTAATCATTTGTTTAAAAAGGGTAATGTTGGTGTAGTTTGAAAGGTTAGTGATTGTGTAGTTTAATGGTTTAATGGTTCCACTTTTGATTGTACTTGGAAACACTATCTAAGTTCTTTTGTTGTTTGTCTTTATGAACAAATGGCAGTATTGTAATGTTTATTTAATGGTTTACCTGATACTTTTTTATCGTGTATTAATGTTGATGTTTGCAGTTGTGTCAATTTATCAAATTATACAGCCTCACTTGTATTATGGCAATGTACTTTGAATTAGACCTGAGATTCTGTGAACTTATCAATATTGGGATTATGGTAATGTACTTTGTATTAAACTCAATTCAAACATCACTTGTATTATGGTAATGTACTTTGTATTAAACCCAATTCAAACATCACTTGTATTATGGTAATGTACTTTGTATTAAACCCAATTCAAACACGACTTGTATTAGGGTAGTACTTTGTATTAAACCCAAGTCTTCATTTAACAAAATTGGTAATGTACTTTACATTATACATGGGATTCAAAATTTATAACTTCAAGTTACAATAGATTACCCACCACTACATCTTACTTGCGATAATACATTCTTGAAGGTGGTTTCTACCAAATATCTAAACCCTAATATCTAACTACTAAATCTAAAAGAAAGCACAATCAGAAACGTGATCCAAGAGACAACCAAAACCATCTTAAGCTTGAATATTTAAAGTCGCATACTGGCCATCCCCACTTCATGCATGTTGATTGTTCTGAGCAGTCTAGGGATTATAGAAACCTACCTTGGACACATTGGGGGATCCACCTAACCAATAAACCCGCAGGTTGTAACTTGGAATGGAATACCGGTGTACAAGATTTAAGCCATAATTAAACAAAAAAACATAATTAACCTAATTTGATTTTACTAACCGTTTTAGGGTACCCATGGAAGCGGCAATCAGGATTGTTTGACATCCACGAGGTTCGCACAACAGCCTCCCTTCCACAATGACAAAGCACCATTTTTTTAAGGAGCCGTGAAGAAAGGGAGAAGAAGAAGATCGAAGAACATGATGTTCTGGAGAGAAAAAGACGATGGCTCTGAGAATCGCCACTAGGAAGAGAACGAGATACGGGGAGAAGAAAGACGTCCCTTGTCTTCTTTATAAAAGTGAAGAAAGCTTCGTGAAAAGACCAAAATGCCCTCACGTGGAGGGCACGTGAGGGACTGAACGTCCTAGAATTGACGGGAGTTAGAGGGAGGGACAAAAAATACGAGAACCTTTTCATTTTGGATTTCCCATGCAAGTGAGAAGTTTTTTAGACCCAAACCACATTTTCTGACTAACCATAGGGACCAATTTTGCAGTTTTGTCTTACATGTTCTTTAAAATATATTATAAATGTTTGTTGTAATTGATTATTTATTTTGTATGTGAAATTATATTTTCAAAGTTATCTTCCACAAATATTAAGAAACATTTACAATCTTGCCAGGATTCTCAAAATATTCAACGCAGTGTCAGGGCTAAAAGTAAATTTCACAAAATCCAGGGTGTTCGGTATCGGTGTTGAATCAACTAAGGTGGAGAACTGGGCTGTCCCGCTTGGTTGCGCACCTTCAAAGCTTCCTTTCATGTATCTTGGAATCCCCCTGGGCGATAATATGAAATTGAAAAAAAGTTGGAAACCAATTGTTGACAAGTTCAAATCCAAATTGTCACTTTGGAAATAAAATACCCTAAGTTTTGGAGGAAGAATAACACTTGCTAAATCAGTACTTTGTAGTCTTCCTAATTATTATCTATCTCTTTTTGCAGCCCCATCTGGTGTACTAGATGAACTGGAAAGAATAAGGAGGCAATTCATATGGAAAGGATCAAACGATAGAGCATGCATTCACTGGGTCTCATGGGAAAAAATAACTGCACCTAAGAAAGTCGGCGGACTCAGGCTTGGTTCAATTAAAGGGCTAAATATTTCCCTTCTCGCTAAATGGTGGTGGAAGTTGAAATCTGATCCGAATCTCCTGTGGGCTCGAGTGATTAATGGGCTACATTCGTTACATGGCAGGCCTACTATGGTTCTAGCAAATAAAAGAATGCCAGGAGTATGGTTAAATATTGTTAACATCAAGAAATCCCTAGATAATTTGGGCATCGATGCGTTAGATGTGCTCAGAAGGGATGAGGAAGCCCTTCAGTGGAATTCGAGTTTTGTAGCTGATGGTTTGTTCCAGGTCGCGCTGATGCGAGAGAGATGTGATCGAGCTCATTATCCAATTTCTGATGGCTATTTTCCTTGGCTTAAACTGATCCCTTACAAAGTCTTATGTTTCATATGGAGAGCAAAGCAGGACAGAATCCCTTCTGCGGTAGCCTTACTAAGGCGTGGTGTTAATTTGAATTCCGGATTATGTAGTGCATGTCAAACCTGTGATGAATCCTCAACACATCTCCTTCTTCACTGCTCGACGGTTAATGAGGTTTGGCGATTAATATTTGAATGGATCGATACCCCCTTCGTGACATTTGATTCGATATATATGGTGATTGACTATGCTCGATGTTGGGGACATTGTCCTAAAAAGAGGAAGATCTTAACGTGTATACTGTTTGGCGCATTATGGGTAATATGGTGTGTGAGGAACAATAGGATCTTCAAAGGAGTATTCTCATCAAAGATAAACACAGTGACAACAATAAAAACACTGACATTCTCCTGGAGAAAGTATAGATGCGCATGGGGAGGGATGAAATGGGAGGATCGGTGTGAAAAACCTCTTAGCTGTGCCTAGTTTATAATATGTTCGGTTCTATGTCTTGTTTTTTCTTTGTATTTTCTTTTTGATTTTTTGCTGTACTTTGCCCCCTAGCACCTTGCTAGTGTTGACTCGTTTTATAATATATTTGCCGGTTCCAAAAAAAATGTATTTGCCGTGTAATAACTATGTTTATTAAACAAGATGCTAAAATCATGAAATTAACTAATGATGGGAAAAAAATGTTGAATCTTTCAAAAACCTACCCACAATTTAATGGAATAGTACATTTTAATGCAGACAAAATTAGAGAGGAAGATGGATAGTCTCAGCCGTGTTTACGCACCGCTTCGTCTTCATCATCTTGTTTACTTGCACATTCACCCTGCTACACTTATCAAAACCCCCTCCATGGTACGTGCGACTATAGTCTCCCAAACCATAGCCATCGCAGCACCTTTGCAATATCGCAGTCCAACATCACCTATAGTTCTTTCTACTGCATTCCAAACATCGAAGGTAATGTAATCCTTTCCTCAATCTATCTTCTCTTTCTCTCTGGTTGCAACAGGTACGCACATCTCCTTGCTATCGATTTTTCGTGTAACCTTCATCTTCAAAACTTAAAAACGGAAATTACAATTTTCGTCAACCTTTTCTTTTCATTTAGTTGCAAAAGTTTTTGTTTAGGGTTAAGCAGAAGCAAAACTCTCGACCCCCATTGGTGTTTATTATCACTTATTATTATTATTTCATGATTTTAGCTGGAGTTTTAGGTTGCTTTATTTACAATGGGGTCAAAGTTTGTCACAGCTGCTCTTCTTCATCATGTAATTGTGTTAATATCTTGGTATCTTAAAGTACATGCTTAGCATTTTATTGATTATCCTTGTACTTCTTTGTTTCTGCAAGCATGATAATGCGTTGGTCAGTTATTGGTATTTGGTTACTATATTTATTGAATATTTTTGGCATTCTAGCTATTTGAAAATTCACTGGTTTATTGAGAAAACTACTTATGTTTCTAAAAGTTTCTATAAAAATCATTCATATTAAATAACCTTTCTGAAACATCAAAATTTGAATGAAAACAATTTCTTTGGTCGGAATAAAACATAATTTTGGAACATGAATGAGAATTTGTTAACAATTAGGGGAGGGAATTGTTTGGTTTCTCTCTAAAATTAAAACTTTTTTTTTCTTTTGACTTTGAAAATTTTAAACCATTAGTTTTCCGGTTTCAATTCCGGTTCTTTTTTCGTTTTATGTTTTTTATTTTCATTTCCATAAGTTTCTTCGTCAAAACTGTTGTGAATCCATAATCCCTTATTATTATGCTTTTATTTTAGGTTTCTGGTGAAAATCAAAATATAAAACATGTACTGCTCTCATCTTGCAATATGTTTCAAGAAATTACGACCTAGCTACATTACTAATTAACAAGCCCACGGAATTACATATAAAATTTTGAGAAAATGAATTTGAAAAAACAATGGTTCGATATTTCTATAGCAAAATACCAAAATTTCCCGTTTAGTTTTTGTTTTAGTCAAAAACCCAAACCATGCTCACCAATAATGATTAACAAACTTTGTTTAATGATTAGAAAGTTATACTAATTCCGAAGAAAAAAACTGTTTTTGAAAAGATTTTTATATTAATGTTTTTTCCCAAAACTTTTATAAATATGAGTATTTTACCAATAGAAAACAAAGGTTTTTCAAATAAAAAGTTAAAAACATAATGATTTTGTGAAGTTTTTTCATAAGTATTGCGGTTGAATTTTAACTTTTGGTTGACTTATATAAGTAGATGACTTTTAGTTGACTGAAGCTTAGCTTGGGATACCTCGTACATAGTCCACTCGTCTGTTATATGGTTAATTTTAGAGTTTAGACACATATTAGAGTTTGAGTTTGTTTTTTATTATAGCCCCCTTCATTACTTGTCGATGTTCTGTGGATTTAACATGAACTATTTTACGTGTGCACAATTTTGATTGTTTAATTTATTGTTCAGGTACAAATGGTTGGCGGCAAGACGTACGAGACTCTGGAGTTTCAAGATTATCAGAGGAAGAGTTATTGTTGGAAATCAGCCCCAAGAACACTCACAAAAAAAACCACAAACTCTCACAATAATACGTGTGTATGAAAACCAAAAGAAATGAATATATTGAACTCAAAACCTGCACACATATTCAAAAGAAAAGTGGCTATAAATAGCCTACAAGGACCAAACTTAAACAAGCAAATACAATATGAAAACTAGTTAGTATTCCACGCACACCTATCACTTTTGCTTGGTCAAAGCAAAATAAGAATTCTCTTTCTCATCTCCATATTATTCAGTCATGACTTTTACCCATTTTTTTATTATTCAAACAAAACATGCATAATTTAATCAATTGACTCAATTAACCCATCAATATTACCTAACATTCTCCCTCGTAATCTTGAAAAATTCAGTCCGTTCGTTCATCACAGTAAGGCTGGCTCTTCTTCTTCAATCAAATAGACTTATTTATCCCTATCTTTCCATTTTGTACACTCACTCGCGAAGTGTCCAAATTCTCCACAGTTGTAGCAACGAAATCCACTCTTATCGCCTCGACCATTTCCTCTTCCGCGTCCACTACTTTCACCATGGTTTTGTTCACTTGCCATCATAAGTTGACCTTGCTCTTCATCCTTTTCATCATGACTTTTGAGTCTTTCTTCGTAAGCTTTGAGTCTTCCCACCGCTTCTTCAAAAGACATGGTTTCAATCTCCGAGTATTGCTCGATGGAGGCAATTATTGGTAAATATTTCTTCGGGGCTGAATTAAGAAGCTTTCTCACAATTATTTCTTCATCAATACTTGAACCGAGGCTTTTAAATTTTGCTACAATGCCACCTATCTTGCCCGAAAAATCATTAATAGTCTCGTTCTCCTTCATCTTTAACAACTCCAACTCACTTCGAAGAGTTTGCAAACGTGCCTTTTGGACTCGATCGGCTCCTAAGTATCGAACCCGAATCGCTTCCCAAACATCCTTTGCATCTTTATATTTCGAGACCTGCAATAAAATATCTTCCGGTAGAGTTTGGAAGATGATGGCTTTCGTGGTGTAGTTTTTTCTTCCTTCCACGGTTCCTCCGGTTACGGGATCCACCGACTCCCATAAACCGTATGCCCTTAACACCGTCTCAACCAGTATAGACCATGATGTGTAGTTCGTTTCGGTTAATCTAGGACATTGAAGTGGTACATTACCTTCCTCGCGGATCGTCATGGCTCCTGCGTTTCCTGCCATCTCTTGCTAAACTTTCGAATTTCAAGACGGTCTTGATCTCGATCGTATTCTTTTCTCCTTGCCTCTTGCTACTTGCTTTCTTGCTTAATGGTTCTTTCTACTTGCGTCTTGCCGTTCTTGCTTTCTGCTTCTTCTTTCTTCTACGTACCAGGTATCAACATATGAACAACCTTGCTGCTTGTTTTCTTGCTACGTACCAGGTATGAACCCAGACGCTCTGATACAAAATGTTGGAAATCAGCCCCAAGAACACTCACAAAAAAAACACAAACTCTCACAATAATACGTGTGTATGAAAACCAAAAGAAATGAATATATTGAACTCAAAACCTGCACACATATTCAAAAGAAAAGTGGCTATAAATAGCCTACAAGGACCAAACTTAAACAAGCAAATACAATATGAAAACTAGCTAGTATTCCACGCACACCTATCACTTTTGCTTGGTCAAAGCAAAATAAGAATTCTCTTTCTCATCTCCATATTATTCAGTCATGACTTTTACCCACTTTTTTATTATTCAAACAAAACATGCATAATTTAATCAATTGACTCAATTAACCCATCAAGATTATGTTGGGTGTTGAAATATGAGAATAGATGAACTAATATAGATATGGAATCAATTACACAAACAATCACACAATGATAATACAACAGAGCTCAATTGAACAATAAGATATGAATAACATGTGCCGAATGATTCGATTAGAACTTTGGTTTTACATTTGGGTTTTCTATCTTGGAGATATACAATTTACGTAAACTAAACTTGTAATCACTCATTTGACACGATATGGTATCACTGATATTTGTACTGAATCAGTGATACCAATAGTACATTTTTACAGAGAATATCCTATCAGTGTACTAGCCAATAGGATAGAAGATTCATGCAACACGTATTGTACTATACGCGTGCACACAAAAGACAAGAGGACAGGCTGTGAAGTCTTCGGATCTTTCATAGCACTTCGGAGTCTTCAGACTTCGGTGTCTCCTCTTGTTTATTCTCTTCGGGGTTTCTTATGGGTAGGACTTCGGATATATCAGCACTTCATCACAAAATATCTTAACAATCTCCCCCTTTGTGTGAAGTGCATCCGAAGCCTATACTCGAAAGTTTCTCTTGTATGCCCACTTCAGAGTCTTTCTCACTGCAAGATACTAGTTCATATGATCTATGAACTTCTTCTTTTTCTCAGTGGAATTTGCATGGCAGGCGTTCACATGGGAAATCATCCCTGTGATGAAGGAGGAGGGATGGAGGCCAATGTAGTCTATATCAAAGAACTTAATTATGACTTCGGTTTCATTTCGAAGTCCTTTGAAGACTACGCCATATGGTTCGTCCAAGATTTCTCCATTTTTGAATCTTGCTATGTTCCGAACTACAACAAGAGGAGTGTTCAATGGTTGTCTGTAGTAGGAACATAGCTCCAGGTCATGTTTTGCGAACCGGAGAAGATAATTGTTGAGGAAGCCCAGTAAGTGATTTTTGATAGCAAGGGTAGACATTTCAGCATGAGCAGCACCCCCGCTTCGCAGAAGATCAAGAATCTGGATGAAATCCATAGGATTCATGATGGGGAAGTCTGCAATTGAGAACCTGGATTTGACTTCGTCTGCCCCCTAAGAACAAGAAATTCATAATTTCTGAAGCCCAAATAGTCTTCAGCTTCTTTTATTGAAATGATTTTCTTTATCTTGTTTAGGCTCCAAACATAGCTTTGCCTTTGAATGTATTTGGCATGAAAGTTTATTTTATTCGTCCAAAAACTTGCTTTCTGATCCTCTGGCACCGAAGAGACGAATTGAAGGAAAGCGAAGGTCTTCGGATTGAATGGAATGTCAAGCTGGATGTCTTCGGAGTCAACAATTGCAAAACCACGAAGAGGAAGTCTGTTAAGTACATTTGGATTTTGAAATCCAAATAGCTTGATTGTCTCAACGGTCCATTCACCATTATTTCGAGCAAATTCATTTATCTTTATCATCAAGTTGTAATCTGCTCGTCTGGCCTTGTATGTTTCTTCCATGTGTGGGGCAATAATGTTTTCTAGTGATCGGTCTGTTGAGCTTCCAGCTCCAGCCGATCCACTAGCACCCATGCCTGTGGTTGTGATGGTTGAGGTTGTAGGACCTGCTGTGGCTGCAGGGATTTGTCTAGGCATGCCCTGTGGCCTAGACAATCTGTCAGAGAAATTTATCAGAGGTTGAAGTGCAACTCTCAACTTTGTAATCAAATCTTGTGTGAGAGCTACATTTGTTCGTTGCAGTTCCTCTGTAAATTTAGTGACATCCGAAGTGGTTTGGGCGGCAGTGAGCTCTTCAATTTTTGCTCTGGCCTCATCAAGCTGTTTTTCAAGCTTGGTACTTTGCTGGATTTCACTCCGAAGTCCTTGCAAGGTTTTCATGACTTCGGAGTTTGTTTTATCGGTCTTCTCAGTGAGAGCATCAACCTTTTTGTTGATGGAGGTGACAGCGGATTCCAACTTCTTTTCGAAGGAAGATTGGATCTTAATTTGTTCATCCAAGAGCTTCTTCTCAAGACAATTCACAGACTCTTTTATTTCTTTGGATAGAGTGAACTCCAAAGATTCTATCTCTTCGGTGATGTCACCGATGGTTGGTTTTGTGGGGTCAAATCCTGTTTGAGCTTGAATCAGAGTGTCAAGCTTGGAGTTGAGGACTTTGTACTGTTTCATTAGTACAAAGCCTTCATCTGGTAGGTCTTCTTCTGATGCTCCTTCAACAGTCAAGGGAGCCATGTGAAAGGCTTCGAAGATTGCTGCCGAAGTGGGGTTTTGTTTTGATGGTGATATGGGTAAGTCGAACTCTGGTAATGAGAAATTGATACCATAGACAGGTATTTCGGAAGATGGAGGAGCAGTTGTTGGTGGTGGTGGAGGAGGAATTGTATGTGGAGGTGTGTCAGGTCTGGTTGATTTTGGTGGTGATAGAGGGACAGTTGTTTGTGGTGGTGTAGGTGGTTTAGTTGTTTTAGGTGGAGATGGAGGAATGGCAGTTGATGTAGGAGAAGGAGGTTGATCAGCAAACATTTCTTCTTCTTGTTCTTCTTCATGGACTGTGGATGGAGTCCTTTCTGAGTCCGAAGACTCATCCACAACCATTATCTTTCTTTGCCTCTTCGGCTGTTTCCTCTTCGGTGTGGTTTTCACCGAAGTCTTTCTTTTGTTCTCTTCCTTTTTAGGACCACTGGGTCCACCAGCCATTTTCCTCTTCCCTTTTCCTTTAGGAATTTCTAAGACAGTTGTCTCCTTGCTCAAATCACGGGTTGGATAAGGGATCACCAAAGTATTGCGGTAAGAGCTCACTTCATTACATTCCATGGGAACCTTGGAGACCATGGTTATAGGTATTTGTGCACAGTAGACTGCGGGTTCATCATCCAATGGGGATACAGTGATTGGAGTGTACCTCATTTCGGGGAGAGATGGATCTGCCACATATCCAGTCTTTTGATAATGGGCATGAACAACAATTGCCCAGAACCTTGAATTAGAAATTTCAGTCCCCTTTAGACTGTGATTGATGTGTGAACAGAAGTCAGCCTATAGAATCTAGGCATAGTCAACTTTGACATCATAGTAGATTCCGAAGAGTAAGCTCTGAAAGGCCACACTTGCAGAATCTAGTCCTGAAGTTCTTCCTGAAAGACATTCGAGGAAGATACTGAAGAAGTATCTCCACAGATCGGGCAGTTGGTTCTTCTTAAACATGCTGATCTTCTCAAGTTGAGGAAAGTACCCCATTTCGTTGAACATATCAACGAGCTGCTCAGCTGAAGGAGTCACAATCTCCTTTGGATCGTAGATGGGAAGATGAAGAGCCTCAGCAAATTTCTCCTTTGTCAGTTGTACTTTCTTGGTTTTTCCATTTACATCAATGGTTTCAAAGTATACGGACTTCACATGATTGTTCGTGTCGAACAGAGCATTCGAGGTGTAATGTGCCCTGTGAACAAGTGTTGCTGGAATCGATGGTGTGCAGGTTAGGGCATAGCCAAGAATCGATCTCTTCAAGCATTCGACAAGAGCATCGATGGGCTTAGGGTAGAGTTGTAGATTGTTTCGTAGTACCAGATTTGCTGACTGGCTTTTGAGAACTGGTACTGAAATAGCTTCAGTGGTCTGAGAAGATCCTTCAGCTGCCATTGTTGGACGTTTGGTGAAAATGAAGAAGATGAAGTGAGTTGTGTTTGCAGAGAGAATTCGAGAGTAAGGTTGCAGAGAGAAATGAGAGTTGTGTTTGCGTAAAGAGTGTGATGGAAGAGATGGAAAGTTTATATAGTATTCGTGGTCCCTAGGCCATTTAATGCATGTTTAAAATGGTCCAGTAGTAAGTAGACACCTCATCACCTGCTCGTCCCACTTTCTCTGCAAAAAGGAGAAATATACGGCTGTCAGTTACAATGATTCAAAATTTGAACCGTTATCTTTTGAGACGTCATTATGATTAATGTTTTTCATTTAATTCTTATTGACAGCTGTGATCAAACAGTTAAAACTCAAGGAATGTTTGTCTCTGTGATTTATCATAAATGTGGAAATCATTTGAACATTTAATTGACTTCGCAGTTATGAAAAAAAAATTATGACTATATGCTTCGGAGCATAAAGTTCCTCACTTCGGAGCATTTGCTAAGGACTCCGAAGAGTGTTCGATCACTTCGGTGATTGACAAATGATTGCAGAGTGTTCATCACTGTACCGAAGTCCATATGTTTTTCTCTTTGTTTTTCTATAAGTTTTTTGATTTTTCTTTTGACTGATGCGGTATGTCGTTTAACCTTAGTTTTCATGAATATTATGAAAAGATGATTTATTTGAGTTAATGTTCAGAGTCGTTCGAATCATGTTGGAAGTCCATTTTTCATTTGGAAGTTTGTTTGATTCAATATCGGTCATGAATTTATAAGTCTAATCACCCCATCACTGACTTGATTTCGCATTAGGAAACATGTTTGTAGTTGTGCTTATGTGCCTTAAACTTTTCAAATATAATAAAGATAACATCCTTTGCATATGAAATTTAAAGAGGTTTTCATTCATGATTGGATTGTTTTGAAGATTCGTTTGAAAAATTTATTCCATTTCATCAGTTGAAGTGTTTGGATACTAAGCTCAGATGACAAGCCTTTGAGCTTCGTATACCACTCCTACTTTATCATTTAAGATAGACTACTTGAAATGTTCATATTCCTCTACAAGGTACTCGACTATGTTATAGGAGCTCCTTGTACTGTTATTTAAAACAGAAGAATAAGCTTTTGAATGCTGATTTTTCTTTTGCATTCCCTTGGTTGTCTTTTGATTTTTGTTTGTCTTTGTTTCTTTTGACAATTGTTTTCTATTTTTCTTTTTCTTTCTTGTTTTCTATTTTGACTTTCCTTATCCGAAGATATAGAACATCACAATATGTTTTCTTTATTTGGTGCATTTTGTTTTTTTTTGTTTTAAACAGTCCTTGTGAGTGAAAATCTTCATATAGTTCAATTTTGTATCATCTAATGAAAAGAGATTTAAATTTGCTTATCAAACGATGTTTGTTCAATTTTGAGGAAAACTTCGGAGCACTTTGAATTATCTTTTGTAGTTTTGAGGCTACATGATTAGTTTGAAATTGAAGCGAGTCAAGTTTCGAAGGGTGGTTAGAAATAGACATTATGTTAAGATTATTGAAATCAAACAAGGCTTCAAAGTGTAAAATAGCCTTGACCTCATTTCGAAGTCTGTTTTCTTACCGATGTTTCAAGTCGATTCCCAAATACCTTTTAGTGCAATAAGGTATGATTTTCAGAATCTAAAATCAAAGTTTTGTCCTTTACTTGGTTAATTCATGAGAGTAAAGTTAAACTTTGTCAATTGCATCAGATTTTTCTTTTCGTTTGGTATAAATTTTTCTTGTTTTTGAAATTCCTTAGTCTTAAACAACTCTTTATTTTTGTCTTTAAAGGATGAAGTTAACATTTGTTCAAGTGATTTTCACATTTAAAGAATTTATTTTGAAGAAAACTTTGTTCCGCAGACCTCCGAAGTGATATTTTACTTCGGAATACTGCGGTGAAGCAGCAAGTGTTTTTGCTTGTTTTTCTCCGATGACCTCCGAAGCCAGAATTGACTTCGGGGGTCTGCGGAGTTTATTCTTTTTGTAAATTTACTGAACAGAGTAAGAGTGAACAAATCTGGTATTTATTGAAGAGTTGATCCATCTATCATTCCAAGTCCCCGAACGATTCTTGTGAATGCTTCTTCATTTAGAGCCTTTGTGAAGATATCTGCCAATTGTTCTGTGGTGTGAACAAAGTGCACCTCAATATTCCCCTCCTCAACATGACTTTTGATGAAGTGGTAGCGAAGAGCTATATGCTTCGTCTTGGAATGTTGAACCGGATTGTGGCATATACGAATTGCACTTTGAGAGTCACAGAACAAGGGAATTTTTCTCATGTTAATGGCATAGTCTTTCAACTGACTTTGAATACAAATGATCTGCGAAGTGCATGCAGCAGCCGCTACATATTCAGCCTCTGCGGTGGAGATGGAGACACAAGTTTGTTTCTTGGATTGCCAACTGATAAGCTTTCCATCTAAGAATTGACAACCTCCTAAAGTGCTCTTGCGATCAATAGAGCATCCACCAAGATCAGAGTCTGAATATACTTGAATGTAGAAACCAGAGTTTGCTGGATACCACAGACCATAAGCAGTAGTTCCATGAAGATATCGGAATATTGTCTTAACAGCAGCCAAGTGAGGTTCCCTTGGATCAGCCTGATACCTTGCACAATTGCAGACTGCAAACATGATGTCAGGACGACTGGCTGTAAGATAGAGCAATGATCCAATCGTGCTTCGGTATTGCTGTATGTCGGTCTTTGGTTTGTCCAAAGAAGGATTTAACCTTGTACCTGCAGGAAAAGGAACTTTTGCTTTGGAGCAGTTAGTCATTCCGAAGCGTTCAAGCAGACTCTTCGTATATTTTTGTTGATTGATGAATATCCCCTCCTTAGATTGTTTGATTTGTAAACTAAGAAAAAAGTTTATTTTTCCCATCATACTCATTTGAAATTTGCTTTTCATCAGTTTTTCAAAGTCTTTTGACAAATTGGGGTCAGTAGATCCAAAGATTATGTCATCCACATAAATTTGGACTAACATCAAGTGAGATCCAACTTTCTTTCTAAAAAGTGTTGGGTCCACTGATCCCTGTTTAAAGTTTGATTCTTTTAAAAATTTAGTCAAGGTTTCATACCAAGCTCTTGGAGCTTGTTTTAAACCATAGACTGCTTTGTCTAGCACATAACAATAATTCGGATGAGTTTTACTTTCAAAACCAGGTGGTTGTTCAACAAAAACGGTTTCCTCGAGATCACCATTCAGAAAAGCACATTTAACATCCATTTGATAGACATCAAAATTTTTGTGTGCAGCATAAGCTAAAAATATCCGAACTGATTCGAGTCTGGCAACAGGAGCAAAAGTTTCTTCATAATCGATCCCCTCCTGTTGACAGTAACCCTTGACAACCAACCTAGCTTTGTTCCGAACTACGTTGCCTTCGGTGTCAAGTTTGTTACGGTACACCCATTTGAGACCGACAATTGAGGCATTTGCAGGTTTTGGAATTAGCCTCCAGACTTTGTTTCTTTCAAATTCTTCTAATTCCAACTGCATTGCTTCAATCCAGTCTGAGTGATCAAATGCATCTTTGACGTTCTTAGGTTCTACCTTAGAGATAAAGACATTGAACATGCACAACTCAGAATTTTTGTTGAGATCTAATTGCTTTTGGTGAAGTTGTGCACGAGTCAGTACTTTATCTCGAACATCACCGATGACAAGTGATGGAGGATGATTTTTCCTCCATTTGTCTAAAGGAGGATAGTTTGGATCAAAATCAGGAGGTCCTTCAGCATCGATGTCCTCAATGTCTGAGGGATATCCCGAAGTGGAGTGAAAATCACCCATTAGCAAGTGATTATTCGAATTTGTGTTGGTTTGAAGTGTGTGCATTTGTGAGGTTGAGTTTGATATGTTTCCCCTTTGATCATTTGTTGGTGTTGAAGAGGTTGTAGCTTTATCCGAAGCGATTGTTGTGGCTGAATTTGGAGTGGCAATCTCTGGCTCCCCCTGGATTGTTGGATACATGGATATGATATTTGACATTGATTGAGGAGTAGAGACAAGAGTGTTGGATCCTCCTGGACTGTTGATTGATTCACCATCAGTCCTTGAATTTCCAACACATCGGTTTGAAGGCTCCCCCTCAACACATACATTTTCCAAACATTGGTTAAATGACTCTTCCTCAATAGAATATGGTCTTTGTATGCTACTTGTAGAAGAGTCATCGGGTCCGTCTGTGAGCTTGGAGAGTTTAGACTCATGGTTGTCTGGTGCTCTGACTTCGGAGTCCACAGCTCTTACAGGTTGATCAAATAAAAGTGAGAAGTCTGTGTCGAATGTTGTGATTTGAGCAGCTTCTACAGCAGGGTTTGGAAAGATTGAAGACATAGGAAATGGATGCAGAGACTTCTTGATGTAGTAGTCATCAAACCTTAGATTAAAGGTTTCTTCGATTTTGCGAGTTTTCTTGTTCATGACTCTGTAGGCTTTTGAGTCTTGAGAGTAACCAAGGAAGATGCCTTCTTCTGATTTGTTATCGAACTTGGTTAAGTGATCCTTCATGTTTAAGATAAAACACCTACAACCAAAGATGTGAAGGAATTTGACATTTGGCTTTCTTCGGTTGAGTACTTCGTAAGGTGTAATATGGAATCTTTTGTGAATGTAGGATCTGTTTTGAGTAAAGCATGCAGTAGAAATTGCTTCGGCCCAGAAGTACATGGGCAAATTTGCAAAGTTGAGCATTGTTCTTGCAGCTTCACACAGGGAGCGATTTCTTCTTTCTACAACACTGTTTTGTTGAGGAGTGTAAGGTGCTGAGAAATTGTGGTTAATCCCCTTTGTTTTCAAGAATCCATCAAGAGTCTGATTTTTAAACTCCGAACCGTTGTCACTGTGCACAGTTCGGACTTTTTTGTTGAGCATCAATTCCATTTTCTTTATAAAGTTGATGATTTCTTCAGCAGCATCGGATTTGTTTCGAAGGAACAACACCCAAGTAAACCTTGAATAGTCATCAACTATAACCAGAATGTACTTCTTCTTTCCTATTGATTCTATTGCAGATGGTCCACACAAATCTATGTATAGAACAGAAAGAGGTTCGGTGATTTTGGGGTTGATCACTGTAGGATGTCTTTGTTTTGTCTGCTTGCCATGTTCACATGCAGAGCAGAGGGAATTATTTTCAAATTTGAGAGCTGGCATGCCTCGAACCAAATCCATGGCCACCAACTTGTTCAGATCTTTGAAGTTCAGATGGGCAAGTCTTCGGTGCCATAACCAGCTGACATCGGAGTTGGCTTTGCAGAGAAGACATAGAGATTGCCCATCGGTCACTGGCTTTAGATTTAAGGGAAACATAGATCCCTTCCTTTCTGATTTCAGTAAGACTTCGTTTGTTGCTTCTTTGGTGATTACACTCCCTTGGTTGTTGAAAGTTACAGCATTTCCCGTTCCAACCACCAATTGAGATATACTCACAAGATTATGTTTTAATCCTTCAACAAATGCCACTCGGTTGATAGTGAATTGGCCATTTGTTATTTTTCCATATCCCCGAATTGGACATGTTTCATTATTACCAAATCGTACGTTTCCAGCATCATCTAAATTCCTGTAATCCCTGAGATATTCCTTTCTCCCCGTCATATGTCTTGAGCAGCCACTGTCCATGTACCATTTTGAATCATACCGCTCATCAGACATAACCTGCAATCAATCAAGAAGGAGTTGGTACCCAATCAATCTTGGGTCCTCAGGGTAAGCAAAGGATTCTTGAATCCATTTTTCTACGGCCTCTTCAGAGATTTCATTTGCATTTAAATTAATCAAATTCTCCGAAGCCTCATGTGATGAGCATGATTCCGAAGTGTTTGAGCATGATTCAGAAGAGTTTGTAGTTAAAATTAATGAGTCCGAAGTGACTGACAAAGTGACAGACTTCGGAACCCATTTTTGAATGGAAATTTTTGATTTGGAGGAATTTGAAGATTTTGAGGTCTTTGTTTTTGCAGTTAAGTTTTCTTTAAGATCATTTCTTTTCCAATGTTGTTTTGGTATTTCTATTTTTGACTTTGTTGAAATTGAGCTACACAACGTAGAGGTACAAATATACTCTTTGTATGCCATTTTAAAGTCATTTAATGAGAGATCCTTATCTTTGAACATTTCCAAATTGTTGTCCAGCCATTTGTGGAATGTATCTATCAGATTGTTTCCTTTTGAAAATGTTTTCTTCGTAGGTTTTCGAAATTTAGGATTTGGAAAGTTAGGTTTCGTTGGTGTAAAGGTTGGCTTTTCATTTCGATTTTTAACTTCTGAGATTTTTGAGCAAGCAGGCTTTGTACCAGAAGTGGAAGCAATTGCTTCATTTTGTTTCGAATTTCTAAAAGGAGTTTTTCTTTTCACAAGATTTAGGGTTTGTTTGATTTTTGAATTATCAACAGTGGGTTTTTGAGTTGTTTTTGAAGTCACCACTGCTGATTTTGGTTTTTGTAGAACTTGTAGTGCAGTTTTGTTTGTTGAAACTTTTGATTTTGAAATTTCATTTTCAAGATTGTGTGAAAAGGGGACACATTCACAAGATTCCATTAATTCCAATACATCCATCTTCGGAACTGTGGGTTTTTCCACAACCTGAATTTGTTTGTAGTTTCGATTAATATAAATGTGATCGTCGTTCTTGAGATTTAGTAAGTGTGACATGTTTTCGGGCACTTTCTCCTTTTCAAAACAAAGACGATTATATACGTTGTGGCCGTATAGTTCTTGGTTCCTTATATTTATTTTTACTTCCATTTTCTCATTTATTTCATTTTCGACCATTTTGGATGATGAGAAAAACCCTTCATTTGTAACTGTGGAGTTATCCTTTTCAAGAAGTTTTTGCAATTCATTATCAATTAAGGGTAATCCACCGGGTTTTACGAAAATTGAGTTTTTGAAGTAAGAAACCTTAGGATAGATACATGCCAAATGGACTAGCCTTTTTGAATTATCCTTGAGATATTGATCGTAAGAGACAGATTCATCTGAGATTTGAAGTTTAAAATTTGAAGTTTCTTTGGTTTCAAAAGTTTTTGATTCACAATTCATTTTTGTTTTTCCTTTGTCCACCGAAGACATTTGTGAGATGTCTTCGGAGGTCGATTCGGATATGGAGGATGACTTTAACAAAATCAAAGAGGAACAATCAATCTCCTCCATGTCCGAGTCACTTTCAGAATCCCTTTCAGACAAGTTATTGGAAAATTCTTTATCTTCTGTTTCAATTTGAGGTATAGCCTTATTCAGGATTGGAATCTCTTGAGGCAATATTTTCAGCAATTTATCAGCAGTCAGATGTTTTTCCACAGATATCAGGCCATGTTTATATGATGGATTAGTAATTTCGGAGCCTGATACTATAGATTCGCATTCATAAGATATATTATCGACTTCCCTTAATTTAAACTCAATAAAAGGCAATAGTTGTCTATGCTGGACATTACAAACATCGGCTGAATGATAAATTCTCGTAATATGTGCATATAATCGTTTGGCTGTTTCACAAAATATGTTTCTCTGTCTTAAGATTACATCATGATTGTTTAAAAAATTTTCTCTATTTTCTTCTAACAAGGATATTCTAAGATTAGATTTCTCTAATGCTAGCTTCAGGTTCTCTACTCTCCCCCTTAAGCTTAGAAGCTCCTGTTCACTGAGTATTTCCCTATTTTTGGCATCAATGAGTAATTTATGCATGACAGAACAATCACGAGTTATTTCACTTATAATGGGAGCAGATTGAGAAGTAGGAATTTTAAATGATGAAATAAGTTTTGATACCTGTTCTAGGATTGTCAAACGGTTGTCATTTGCCATCAAGCACACTTCCTCATCATCATCAGAAGAGTCTTCGAACCAAGTCTTCAGAGTATTAGCAGCAGTTATTTTCAGTCTCTCCGAAGTCACAAAGCCAAGACCCGCAGTCGCTTCAATCTCCATCAGTTTTTCTTCATTCAACTTTTCCGAAGTGTCTTGTAGAAAGCTCTTATCGACATCATAGGCAATGAAAGCACTATGAGATGGCTTTCTCACTTCGTCATCATCTGAATCCGAAGACCAAACTTGATATGATCCTTGACGATCATCAGCAGCTATTAAGGCTAGGTCTTTGGTCCTTACTCTAACTTCCTCCATTTTTCTTGCGTAATAGGCTTCGTCCTTTACTTGTGGTTTCTTTTCGTTTTGCTTCCGAAGCATGCAGTCTTTTGCAAAATGATTCTTGACATGACAATAATTGCAATCATAACCAAAATCACCTGAGATTTTCTTCTCTTCGGACTTCTCTTTGGATAACTCCGAAGCCGGTTTTTCAGATGGCTTCGGGGTTGACAGTTTCAAGTTATCCTCCTTTGGAGTGTACATTTCAGGTTTGGGCTTGGAGTTGAAGTTTGATTTGTTAAAGTTTTTCACAAATGGCTTTCCAGAGTTGTTTTTGAGGAATGGTTTCTTGAATCTTCGATTGTTGGCGGCATAGAGAGCAACAGTATCTCCATTATCATCTACCATGTAGGCAGCAATGTCTTCATCACTTGATTCTTCCTCTTCTTTTGACACGAGAGCTAGTGGTTCAGAACTAGCCATTTCACTTCTTCGACCTACCACATCGGGTTCATGTGATTTTAATAGATTGTATAGGGCAGCCAGCTTGTATTTCTCAATGTTCTCATAGGATTTGACCATGAGCATGATTGGTCTCCATTCCTTGCGAAGACTGTAGAGAAATTTGATATTTATCTCTTGTTGACTTCTTGTTTCCCCATACTTATCGAGTGTGTAAATCATGTTGCTCAAACGTTCATAACAGACTTCTAAGGACTCATTTTCTTCTTGCTTAAAGTTCCCGAAGTCTGCAAGGATTTCTTGAACTTTGCTAGTATGAAGAATTTTATCTCCTCCGAAACGAAGTTCGAGATTGTCCCACATCTCTTTTGCAGATTTTGCATCAGCAATGTGGTGGCTGACATCGGGACCCAAGCCACTTCTCAGTTCGCGCATGGCTCTCTCGTCGTTTTCAAGCTTTTTCATATCTGCAGCATTAAGAACAACAGCTTCTTCTCCGTCAGGAACAACGAATCGACCAGCAATGTCTGTGTGTGGACCTTCAGTCACAGATCTCCATAGATCTTTGTCCAGTCCTATAAGGTAATCCTTCATTCGACCAGCCCAATAATCATAGTAAGAAGTTACTAGAACAGGGGCCTTCGTTGCTGAACCGATGAGGTTTGCATAGTTAAGCATATTTGCATAAGTTGCTGTGGAATCAGTCATCTTGATGTATTTCAACAGGATCTTTTCAGTAAAAACGGGTGGTAGAGATTTGCAACAGTTGCGGAAGACTAAATCTGAGAATCGATTCAAATTTAGAACTGAAGCAAACGAATTCGAACTCTATCAACAGGTTTTTGAGCTGACTCGCTCTGATACCACTTGTTGGGTGTTGAAATATGAGAATAGATGAACTAATATAGATATGGAATCAATTACACAAACAATCACACAATGATAATGCAACAGAGCTCAATTGAACAATAAGATATGAATAACATGTGCCGAATGATTCGATTAGAACTTTGGTTTTACATTTGGGTTTTCTATCTTGGAGATATACAATTTACGTAAACTAAACTTGTAATCACTCATTTGACACGGTATGGTATCACTGATATTTATACTGAATCAGTGATACCAATAGTACACTTTTTACAGAGAATATCCTATTAGTGTACTAGCCAATAGGATAGAAGATTCATGCAACACGTATTGTACTATACGCGTGCACACAAAAGACAAGAGGACAGGCTGTGAAGTCTTCGGATCTTTCATAGCACTTCGGAGTCTTCAGACTTCGGTGTCTCCTCTTGTTTATTCTCTTCGGGGTTTCTTATGGGTAGAAATTCGGATATATCAGCACTTCATCACAAAATATCTTAACAGATTACCTAACAGTTATTATCAAAAAACGCGGATTGCATCCACACCGAATCTGAGATACGTCGAGCGGCTGACATAGATGAGAGGGTGGAAAATATGGAGTGAACGCGGGATTGCAATACCCGAGCTGGAGAGCATCCCCGCGATCCAAGCCACCATCCGGGACAGAAAGTGGGATCTTTTCACCTCCACGCCAGGTCACTACGATCCAGACATAGTCCGTGAGTTTTATGCCGCTTTGTTCCCACCGGCCTTCCAGGATCGTGGGATTGTTATAGTTCGAGGACACCGCGTTGAGATCACACGAGAACTAATCAATGACTACTTCCAGTCCCCGCCTTCTCCCATGACACATCTCACAGGCGGCCTGATAGACCATGAGTACTTTACAGGTGCTGATGGACGGCTAGCAGCTTCCCTGCGTCACGATAAGTCGGACGTCTGGATCCCAGGGGAAAGAGATCTTGAGTATTCTAGCTTACAACACGAGCTTGCGGTATGGACTTTATTCATAAAGAGCAATATCATCCCATCCAATGGCCCGACCCACCTCTCGCCTGATGTCGCGGAATGTCTTTTCTCTATCCAACAAGGCCTTCCTATTGATATCGGGCATATTGTTTATGATCAAATTCTGGATGCTACCATCGGGCATATTGTTTATGATCTACCATCGGGCATATTGTTTATGATCAAGATCTGGATGCTACCGTCGGGCATATTGCTTATGATCAAATTCTGGATGGTACCATGGTTAGAGCAGGTATTCTCCCATTTCCTTGCATGATTACCCACTTCTGCTGGGCAGCTGGAGTAAAGGTTTTTGAGACCAACCGCTTATATATTCCGCCTGTACGTAACATCGGCCGTAGGGACTACAATAACTTCGCGCGTAATGCTGGCTTGGATGAGATACCGAGTACCAATCCGACTGCTATAAAGAGACGACATCTTGGTGTCGAGGAGGATATGTCGGAGACACCACACATTGATCCCATTGCTATTCCAGGACAGTCCCAGCCATTCCGTGATGAGCCTCCATGGCCCCAGATCATGATTCGTTCCCAACTCGATGATATCTCCTCGCAGATCAATGACATGCGCTCACATTTTGATGCCCGATTTGGCACTATTGAGACCCGACTTCTAGCGGTGGAAACCGCATGTCAGGCCATAAAAAATATGTTCGGTTTTGCTTGAAAAAGTCTAAAATATTGTTGCTTTATGCTTTGATGATGCTTTGTCGATTGGAATTCGATTATTTGCTTTAGATCTTTTCTTGACATTGCGATGTGTTTAGTAAACTTTTTTTATGTCATGCGATACCCATGCATGTCTTGATTATGTTTGAGTGATTTTGAGCTTTATTTTGTTTATTTTCGAGTTACCTTAACACGTTTCGATATATTGTTTGATTTTTTTGACTAACTTGAATGTGTCCAATGATTTGGATGGATTCGGATTTAAAAAGAATTAAATGTTATTTTATTTTTAGTTAGTACTAAAGTTTAAAATCCATAGTGTAATCACTTGCTCGATAGGCGAATCTATCTATCATATGCCGTAGATGCGCACGAGATGTCCGGCCTTTTCACTCATCTCGTGGGTAACCCTGTCGACCAACTGTTCGGCCGTTGTTGTCCTGGCTTCGGCTTCCTCGGTACGCCGCTCTAGAGCGGCTATCCTTTCCTCCAATAATTGAACATGTGCCTTAGTGCTCATCTGCCCTTGCCCTTATTGGAGAGTCAGTATTGTGCTCTTCGTCAATCCGTCTTACCCTTACTGTGGTGTTCCTGGCTTCCCCTCCCACTTCCATCACTTCATGATGCAAGGCCTGTAGGCGGGTGTCCAGACGTGACACAAGTGGCACTACTACGGGAAGAGCTTGGTCAGCGATAGTGTTTAATTAGAGCTGGGGCATGATGTGGTGGGAACATGCCAATTGGGGAGCATAGTCCGCCCTCCCTTGCCCAAGTATGTAACAGGGCTGTCCATCTGGGGGGTGCTTCCTGGACAGGGAGCAGATGTTAGTGATAAGCTCCGTCCCTAAATGGGTGGCACTCTCTTGCAGGGAGTATTCATCCAAAGAGGATCTCCATTGGGGTGTCATATACCTAGTAGGAAGGTGGAGGTATGGGCTCATCTCTCCCCCTGACGGGGTAAGGCTCGTGAACAATTTCTCTTATGTTGACCTCTCCATCGGAGTCTTCCTCTGGATCTTCTTCCATCTCTTCATAGGACTCTTCATCGACCCAATCATGCACTTCCATCTCTGGGTAGTAGGGGTCTCCACGGTGGAAATTTGCCATGGCTAGCAAAATAAAAACACGTTCATAAGTATGTGAACTATGCGATTCTTAATAATAACTAATATTATTAAAGTGTTTATGTTCTACGCGGTTACTAATTTCTGTATGGTTCTCGAATTTTTACTCTGTTGCCCATTATGCTCACACTTAGTTATATGCATGGCAACCCCTAGTCAAACGTAGTTGATCAGGCTACGTCTTCCCATGATTTGATAACATATTATATTAAGTCTAATCAAAATGGTCAACTTAAACTCTGTGTTCTTGAATTGTTGTATTGTGATACTACCATTGTTTGTATGCGTATACTTTTATATGAATACTATTATATTCAAAAAGTATTATCGTATGTTAAAATTTTAGCTAGAGGTATAAGTTCTCGTATCTATAGTTGTATTTCTTACATGGAAGAATATACTTAGTTCGCTATAGACAATTGCTCTGATACCAATCTGTCACACACCAAAACCATGATGGCAGAATCGTCGGAGCATGGAACGAATCATAGTATCACAATCATTGCATACAATCAAACATAAGTAAATAACAACCATTATACATTATAATTGGAATGTTACATTGTTCAATGATATTGTTTCAAACCAATTACAGTATGATTACAAAATATTCAATAGAGACGTCTTCGCGTCCTGTCCCAAAAGAATTAGTCATACCTGACTAATTGTTACCTGAGAATACAAGTAATTTGCAAGTGTTAATATTACGTTGGTGAGTTCATAAGAATTTTGTAATGGGAAAACTTAGTGATTTCTTTGTGAAAACTCGTAGTGCATGTAACAAGAAAAATTGTATTTTCTTTAAGTTATTGTGGTTATAATTCCATAAAAACCCATATGTATAAGTAAAATCGTACTTATATTCATATCTTGATAAAATGTAGTTTTAATACTATAAAACTCATACGTATAAGTAAAAATGTACTTATAATTGTATCTTACTGAAATGTAGTTTTAATCCCATAAAACTCGTATATATAAGTAAAACCTTGCTTATATTTTGTAAAAAGTGAGATGTAGTTTTATATTTACATAAAACCATTTTGAAGATATTTTCCCCAAACCCAGGATATTCGTTGTTGTTCATGTGAGTTATTATAACATCACTATGACCTGATGGCCTGGCACGACGTTCTTCAGGCGTCGTAGTGTTAAGACATTTGTCACCCTTGACCCGTCGGTCGTAGTTGTAGCTAACAACCATAGGTGGGGATTGTCAGTCTCATATAGATCTATATACAACTATCTCGCTCACGAATGATTACGGTTATAATCCAGAACTGAATGTGTACTTCTTTTAGTAGCGTCAAGCAATGTCTCACATAACTACCCAACGTGAATGTTTTATCCTAGTTCGTACTGAAATTATTCCCTTTTATTTGTAATTACCAAAATGTGTCCATGATAATTATAGTGTAAAACTTTACTTGTATATGTATTGAAAACTCCTTTGTATTTGCAATTATCAAAATATACTCATGATAATTATAGTGCGTAATAATTATATGTTTATATAATTATCTTTCATATTTTGTCGTATATTTATCATTCGTTCCATAAATTATACCCATTACAATTTATATAAATGTTTTTATTGTGTTTATGTATTTAAGCCTAAAAGATGTTAAGGAGTTGAAATGTATAATTTCTTACATCTAAAGCACTAAATATACTAACAAGATATATTTAAGTTTATCAAACATGTCATGGCAAGTAATTTGTTTCGGTCATTTACATAAGTGATGACAACATTTTAAATCTTGTCATTTTGTCAAAATGATGATAATCTTTCCAAATGGTAATTTTTCATACACTATACTTTGAAAGTAGTTATTTTTGTTTAAAATACCAACTTCCTTGTAAAAATGTCATTTCCAAGTTTATTATAACGTTATAAGTCCAAATAGTCGTTATTATGTCAAAATAACGTTCTTTTTATAAATAGGTATTTTAGACGTGAAGATAATAACGACATATTTATTTAGACCATTTTAGTTACGTAAACATTTACATTTGATTGTTGTATAACATCATATGACAAAAGTGTTTGATGATTTTTCTAGTAACAATGTATTTTCATGTCTTTTGTTGGTGACAAAGGTGTGTAAAAGTCTTGCATATTAGTGTGCCATATTTATAACCATTTCACCAACACAGTAAAACATGAAGTTTTGTTTGTGACAAAGGTGTGTAAGAGTCTTGCATGTTAGTTTCTTAAACCAAATATGTATTTTAGTTTATTTTAACACATTTTTTCGACAAAAACTTTTATAATAAGATGACCAAACATATGAACAAGTCATATTTCAAGAACATAACATATGAACACATCATATTTCAAAAACAAAGTATATACTTTTAAGATTTGTATTCTCCCCCATAAAACACTTAAAAAGAGTAGAAAAAGTGAGGTATGAACTCACCCTCGAAGCAAATCTTGAGTTTTGAAGAAGAAATGATCAAAGTTTAGCAACTTGGAGGTGGCTTGGTCTTCAAGAGGATCCATAGTTATGTTCATTAAACAAGATGCTAAAACCATGAAATTAACTAGACTTGACAAACGTGTCATTTTGTGTCGGGTTCATGCCGAGTCAATACATTAAACGGGTTGAGAAAGCTTGACTCTAACCCGACCCTTTTAATAAACGTGTCGTGTCAACTTGTTTATTTTTGTGTCGAGTTCGTGTCGGGTTAGCGAGTTTAGAGGTTAGACCTTGTAAATATATAATGACGTATCATGTTGAAATACCAAACAAGTTGAAAGAGTAAAAGTTGTTGAAACATAAATGAAAAAGGGAAAAACTGAAAAACCGAAAACCGAAAAGGGGAGAAGTTGGGACGTGGAAAAAGGAAAATGTTATTGCAAGTTGAAAAGGAAAAGTGGAAAGAGTAGGAGTTGGAAAAGCGGATGAACGAGGTCATGAGCTATGCACTTATCGCGGTCATAAATCTAATAGCGGTCACCTAACGATATCTGATTTATCGGTTATCGCAGTGCTATAGCGATGATATAGCGGTTTTTATGTATTGTTACTTTTAGACTGTTAGTACTGCGTAGAATTAATATCATAAAAAGTTACATAAAAATGTCACATAAAACATGGATGATATTTTAATATGAAAAGTGTCAAAGTGTCAAACATAAATCTAAAGCAATCCACGGGTTCGGCATCCGAGTCAACATCGTCTAATGCATTCACATCTTCGTGAAGCTCTTCCACTACATGTGCAATCTCATCATCATCATCTCTATAACGATCCCTTTTGCTCCTTATATGTGACGCATCATCTACATGTACTCTCCCCGCTTGTTGTACAAACTCTTGAAGCTCATCCACTGTTGGTACCGTCCATTCATCATTGTCCTCCACGTCTCTTAACAATCTTGGATAATCTCAAACAATCTCGACGCTAATATGGCCAACGAGATCATTAACTGATATTTCCATTGCTATCTCGGCCTAACTCCGAGAACCGATATCTCACCGCTATACCAACAAGATATCGCAAGATTGACTGCCCGGGTCATGAGAATGACAAAGTAGCGGAGTGGGTCCATGGAGTATGAGAGATTGAAAAACTAAAAATTAAGTCTTGACTTAGGAAAGATAGTTGTTATTATATTAAAAAATGACTTAACCCAAAGTTTTTCATTCATATTTGATTTTGTTTTGGGTTTATACAATTTATCAAAAGAATTAAATTTTTTTTTGCATATAAGTAAACAAATCAACAAATCATGTTCGTGTCATCTTCGAGTTAAAACTTTCAACCTTAATATTACCCGGTTAATAATCGTGTTATTTTGTGTCAACCCGTTTAATTAAAAATGTTGAAATCTCTTACTCAAACTCGTTTATTTCGTGTAGAGTTTGTATCAGGTTAGCATGTCCTGTCGGTTTTTGCCCCTCTAAATTTAACTTTTTTTTTGAACGGCAAATCTATCCTACTCCTACTTCTAAACTACTCCTTGCTATGTTAGTGTCAGGGTTTGAACCCATGACCTCCATGTTAGTAATCACACCTTGTAAGCCAAGTGGGCTAGCCCTAACTTGTCTCTAAATTTAACTAATGACCGGAAAAAATGTTGAATCTTTCAAAAACCTACCCACAATTTAATGGAATAATACATTTTAATTCCGAGAAAATTAGAGAGGGAGATGGCCCGTGTTTACGCACCGCTTCCTTTTCATCATCTCGTTTACTTGCACATTCACCCTGCTACACTGATCAAAACCCCCTCCATGGTGCGACTATCGTCTCCCAAACCCTAGCCATCGCAGCACCTTTGCAATATCGCAGTCCAACATCTACTGCATTCCAAACATCGAAGGTAATGTAATGCTTTCCTCAATCTATCTTCTCTTTCTAGCTGGTTGCAACAGGTACGCACATCTCCTTGCTATCGATTTTGCGCGTCAAACATATGTGGTTTCTCTCAAATCTTCATCTTCAAAACTTAAAAACGGTAACTACAATTTTCGTCAACCTTTTCTTTCCATTTAGTTGGAAAAGTTTTTGTTTAGGGTTAAGCAGAAGCAAAACTTTCGACCCCAATTGGTGTTTATTATCAGTTTATTATTATTATTTAATGATTTTAGCTGGAGTTTTAGGATGCTTTATTTACAATGTGGTCAAAATTTGTCACAGCTGCTCTTCTTCATCATGTGATTGTGTTAATATCTTGGTATCTTAAAGTACCATGCTTAGCATTTTATTGATTATCCTTGAACTTGTTTGTTTCTGCAAGCATGATAATGCATTGGTTAGTTATTTGTATTTGGTTACCATATCTATTGAATTTTTTTTTTTTTAAATCATTAAGTTTTTGGCATTCTATTTGAAAACTCACTGGTTTATTCAGAAAACTACTTGTGTTTCTAAAAGTTTCTATAAAACCATTCATATTAAATAACCTTTCAAAAACATCAAATTTTTAATGAAAACAATTTCTTTAGTCGGAATAACACATAATTGTGGACCATGGATGAGAATTTGTTAATAAGTAGGGGAAGGATTTGTTTGGTTTCTCTCTAAAATTAAAACCTTTTTCTCTTTTGACTTGAAAATTTCAAACCATTCGGTTTTCTGGTTTCAATTCCGGTTCTTTTTTCGTTTTTGGTTTTTTATTTTCATTTCCATAAGTTTCTTCGTCAAAACTGTTGTTAATGCATAATCCCTTAAAATAGTATACAACACGCTGCCAACACATGTTTATTATGCTTCTTATTTTAGGTTTCTGGTGAAAATCAAAATAATAAACATGTGCTAGTCTCATCTTGCAATATGTATTAAGAAATTACGACCTAGCAACATTACTAATGAACATACCTACGGAAATACATATAAAAAATTGAGAAATTGAATTTGAAAAATCAATGGCTCAGTATTTCTAAATAAAATACCAAAAGTTCGTGTTTGGTTTTTGTTTTAGTCAAAAACCAAACCATGCTCACCAACAATGATTAACAAACTTTGTTTCATGATTAGAAATTACGCTAATTCTGAAGAAAAAAAATGTTCTTGAAAAGATTTTTATATTAATGTTTTTGCCAAAAACCTTTATAAATATGAGTATTTTACCTAAAAGAAAAAAAAGAAAACAATGGTTTTCAAATAAAAACTTAAAAACATAATGATTTTTGTTAAAAATTTTCATAAGTATTGCGGTTGATTTTTTACTTCTGGTTTACTTATATAAGTAAACCAAAAGTTGTCCCGGTTAGTTTTTGATGTTAAGTATTTAGCTTTTAATTAGATTAACTGTAGGGGAAAAAGGGATTGGGAAGCTCATTTAGGACTCGTGGGTGTAACGGCTTGGCTGTTTTCTGTTGTAGTTTCTGCTGTCTAGCTTTTCGCTAGTTCTTTTATAAAATTCTTGCTGTTCAAAAAAAAAAAAAAAAAGATGACTTTTAGTTAATCCTGAAGCTTAGCTTGGGATACCTTGTACATAGTCCACTGGTCTGTTATATGATTAATCTTAGACACATATTATCTTGGGTTTGAGTCTTTTTTTATTGTAGCCCGCTTCACTTTTGTCGGTATTCTTTGGATTTATCATGAATAATTTTACGTGTGCACAATTCCGATTGTTTGATTTTATTGTTCAGGTACAAATGGTTGGCGGCAAGGTGTTTGAGACTCCGGAGTTTCAAAATTATCGGAGGATGAGTTCTCATGAAAAAAGGTGGATCGTATCCTCACCGAATCCGTTATATGCCGAGCGGCTGACACAGATGAGACGGTGGAAAGTATGGAGTGAACGCGGGATTGCAATATCTGAGCTCGAGAGCATCCCCACGATCCAGGCCACCATCGGGTACAGAAAGTGGGATGTTTTCACCGCCACGCCCGGTCACTACAATCCAGACATAGTCCGTGAGTTTTATGCCGCTTTGTCCCCGCCAGTCTTCCAGGATTTGGGGATTGTTAATGTTCGAAAGCACCGCGTTAAGATCACGCGAGAGCTAATCAATAGCTACTTCCAGTCCCCGCCTGCTCCCAAGACACATCTCACAGGCGGCCTGATAGACCATGAGTTCTTTACAGGGGTTGATGGGCAGCTAGCAGCTTCCTTGCGTCGCGACAAGTCAGACGTTTGGATCCCAGGGGAAAGAGATCTTGAGTATTCTAGCGTACATCACGAGCTTGCGGTCTGGACCTTATTCATAAAGAGCAATATCATCCCGTCAAATGATCCGACCCATCTCTCGCCTGACGTCGCGCAATGTCTTTTCTCTATTCAACAAGGCCTTCCTATTGATATCGGACATGTTGTTCATGATCAAATTCTGGATGTTGCCATGGGTAGCGTAGGTATTCTCCCATTTCCTTGCATGATTACCCACTTCTGCTGGGCAGCTGGGGTAAAGGTTTTTGAGACCAACCGCTCAGATATTGCGCCTGTATGCAACATCGGCCGTACGGACTACAGTTCCAGCCATTCCGTGATGTGCCTCCGTGGGCCCAGATGATTTGTTCCGACGATATATCTTCGCAGATCAATGATATGCGCTCACATTTTGATGCCCGATTTGGCACTATTGAGACCCGACTTCTAGTGGTGGAAACCGCGCATGTCAGGCCATGAGAAATATGTTCGGTTTTGCTTGAAAAAGTCTAAAATATTGTTGCTTCATGCTTTGATGATGCTTTGTTGATTGGAATTCGATTATTTGTTTTAGATTTTTTCTTGACATTGCGATGAGTTTAGTGAACTTTTTTTATGTTATGCGATACCCATGCATGTCTTGATTATGTTTCAGTGATTGTTAAACGTACACCAGTGGAGCACATCCCGAGAGATTTTGAGCTTTATTTTGTTTATTTTCGAGTTACCTTAAGACGTTTCGATATATTGTTTGATTTTTTTTTTTTGGCTAATATGAATGTGTCCAATGATTTAGATGGATTTGAATTTAAAAAGATTTAAATGTTATTGTATTTTTGGTTAGTAAAAGGTTGAAATCCATACTTTACAATGTTATTTAGTGTGCAATGATGTAGAATGTAGTTTAGCTAAATGACATAGATGTCCTCCTATATAAAATTGTTTTTTTGTAATCTTAAAAAAAATAATTTTACAAAATGATGTATTTGTTATCATGATATTTCAGTAGTTAAACAAATGCAAGCTTTGAATAACCATAACCATCTATTTGTTCTTTGTTATCATGATATTTTAGTAGCTACAAGACGAAGAGTTTGGTCCCTTCAATGATATATAGAACACTGCAATGATATATAGAAGATGATATATAGAAGTCTATGAGCAAAATAGTAAATAGAAGTTTGATCTATCCAAGCGTATTTGCATTTTGAAATGATATAATAAGGTGAAGTTTTTTAAAATGAGATAAACATGAGATTATTAGATAACTAGGCGAATACTCGTACGTTGCGCAGGAACCAAATTATGTAGTTAAAATAATAACAAATGTCTTTTGTCAAAAAATATCTAAGTCATTGTTATCAACTATGAAATAACAATTTTATATAATAAATCAAAAGATCGATGTATCATCAATAGATTATCTTATTTCAAGACATTCGTTCTAAAAACATCAGAAAATAAATGCCAAAATTTGTTAATTTATATTATAATAAATAAACAATATGAAAATTTCATCAGATGATGGTCAAAATGAAAAAAGAATTCACAGGGCCGACCGGGAGATTTTCGGCCTGTGCAATCTAATAAGTATAGGCCCCAAAATTTGTAAATTCAAAAAAGATTTAATTTATTTATTGAAGTAGTATTCTCCGGTTTATATACAGTTTCCATATCACAATGTATGATGTATCTTAAGGCTTAACCTTATTATATATCAGACTTCGCTGTTGAAAATTCATATCTAGCGGACTGTTTCTTAAAATATGGAATATTCTTATACTAAATTATAATAATATTTGATAAAAACTAGAAAGAAAAAAAAAACTTACCAAATATGGTGTTAGTAGGGTTCATGGCCGCTTGGTTCTTAGTGTCATCGCCAATGAGACGTGCTGCATTAAGGAAAGCAACACAAGACCGCTTGGTTATAATGATTTGGTGAAGCAATACTATGAATCCAAATTATAGCAACACTCTTAAACATATCTGATTGTTTAAACCATTTTCCAAACTCGGGCAATCAACGAGGATTGCCCGAGTTTGGAGGAAGGTAAACAACGAGCTCAACTAAAGAGAGGGAACCAATTCCAAACTTCTGGTAATCTAATTGGATTTTGCGAATAACGAGTATACCAATTCCTGTTATGATGTGATAATTCGATGAATAATGTTGCAATGTTTTTGATTTTCGAGAACTTAAAGGTAGAAACCGGTTTCAATTTTCGATTTTGAACAAAGAACTGAAGAAGGAAGAAGATTAGGAACCGGAAGATATCGATTTCTGAATTTTTGTTTTGGCTTCCAATTTGCTTTTTTGCTTCTCGATTTCCACGTTCTTGACTTCCCGCTGCTCTTTGTTTGATTTTCCTTTTCCGTTCCCTGTGGCGGTTGCTGATTTTTTGTATGCATAAAGAAACCTTCTAGTCCAATACACTAACCTAAAAATTTTGGGCCCTTAAGAATCAATGGGCCCTGTTCACTAGAACCTTTTGAAATCCCCAAGGGCCAGGCCTGAGAATTCATAGTATAGTTGGAATCTTTATTATGAAACTTTTTAGACTTATTGGTAATGAACTAATATAAATAAAAAGTTTTCAATTACAAATAATTATTTTTGGTTATTTATATTAAAATATTTCTTTTAATGTCAAAGTTCCTCAAATTTGATCTGAAAGTTATTAACTATTACATCTCAACAGACTTTATTACTTATGTTACACAATTGTTACTTATAAGAGTTATTATTATTATTCATTAATATTATGTCTTAATAGATGAAAAAACGATAATTTGATTTGTAAAATAATAAGAGTTGTTATGAAAGAATATACTATAACATTAAAGATTACAAAGATAACTTGGTTTGATATTTCTAATTTAATAGCTCGTAAAGTAAAATAAGTAAAAATAGTTAATATACATTAACATTAAAGATTAATGAACTACCTTAAATGAGTAAAAAAATTGTTAACTCTAACGAATTATTATTTAATATTTCTACATGAAAACCTAGGAGATAGCAAAGGGAAAACTCTGTTTAACTAATTAGTTTTATTAATCTTCATAGTTTTAAATTATTGGTCATGCATCTCATTTAATTGATAATCTTATGGAGCGATTTAACCTATGTCAAACGTCGTTTCCATCCTAAATAAACCACGATATCCATTTTTCTTTATTCAAAACTAATTTTATCATAAATAACCTCATGCGGTGTTTAATTAAAACATCCAAATGTTTATTGTTCTTTTTGTTTTCCAATAAGGAATATGATTAAAACATAATATTTGTTTCATTTCTTGATTGTCGAATAAATATCGGAATCTAACGAATAACATATAGTATAAAAATAAATATTACGCTTTCTAATAGCATGATACCATCGAAATATCTATTATAACATATTTATTCGAAAAACACACCAAACACTCGTATATCATACACAAAATTCATAGAAACAAACGAATAACAAAAAGTATGAAAAAATTAATAACATAGAAGCATTGAAACATCTCTGATAACATTTATATTCATAAACCGAATCAAACCCTCCATAATCATCAAAAAATTTTGTAGAAACAATTTCATGATTTTATATATCACAATCTTACGAATAACAAATACTCTAAAAATTTTAAATACTACAACTTTAAATAACATAAAAGTGTCAAAATAACTATTATAATGTTTGTATTAAAAATACATCAAACACTCCTACATAATACAAAGAATATAAAAACAATTTCAAGAATATCGAAAAATCAACAAACGTTTGGTGTATTTTCCAATTTATTCCCATCTTCATATTTTAACACAAACACTTGAAAGACATGAATGTTTTTATGAGAAAATTCTACTTATATAGAAACATGTATAAATAAGAGGAATATAAAAAGTTATTAATAAAGGCTATTAATTTAAGAAATATGAAGAGTCATTTAGGTTTCAAATTAACCAATTAATACATAAATGCAATTATTATTATTTTAATCAATAGAAAACGAACTCTTTTGAGAATTTTCATTATTAGAAAAAAACGTTTTGGTCAAAGTATATGTTAATTTCATATTTCAGTTTAGATTTTTCATTGAATATTATGTTATATTTTTTAATCATTTATAAAGTAGTATTTCAACAAAATTTTCCAAGTTTATTTGATATATTGTTTTCGTTTTGAGTGAAAAATAAGTATATTAGATTGATAACTATATACTTATTGAATTAAAATGATAATATTTACAATTGAATAACAAATTAAGTAAATTATGTTAAAAATCATAGAGTTAACATTGAAATTAGAGTTATAGATCAGTTTATTTTTCATCAAACATTATGTTATATTTTAATCATTTATAAAGTAGTATTTCCACAAACTTTTCCAAGTTTATTTGATATATTGTTTTCATTTTGAATGAAAAAAATAAGTATATTAGATTGATAACTATATACTTATTGAATTAAAATGATAATATTTACAACTGAATAACAAATTAAGTATATTATGTTAAAAATCATAGAATTAACATTGAAATTAGAGTTATAGATGAGTTTATTTTTCATCGAACATTATGTTATATTTTTTTAATAATTTTAAAAGTAGTATTTGAACATATTTTATCAACTTCATATGGATATATTTTTTGTTTTGAATGAAAAAAAGTAAGTATATTAGATTGATAACTATATACTGATAAAATTAAAAAGATAATATTTACAATCAAACTAAAGTAATAAGTTAAATATATTATGTTTAAAATCATAGAATTAATATTGAAAATATAACTATAAATGAGTTAAGTGCGTAATTAAGTGAAAAAATGAAAAGTTTTGTAAGTTTAAAATGATTGTGGTTGAAGTATTAAAAGAAATTTAGAAAATCAATGAAAATATGAAAAGACATAGGAGTTTCAAATGAATGTGATGCTTTGAAATATGCCTCTATTATAAGATATATAGATATAGATATATATATATATATATATAATGAATTTTTAAGATCTAAATTTATGTCGGACAATGAAATTTATAACATTTTAAGAACACTTCGACTAAAATCTTTTTAAATGTTTCAAAACAAACACCCGTAAGGACACATGGAGTCAGGGTTTTTTCATCGGTGGGTATGACCGTTACCGACGATCTCAATGGCCTTGTGGATCCGTAGTATGCGAGTTCAACAAGGTAGGGCTTCACCGGGTTCGTAACCATTCTGATCTCTCAACAACTAGTCGTTCAAAAACTATATTTGAAAAAAATGAAGCATAAATACAATTCTCAACCATTTCAAAAACTATACCAAACTTCTATACTCTTTCTAACCTATTTCAGCTTACTCAAATTACATTCAAAATTTTTTTCTATTTAATCAAATTGATTCTATCCATGACAAATCCAAGAAAACGGTTTTACTCAAAGAATAAATCATTGAGGCGTAAGCGGTTCACAAATCCAACTATCAATTCCTGAAAACCACATGCCAAATTATTCCAATACCAACGATATCAACATCAACAATATCAACACCGCCAAGAATAAATGTCGATGCAACAAGCTTATAACCAGTTTTGCACTATCTCAAGACTACCCCCGACAAATGTCAACACCACCAATAAAATATATTTCATTTTAGCTCGAGTGGTTCTAATACCACACATAATACTAACATCATCAACGAAGAATTACAAAAATACTTCTGATACAACGGCAAATGCTAAAAAAATGCTTGGTCACGAAAATTGTCGTCGTTTCTTATTTCGTCCGCTAATATCTTGTGTGGTCCGCAAAAACACCCAACTGACAATTTTTGCTTTGTTCATGATCTAAGTAATGATATTAACATACCCGTTGATCTAACTTTGATGATCGTTCATAAAATTTATGATTCTATTACGCATACAATTTGTGGCTATTTATTTGGTGAAAAATATCACTTATGATATTGTATAATAGCTTGCATCCAAAATGTGGTCACAACAGGGTCTCAAGGATGTTTTATTAAATGGTAATGTATTTTCCTTTTTCAATTTAGTGAGGGCCATGGACTTCAACATGTTATTAACTGTTATGCAGATCCAAAATCAAATTATGATACCAACGAGATTAAAACTAGAAATCAACAAGAATTTGGCTAAAGAATTGAACATTGTTATTTCTCAAAGTGCAACTTTACAGAAAGTAAAAATAAATCTCAGAAAAAAGGAAATGGGTTTCTCAAATGAAGATACGTACAGCAAAGCCAAAAGTGCAATTGACTTTTAACAACTTTAAGAACATATGCACAAATGGTCCCTCTACTTTGTAGATAAAATCACAATATACCCAAATTACCCATGGCCCCATGAACTTTTAGAGGTGCCCTGATGGTTATCCATAAATGGAGACCCGGTCTTAGTCTTCATAAAGAACACGACAACCTTCCTCTTCGGATTAAAATCCATTATATATCTTATGAGGCTTGGAGTGATGAAGGCCTAAGCCATATTTCTTCCAAATTTGGCAAACAACTTGCTATGGACTCCTACACGGCGAATATGTGTACTTATGTCGTGGGAAAATTCATTTATACTCGTATCCTTCTTGAGGTCCCCACTAGGTCTGCTTGGGTGGATGAACTAAAGGTCCACATCCTAAATCGTGGTACCCTTGAGTTTCCTACTCATACAATTAAAATTGAGTAGGAGTGAAAATCACATAAATGTACTCATTGTATGGTGTATGGTCATGATAATCACAATTGTATTCATGTTATCTCAATGTCAATACTAATTGTTAAAAAATAAGAATCCTTTAGAACAATTACCCATTTGGACTAATATTGAGGCAAATGATGGTTTTACGGTAGTTACAAAACCGAAAAATATCTCCAAGAAAGTTTCAAAAAATAATAAGCAAAATAAAGATTCTCGTCAGGTAAAGGCTGACCAAGCCAATGATGCTTAGCTGGTCTTTTCGGATGATCGCCCAAGTAATTCTATTGGGAATGCCCAAAGTAAATCTCAAGAAAATACTAAAACAAAGATTAAGAAAATTTAGAAAAATAAATCGCGTTTTCAGTTTCAACTGGTTAAAAAAATTAATTGCCCACCCTCATTCCCCCATCGTCCTTAACTACCCCCTCCCCAACGGATATGTCTAGTTTAACCAACTTTCCTAGACCCACTATCCGTTTGTCCATGTCTCACCCCACAAAGTCTGACCGCTCCTCTCCGACTTTCAATTTTTTCTCTGTTCTTTTAGATTTCTCTACCGACATCATTGAACCTCAGGGAGCTCTCTTTCCCCTTCTCCCTTTGACCCATCCAATCCTAGCCTAGAGAAATTTTATCCTGACTGTGATGACCTCCTTCGTGAGGATGAACGTATTGATATTGACACTGGTGATGGTGACACTACTTAGTTTTTATCAATGATCCTGGATGTAACAACTAAAATTTTATATAAAGTAACACTTATGTATAAGTATATCCAATATAAATAAGTTTGATTCTTATATTTATTAAATGTATTATGAAAGGACAAAATAGTCAAAATGGTAAAAAAAATACGGAAATGCAAGTGTTAAGACATTTTATTAAGTCAATATGAGATATGACTTTATTTAGAATTTTGTTTTAAAGAATAAGTGCAAAATGGGAATTTAGGGACAAAAAAGTGACATAATTATTGAGCAGTCTTTAAAAATTAATATCTCAAAATCTAAAAAGAATCAGGAAGAAGTCATAAAGATGACTGTCGTAATATTTTAGATAAAAAAATATAGGAAAAATATTCGATTCACTTGGAGTTATAACAAAAATGTTATGAAGGTTTCAAATTGGCCAAAAATTGACAAAAATGGCCAAAGACTCGTGTTTGAGGCTTTATATATAAAAATCTAAACTCATTCAGCCTTAAGTCAATAAAGTGAAGTCGTAAAGCTCATTCACACCTTTATAAAGATATAAAGGTTTGCAAAAAATGGATACCATGTGTGAAAGTTATGGCCATGTGAAAATCAGGAAAAGTTACGTATAAAAGCTAAAACTTTACTAAAACAAAGTAAATTATGGGCATTTTGGCAAATTCAAACACATTTTGAACAGTCAAAAAGTAGATGATTGTCCTTTTCTCCTAGTGTGAAATACGATCTCCTCAAAATCAAAAAGGGGAAAGAAAAAACGAATGAAGCATGAATAAGAGAGAAACACACACACACAACCAGATTGTGTGTGTATCATAAACTCAAACTTTCTTGAAAATCCCTTAGTTTCAAAGTTTATTGCTTCTTTCAAAAATTATGTGTAAACCAATTTTATTTTGTAAATAACTAGAATACCCTTAGGAATCACGACTTACTATAGAACTCTTAAAAATTTCCATTTACAACTGTGCAAACATACTCGTTTAAATTCTAAGGCCACTAAAAAACTTTTCATGGCTTTCTATGATGTCCCTGTAATGAGCTTTTAACAACATTATCTCAAATCATTTGATCTAAGGTAATCAGGTGCATAAATGCCCTAAGGCCATCCTTTTTAGGTTTACCGGCTCGAACAACATAGGCCACTGATTGAAATTCTCCGTGAATCCCAAACCTATGATATTTCTAAACCAAATCATTTTTTCTCATTTTTATAATTCCCGAACTAAACTCAACTTATTTAGCTGAGACTAGCATAACACAACTACATAATATTTTTGTAAAATACCAATTTGCTAAAAAAATTCCAAAATTGTTCGTTTCTAAAATACAACGTCCCTGTTGTATAAAGAGAATTCAAAAACAAGAGAGAAAAAGAGTTACCCCTTAGGACGATGAATTGCTTGACGGTTGGAATCGGATGCATTCATGGCTAATTTTTTGTATTTCCATTGCTTTGATAGCTTTACAAAGACTTGGGCGCAACAGTGAACATGCCCGAGACAACTAAAGTATAGGGGTGCTACGACATAAGCAATAAGCGAGATCGAAAACTTCCAACTCTCAAGATCAAGAACAACCAAAACGAACTTTCGACGGTAAGCACTCGAACCAAAGAAATCGTTGCAGCAAGATATACAAGAAGAACAAACATGCAAAAGATAAACACAAATAATTAAGTTATTCAATCGATCATGAGATTAACCTACGTCCACTGTGGAACTAGAGAGATTTTATTATAAGTATGCTATACAAAATATACAAGTATAAACTGCACTCACTATAATTGCACACACACAACACTCTTGGTTTCGATATATATATATATATATATATATATATATATATATATATATATATATATATATATATATATATATATATATATATATATATATATATATATATATATATATATATATATAACCTGGTACGAAATCTGAGATTGATGATGACAAATCTTCTAGCTTTTGACTTTTTGCACATAGGTGACACGCCTAGGTCGTCGTGCGGTCAAAAATAAGAAAATAAACCTCACACACACTAGTACATCGGTAGTAAGGGTCGATTCACAGGAGTTTGGTGGTCAAGACAAGACGATAACTTACCAACTGTAGTGTCACGCTACAGCTAGAGGGACTAACTCCACTTTCCTAAAAACACACTAAAAAGACAATTTCCAAACAAAGTCCAAAATCCAAATCAAACATAAACTAAGCTAAACCAAAACCAAGTTCTAACCTAAGATTGCTCACTGAAATCAGAAACAAAGCTTAGAATCCAAAAACAAACACCTAAACGAATTGCATTCAAAACACATCCAAACACAATAAATACCGGAAAATGCAACAAAACCATAAACTGAATGATTACTTGTATTAAAACCAAGGTTGTAAAAATCGCTTGACAGTAGCTTGGCGGTCGAGTGGGGTTAAGGGATTAATCAGATTAATCGGGGATTAGTCGGGGATTAATCGGAGACCTTAAATTATAAAGAAATTAATTTAAAATATATAAATATAAAAAATAGCAAAGTTTTATTAATTTTATTCTAAGATACACGTCAAAGATTATACATTTGTTTATTTTTAATATTTAATATTGGTTTTTTCAGTTTTCTTAAGTTATAAGTGAGTGTTTGTAACGTCATTTAAAAATAAAATAATAAGTAATAAATTAAAAAATTAAAAAAAATCAAAAAATGACCGCCAAGACCGATTAAGCGGCCGTCAAGCCCGATATTTGACCGATTTTTGCAGCAAACCGTCAAGCTAACCGATTAGGCCTAATCGTAATCGGTTGAAGACCGTCAAGCGACTAATCGCCGATTAATCGGCCGCAAGGCCGATTTCTGCAACACTGATTAAAACTAAAACCAAAAGATCCAAGGTACTGAATGACGAAAATAATAAACTTAACATACTGCTACTAGTTGAAACAATCCAGAAACACTAAGCTAAAAGCTAAATCAACTAAACTAATAATGAAATTAAAGTGAAAACATAAGAAATACCAAAAGATGTTGCTGAAATCTGAAACTTGGAGTCAAAAAAGCCTTAAGTCCACCTTAGGGGTCGTTCCTTGCCTCCTGATTTCGACCTAATGACCTCTATTTATACTTGTGAAAAATTAGAATCCGCGTCGCGCGTGTTGCCTTATCCCCGTTTTTTCACAGTTTGAATTTCTCTTCACCACCTCATCTTTGACGTGGCGCGACACGCATACCTTCATCCACGCGGCGCGCGTATGCATTTGACTTATTTGGCCTTATCCTCAAAACTTCTTCCAATTGTCCGCTTTTAGTCCCTGTTTATAACATTTTTTGCATACAAGCACTAGCACAAAAAGTAATAAATACCAATACCTATATGATATAATTTCACCAAGAATAGGGCCTAACAACGACTAAAATACTTGATATTACTAGGCATTGTCAAACACCCCACACTTGTGCCTTGCTTGTATCAAGCAAGAGAGTTTTTAACTGATTTTAACTAAAACTCAAACATTTTTGAACGTGTTCAATTTCAAAGCTTATTGTCCCTTGAGCTAGATTGAAATAGTTTTTGCAAACATAACGAGAATATCCTTTAGAATGCACGACTTTCTAAAGAACTACTGATTACAAAATTTCTGTCCACAAAAAGTGTACATACTCATTCAGATTCTAAAGGCCATTAAAGACTTGTCCATGACTTTCGATGTTGTCCATGTAACGAGCTTTCAAAAATGCCATCCCAGACCAGACGATCTTAGGTGGTAAGGTGAATAAGTGCCTCTTCGAGGCCACCCATTTTAGACCTACCGGCTCGAACAACAAAGGCCACCGATTGACAGTCCCTTCTTAAATTCCAATCTTCTAACTCCTAAAACTCAACTTCTTTGACTAAACAGATAGCATGATAACAAGTAAATAGTATTTCTTGAAAAATACCAAAGCTAAAACATTCAAAATCTATTCGTTTCAAAATTACAATCTATTAAAAAATTGCCAAAAATTTGGAAAATTGATCATTTGCCGCAAAAATTTCAAAAACACTCTTTCGACCGTCTACACCCTACACTTAAAACCGTACAACGACCCCGTTGTACAAAAATTATTTCAGAATAAGGGAGAAAGAGTTACCCCTTTTAGACGGTTGACTGCTTGATGGAACTCTATTGTCACAGGATACAAAAACACGAACTTCTCACGATTCAGAATTTCAAGAGTTGTGGCGCAACAGTAAACACATCGGTGAAATGGCAAGTGGAGGGGGCACAATGACCCCACACTTGCTTGAAATAACTCCTCAGTCGATTCTCATTTGGTATTCACATGCAACACTAACAAACAAATTAAATGCAAAAAGAAACAAACATCTAAACCATAAAAACTAAAACAAAAGATAGTCATAAGTTTGGTACAATGTCTCAAAAGGGTAAAGAAAAATACATCAGTCATCATCGTGGTGGGTCCCAGATGGACCTGCCTCATCATCTGGATCACTCGGAGGTTAGTCTGGAAACTCATCAATCTGCAGTTGGATCATGATCAATCGCTGCGTCTCAGCCACGCACCGGTGATGAGCCTCAGCACGTGTCATCCTCCTTTCCAAGGCCCTCATCGCAGCCTGCAAGTCTGCAAGTTGTGGTGATGGCTGGGGCTGCACTGGTGGCTCAGCTGGTGGCTCCATCCTCCGTCTCTTTCGTCTCCCCTGCTCATCCGCTGCCTGGCGACCATGTTGTACCTCTGTCGACATCCTCAAAATAACACCTGCGCGCGGCTGGTGGATAAGTCGCATGATCTCCAAGTAACGGACCGATGTCCGTGAGGGTGGTGTCGCTGTCAGGGTCGCCATGACCCCTGCTGTCAAAATGCCGTAAGACTGGGCCAGACGGGTGATGTAATGTCCGCCGGCTATGGGGCTGCTGTCAGATATACCCGCTGCTCGGGTCGTCAATGAAACCGCCAGTGCATATGGCAGGTGGAGAAACCTGGTGGGATCAGAGAGCGCCCACATGAATGTCATATCCTCCCCGGACACCTTCTCACATCCCTTCTTCTGCATGACAGAAGTGGATATGATACGGTGCATCAAACAGTGTAGCGGGTCGCAGAGCTGGCTCTCCATGGCCGACCCGGCCTCGAACTGATCATTGAAAATTGCTGCCCAAATAACTGCGTTAGCCTCCTGCTGAGGCTGTCCCCTGATGCAAGCACGTAAAAACGGTGCAAAATGACGGCTCCGTACCTCCATCTCTGTGTATATCCCGGCGCGTCTCCCAAACTCACGGAGGTTGCACTCCCGACTCTCTCCCCCCAGTCTAAATCGGATCATCTGGGATCGTGCCTCCCGTGATGCCGGTGTGTATCGACAAGTCGAAAGGAACTCCAGAACTAGCTCCTTGTACACCACGTCCTCCTCGTTGGCCATGAGCCTTTCCCAGCCATGGCAAGTAAAGGTGTACACCCCATCAGACCATGTGCGGTGAATGAAGGGCTCAAGCTCGGCCCAGAGCCCTGCCTGGGTCAGAATCCCTCGGTCCAGCTGAATGGGGCCATGGACCGGTCGGGAACTGAGCTCGTCGCGTCGAGCCTCATACTACGGAGTGTCGTCCAGCATCTGTGGAAACTGGAGAAATGGATGATCCTCCCTGTATGCCATCTAGACAAAGAAATTACGAACAAAATATTTTGCAAAATCAGTCCTTTGTCTCGCATAAACACACGCGACGCGACCCAAGAACTTGGTGCGTCGCGTCGTATGTCTGGTGTGAAACGAAATCCCAAAATCCTTGTTTTCACCTGTTAAACTCAATCCAACGCTACTACAAGGTACCCTAACTACCAACTAGCCCCTCTAGCATGAGGATTTTGTAAACACAACACCCTACGAGCCAACATTGCCGATTTTCTAAGTTTTCTAGTTTTTGCTATTTCAATCAATTTCACTATTCAAATTCACGTAACAACTTGAAATAACTAGTTCCAGAAGACATACCGTAGTAGTAGAACACTAGAATGCAAGAAAAACGAGAGAAATCGAGTGATCAGGGGGTGCTCTGTCTCTGCGCGGCGTGGTTGTGTGTGTGCGATGAAGAAGACATACCTTATAAAGTGGTTTTCTGTCCGGTCAAATTCCGCGACGCGCCTGGATGAGATTTGCGTCGCGCGTGTCCCCAAACCAACCCCTGCGCATCGGGTTAACTTGCGATCCCGCATCGCGCCATACTCCTTACTGCGTCGTGGCTTCTAAATTCTCCAAAGTTCTTCGTTTGACCCCACACTTGCCTCGTATCACTAATACATGCAATGATGATGATAATATTTCTTCATGACTTCTAAAAAACACTATACCTAACCTATTTACAGATGGGTTGCCTCCCAACAAGCGCTAAGTTTAACGTCTTCAGCCAGATGTGCTGCTCTTTATTCCTCTCTTTCTTCTGGTGGCATCATCCTTTTCATCTCAAGTGCAAAGTCATGGACCAATGTTGCTAGCAATGTTGTGAGCTGTGTCATCCGATCACTCACTTGACTGATCCATTGTTGTTGAGCATCCATAAGCTGGAAAACCTTTGCATCCCTGCATCGTGTGTCCTTCTCATATTGCTGGTGCTTTAACTCCATCATCTCGAGCATATCTAGAAGTTGTATCATGTCCACTGTTGACAATGGATGTCTTTTCGCTTCCCACAAAATTTCTTCTTCGTCGCTCCCATTTCCTTGAACCTGATTCCTATTTTTATCCTTCTCCTTTGGTGCCATAAGCGGTCTGTTATTCAAGTACTTTTCGGCATACCCCGGTGGCAACGATATCGGGCACCCAAACATGTTCAGCCTACGTTTCCTCGTTCTGAAGGAAATATCCATGTCTCTAGCCTTACAGTCCATTACAGCCCCAGCTGTGGCTAAAAATGGACGTCCCAAAATTAACATAGGCGCATCTTCTAAACTCTCATACTCCATCACCAGAAAATCTATGGAATAAAAGAAGTCACCAACTTTGACTATCACGTTTGTCAGCTTGCCCCGAGAAACCTTTGTTGATTGATCCGCCAACTTCAACACCGTTTTTGCAGGTTCCAGTTCCTCATTCTTATACTTATCATAAAGGTATCCTGGCAGCACATTAATACTTGCTCCTAGATCCAGCAAGGTGTTCCTAATAATAACATCACCAACCGTGACAGTGATCAACGGTGAACCAGGGTCCCTTTCTTTCTTAGGCAATATCCCCAACAGAGCCTCGCTTTCCTTAACAGTCAATTTCACCATGTCAGGTGTAGGCGTCTTGAACTTCTCATTCTTTTTACACATCTGCTGAAGAATCTTTGTATCTTCAGTCGCATTCTTCAGCTCGTCCCATAAAGGCTGGTTGATCGAACGTCCACTCGGCTTGCTCGATATGTCCTGTTTCTTCTTCACCTTTTTGTCCTTCCTCTTTTTCTTAATACCAGCTACAACTGTCGGTTACTCTTCCTTTTGAGCATCCTTGTCCTCCTTAACTTGGTTACTTTCCTCACTCTTTTCCTTACTCTCTTCAGTCTTACTTTCACATTCCTTCTCTACCAGATCCTCTTTCGTGACCGTCCTCCACTCAGTCTCAACAGCATTCACATGTTCTTTACCAGCTCTCTGCGTGTGGTTCGGGTTTATTTCAATGCTGCTCAGGAGTTTTCCGCTGTCTCTTTTCCTTTGGTCCTCAGCCATTTGAGCTATTTGCCTTTCCAAATTGGCAATAGCTTTAGCGTTCGCTTGGGTTTGCTGCTAGCTGGTGTTTACGAGTTCATACAGTTTAGTGATCATGTTTTCCTAGCTGTCTGGGGCATTTTTGTTGACGTTGGTTGGCCCCCTATTGCGGTTGTTACTACCACTGGGACTGCTGTTGTTCCCAGCCTGAAATTGCCTCGGTTGGTTGGAGGGTTGTCCTTAATAATTATTCTGCCGGTTATTATAAGACTGATTATTGTTGAAATTTTGAGTCCCTTGGTTGTAGGGCCTGTAAGGTCGTCCATTATTATACTGTCCTTGACCTTGCTTGAAAACTTGATTGACATCCTGAGTCCTTTGTCCTGGTTGATTGCCCTGCTGCTGATTCTGCGGTCTATTTTGTAAGGTAGACATCAACCTATCGAATTTCTTATTTAAGTCCCCAATCTCCTTCTTCACTTCTTTTTTCCAATCCACATCCGCTCCTACTGCTGCATCTGTGCTCACAGGTTTCCTGGTGGAGAAGTTTGCTTTCGATCCATTGCTGAATTGTTCCAAGAACCGCCAAGCGTCATCTGGGTCCTGCATCATTATGGTCCCACTGGATGAAGCATTGATCATCGCTTTATTTGTTTCATTCATCCCTTCAAAAAATAACTTCACCAGCTGCCACCTTGGAATGTCATGATGTGGGCAAGAACGCATAAACTCCTTTAACCTATCAAAAGCCTCATGAAATGCCTCCCCTGGCTTCTGTTGAAAGTCCTGAATGGCTCGCCTGATTTCTGTGGTCTTGCTAGCCAGATAGAATTCTTGCAAAAATTTGGCTTTCAGTTGTTCCCAAGTAGTAATACTATTAGGTGGTAGGGAGGTAAACCAATATTTGGCTTTGTCTTTTAAGGTGAATGGAAATAATCTCAACCTAAAGATATTCCTATATGTATTCCTAGGAGTGTTCGCATTAGCTATGGCTATAAATTCGTAAAGATGATTGTAAGGATCATCAGTCTTATATCCTCTAAATTGTGTTAACACTCCTAATAATTAGGGCCTAATCTCTACTTGATTATCTGCATTTTCAGGAATATATATAGGTGACACATCATTATACTCCCTGGGTTGGAAATATGATGCAACCGATTGCCCCCTCGGTTGTGCAAAATACAGAGGTGGAAGAAAGTTACCGTTATGATGCTCGTTGTTGTAAAATTGTTGCCCGTGTTGCTGCTGGACTAGATGCTACGGCATCTATCCCTCATCTTCTTGATCATATAATGGGTCTGCCTCTTGGTACTGGTATTGAGGTTTCTGAGGTTGTATTTAAGGTGGTCGGGTTTGGGTTTGTGGTGGTATAGGTTGAATAACGGGTTGTGGTTTAAAAATTGGTTGTTGGTATTATGATGGTAAAGGTTCTGAAAGTTGTGGTTGTGAGACAGGTATCTGCTGTCGCGGTAATGGGTTGCCATCGCGGGTCGGCGCTCCCCAGACCATTGCAGCGGGTACTGGAAAAGGGTTTGTAAAGGTTTGACCTAAAGGTTGGACTAACGGCTGAGTGCATGATGGTGCTGGTACGGGGGCTGAAACAGCACCACCACTAGCACTCGTGCTTCCCACATGAAATTCAGAAATTGGGGGTATAGTTGGAACTCCCCCGGATACATCGCCCAATGGCTCATTGGTAACATCTTCTATTGTAATACTACTAGGACTCATATTAACTAAACGCCTTCGCTCAATTTCAGAGTCAAAAAGCAAGGGTGATGTATGCCTACCCCGACGAGTACGCATGCACTAGTGCAAAACTCCCGCTAAAACCAAAACCAAAATACTAACTAAGCAAAATTACCAAAACTAAATCCGAAAATCAAAAAACAACTCCCTACAGATCGTCTTATCCTAAGCTCACAACTCCCCGACAACGACACCAAAATTTGACACGCCTAGGTCGTCTTGCGATCAAAAATAAGAAAATAAACCTCACACACACTAGTAATCAGTAGTAAGGGTCGATCCACGGGAGTTTGGTGGTCAATACAAGACGATAGCTTACCAACTGTAGTATCACGCTACAGTCGGAGGGACTGACTCCAAACAAAGTCCAAAATCCAAATCAAACATAAACTAAGCTAAACCAAAACCAAGTTCTAACCTAAGATTGCTCACTGAAATCAGAAACAAAGCTCAGAATCCAAAAACAAACACCCACACCAATTGTATTCAAAACACATCCAAACACAATAAATACCGAAAAGTGCAACAAAACCATAAACTGAATGATTACTTGTATTAAAACTAAAACCAGAAGATCCAAGGTACTGAATGATGAAAATAATAAACTTAACCTACTGCTACTAGTTGAACCAATCCAGAAACACTAAGCTAAAAGCTAAATTAACTAAACTAATAATGAAATTAAAATGAAAACATAAGAAATACCAAAAGATGTTGCCGAAATCCGAAACTTGGAGTCAAAAGAGCCTTAAGTCCACCTTAGGGGTCGTTCCTTGCCTCCTCATTTCGACCTAATGACCTCTATTTATACTTGTGAAAAATTAGAACCCGCGGCGTGTAAAGCTTCTAGCCGCGTCGCGCGTGTTCCCTTATCCCCGTTTTTCGCAGTTTGAATTTCTCTTCACCGCCTCATCTTTGATGTGGCACGATGCGCATACCTTCATCCCCGCGACGCGCGTATGCATTCGACTGATTTGGCCTTATCCTCAAAACTTCTTCTAATTGTCCGCTTTTAGTCCCTATTTATAACATTTTCTTGCATACAAGCACTAGCACAAAAAGTGAGAAATACCAATACATATATGATATAATTTCACAAAGAATAGGGCCTAACAACGACTAAAATACTTGATATTACTAGGCGTTGTCAATAGGCCAACTGATGGGACAAGTCAAGGAACATGTTGTGGCAGAACCACTACCGACAAGAACAGTTCTCCAGAACGTGTTATGTAGACCAACTCTCTGGCAGCAGTAGACCTTGGAAATTGTGCCAAGGGGACACTTCGCTTCTGAAGTAGCTTCTCCCTTTTACCAACATCTCGAATCTACACATCCGATCCTTGAGAAGGATCTACTGCAAAGCCTCGGATCGGAGCGAACACTGCTCCTAGGTCCGGATGACGCCTTCCAGCGAACGACCTTAAAGTAGAGTAAGATAATGGTGAACAACCCTGACTCAAGATACCTACTTTACAAATGATCGATCTTCGCTTGGCTTAACATTGAAGGATTATCCGAAGCACTTCGGAGCTCACATTCTCTGATAAAGAAAATGATCCAGACGAAGCACGACCTCTAACCGCACTCGCATTCCTCACATCGGTTTGTTTGTTTCGGACAATGTTGAGTAAAGAATTCGAACAATGATATATGATTAAGATATTTCTAAGAATAATTCAAGCAACAAAATCTTACACAATATTAATGAAGAACATATGAATGATCCAAACAAGGTGTCGAATGGTTTGATTTAACCTGAGAGGTTTTACAATGATGGTGATTTTCAAGCACACACGACCCAGACACGATACCCTGATATTTATACTTGATCAGGATATCGATAGTATATAAAGATTCAATAGTACAAAAAGGAATATTCTATATTAGTACTAGCCATTAGGAAAGCAGTAACGTGCAACCCGAAGCCTGACATTCCATCGTGTTGCAGGGATAAGGTTTGCTATGCATGTCTTCGGATCCTCCAACATAAGACATTCAGACCAAAACAAGACCCTTCGCATGCTCAGGAACTTTGGATGGGCAGACACACTTCAGCACAAAATCAACTCCAACAATTCCCCCTTTGTGTGAAGTTGCATCCGAAGTCACAGCAAATTGACGTTTATGTGCTTCAACCATGCAGTGTCTTACTGCTATCCACCAATCCATGTGTTCCTTCAGCTTCTTCTTTTCTTCAGATGTATTGATCCTGCAGGCGTAAGCACGACCAACCGCATTCTTTATCACTTCGTCGTGGTATAAACCCTTGAAGTCAACCTCAAAGAACTTTCCTTGTAAACAACTCCACAGGGTTTGTCTAGAATCTCTCCATCGTCAAACATACCCATATTTTCAATAGTACAGACGAGGGGCTTACCGAAGCACTGTGCCACATCAATATCATATTCTGCTAGATGTTTCATGTAGTGATGTAGAAAGCCAGAAATGTGTTCTTTGGCTTTGGTGCGGATGGGAATTGATGGTGCAACTTCGACATGAGCTTCCTTGAGCAGATCCAACATAATGATAAAGTTGTGAGGGTTCATTATTGGAAAGTCTGCGATGGAGAATCTAGATTCAACTTCTTCAGAACCACGAACTACAAAGAATTCGAAGTTCTGAAAATAACCCTCAAAGAGCTCTCCCTCTTTGATTGAGATCAACTTGAAAATTCTTTTCTTGTTCCATACCTCCTTCGGTTCTTGAATGTACGTGGCATGGAAGCGTATGTTTCTTAGTTTGAAGCACTCCATCTGATTTTCCCTTACACCTCTAACAAATTGAAATAACGAGAAGGTCTTCGGGTTGTATGGAATGTCAAGTTGATTATCCATAAAGTTTTCAATAGAGTAAGGGGCTGTTTGTTTTTTCTTTGCAGATCTTCCTGACCACTTTTGTCTGCGCCATGCAGACGGCGCGCAGACATGGAACTTCGCAGAGTGTTTGTTTTTTCGAAGACTGCAGACCTAAAAAGGTCTGCGCGTCCTCTTTTTGGGGCAGACATAGACCAATGTCTTCAAGGGTCTGCAGAGCTCTTCTAGTAATAAATTAATACAATTTTAACCTAAAAAAAAAGAAGATAAATTTATTTTTCTATGTTTTTAAACAAAATGAAGATAAATTTATAAAACTTTTAAAAAATATGTCACAAAATTAAAAAAAGACATGTTTGCTTTGATATTTAAATTCATTAATATCATATAATAGACACTTTTTTTTATTGTAAATCATAATTATAAACTATTTGAAACCTACAAATATATTTTAACATTAGAACTTTGGTTCACAATCTTATGAAAATTTTTAGCTTTACAAACTATTTGTAAATTCAACTTTGGTTACGTAATTTTTATTCTTTATTATTTAAAAAACTAAATGTTTTCTTTGATCCTTAATTTCGTTAATATCATAAATTGAACGTATTCATGTGTTTTACTTAAAAAAAGTTTGTTTAAATTTCAGTTTATTTTCATAACCTGCAGACTTTAAAAAACAAACAGTCTTCTTCTTGCAGTCTGCAGACATTTAGTCCACCTCTTCTCTGTAGATGCTCTGCAGATGTGGTCCGCAGACTGCAGACCCTTTACCTCTTCAAAAACAAACAGCACCTAACTCTCTAGGGGAAGGCGGTTAAAGACTTCATAATCTCCAATACCGTGTGCCACAATTTGCTTGGCATTCCACGTTTTGTCGATTAGACCCATGTCCTGCTTTCTATCTCTAGCCAAGGAGTTGATCACTAGCATTCGGGTGAACTCGGCTTCCCGTTGCTTTTGGGTATCCTCCTTACCAAGTTCTATCATCACGCCTTTCCTTTTGTCACCAGCAGGTGTTGAGCCCGAAGCACCGGCACCCGAAGATCCTGACCTAGCCGATCCAACTCCAAATGTGGAAGTGATTATGGAGAAGGTTGGACATGAAGTGATTGAGTTGATGACAATACCTTTTCAGACGTTCAGATTTTATAGTGGAGGTCGTCCGAAGGTAGGAGTGATGGTGGATAATGTGGCAAATGTTGTTGCAGTTGTTGTTGTTGTTGTTTCTGTTGGTGTTATCATCGCAGCAATAGAGGCATGGGACCCTGAACCACTAACTTCTCCCCCTTGCGAAGGATGAACTGTAGATTCAGGTTGAGCAGACACTCGAGGTCCCGTTTGGGCAGCTTGAGGCCGTCGCATGGGATTTGCAACTTGAAGGAGAGGCTGAAGCACATTCCTCAAGTCACTGACAATGTTGTTGGTTATTGCAGAGTTTGTTTTTCTTATTTCTTCGGCAAACTGGTCAACTGAAGTGGCATACGGAGCGGCTGCCAACTCTGCGATTTTGGTTTGAGCAGCTTGCAGTTCGCCTTCGAAGTGGTTCTTGTACTGCGTATTGAAGGATTGAGTGTCAGTCCAAAGATCTTCAATTGACTTCTTCAGATCTGCGTGGATGACTCAAACCTAGCAATTGCATCCGTAATTCTTTTCTCTATTGCCTCCTGGAGTAATCTATGTCGTGTTTCAACTTCAGTTACATCGGTGTTTAATTTTTGTTCAAGAATGGTTCAAATTCGAAGTTGTTGATCCAAAACCCTCTGCTCTGATTGTACCCTGATGGCCTAGTGGATAAGGCTTAGGACTCTTTCTCTTCCCCTATAAAGAGGTTCCAAGTTCTAATCCCACTCCCTCCCTTTCCCCATAGGGAGTGTTAGGTTTCAATCAGGGGATGGCCACTGGCCACCTCTCTACCCCCGTAGGTGATTTACCCGGACCACCCTGCTGCCAGGTGTGCGTGGGCCCCGAGGTTGCTTCATCAGGGTCATCCAAAGGATGGGTCGGGTGGGGTCCTCGGTTACCAAAAAAAAAAAATCATGGTTTTTACTTGTTCAGGGATGTTGGTTCGCACTTCTTCAACCTTAGTCAGCACGTCCACTTCGGTTGGCTTCTCTGCATCATATCCTATCTTTGTTTTGAGAAGAACATCGAGCTTTGTGTTGAGGGTTTTGTATTGTTTTATTAACACAAAATCCTCGTCGTTCAAGTTTTCTTCTTCTGGATCATCGAAAGAGATGGGAACCATTTGATAAGCATCGTATTCTTCATCTGAAGTGGGGGGTCGTTGACATGATGAGGGTCCGAATATACCAAACCCTTCTTGAATCTCATATTCTGGCAGAAAAGTGTCAATGCCAAAGGTAGAGAAAAGAGTAAATAAAGGATCAGACGAAGTGATTATTCGTTATGAAGTTGTTGATGTAGTGGTGGTTATTGTTTTTGTAATGAGTGGTTCAGTTGTATAAGTGGTTGAGGTTATTGATGTTTCTACAATGGTTGTGATTGGAGGAACATCCGAAGATGTGGTTTGAATGGTAGTGGTAAGTGGAGTTGAAGTAGTTATGAGTTCGGATGTGGAGGTTCTGATGTAATGGGTTGGGATGTAGTGGGTTAGGAAGTAGGTGGTGGTACATCAGAAGTTGAGGTGTGGATTGTGGATGTAATTTGAGCTGTAGAGGGTGGAGATGAAGGTATGCGTGTTTCATAATCTGCTAAGTCTTGAGGAATATCTTCTAGGGTTGCTTCGGCAGAGATGGTTCGGTCCGAATCAGAAGAGTCTTCAATAACCACCTTCTGTTTGGTTCTCTTGGGTTGGGTTTGTTTGGGTTGTTCGGTTGTCTTCCTTTTCTTGGTTACCTTTGGGCCACTGGGTCCATCAGTTGTCTTTTTCTTACCCTTCGGGCATGAAGCCACTTTGGCTTGGCGTTCAGGAGCCAAGTCACGAACAGGGTAAGGAAGAGTAAGAGTGGTTCGGTACATATCTATGACTAGGTTTGGCATTGGGACTTTTGAGATCATGGTAGGAGGAATTCGGGTGCAGAAGCCTGACTGGTTCTCATCAATAGGTGGAATCCCAATATTTCCATAAGTCATAAGAGTAAGAGTGGAATCGTATGGAATTGCTGACCTTTGGTAGGCATCATGAACGATGATAGCCCAGATCCTTGCATTTGAGATTTCTGTTCCACGTTTGGAGTGATTGACGTAGGAACAGAAGTCAGCCTATTGAATCGATGTGACGTCCACCTCCACATAATTGTAGATGCCATAGAGCAATCCCATGAACGTCTGGCTAGCATAATCCAGACCTGATGTTCTACCAGAAAGGCCACTAAGGAAGATGCCAAAGAAGAACTTCCACAACCCAGGAAGTCTGTTTTTCTTGAACCTCCCAATAGTCTTGAGTTCTGGAGAATATCCCATGGAGTTGAACATTTCCAGAATTTGTTCAGTGGTAGGAACAAAGGGTGTAGTGGGAATGGGGATTTGAAGAGATCTGGCGAAACGTTTCTTGGTAAGACTGAGACATTTGTTGATTTATCAGCTTGGATAGTTTCATAGGTAACTGAATCAGGTACATTTTCAGCCTTATGAACGACGATGGCAATGTAGTATGCCTTGTAGACTAGCATAGCCAGAACAGCCGGGCCAGCAGTCATGGCGAATCTAAGAACAGAGTTCTTCAAGCATTCAACCAGTGCATCGTATGGTTTTAGCTAAAGGTTTGAGTCTGAACGGAGTAGGTAGTTTGATGATTTGGATTTGAGAACTGGAACAGACAATCCTTCTTCAGGACTTCCAGATGATGCATCACGAGCAACAGCCATTGTTGAGGATGAAAGGAAGAAGATGATGAACAATGAGAGTTTTGAGAGTAATTTACAGAGGAATTTGAAGGTTTTGTTCGTGTAAAGAATGAAACAGTGTAATGTTGTGGTATATATAATGTTTATGGTCCCAAAATCATTAAATTTGTGTGTTGGAGGGTCCACTAAGAGTATGCCACATAACTACATAAGCGACGTAACATTCCACTATCCTTGCAAAAACGAAAACGGCACTGTGTCAGTCATGATGAGTCAAAAATTTAAAAATGAACCGCCATTTTTAAAGATCTTTTTGTTGGGATTTTGCGTAATTTGAGGAACTAAGATTCGATCTCAACTGAACGGGTTATTTATTAGAAGAATGTTTGTCTTTTAAAAATTGAATTATCATAAATGCATTAACCATTTAACAATTAAATGCCTTCAGATCAATAAATACTTGTGTGAAATTATTTGACAGGACAAAGTGTTGTCTCATGTGTGATGCAATCATTCAGATGATTATTGAAATGTCTTCGGATGATAAAAAGATTTTTGCAAAGGCAATGAATAATTGAATATCATCACTTTAAGCAATATGAAGATTTTTCTATAAGAATGCGTTAAGACCATGAATTCGTTTCTCTTGAAATTTGTATAAAACAGAGATTTAGCATTTTAGTATTCAGATGCATTTGGATCATGTTGGAAGTCCATTCTTCAATTTGAAGCATATGTGATTGAACATCAGTCATAAATTATCTAAGTCTAACCACCCAATGTTTCACCCAATTTCGTATTTTGTAACATTCTTTTTGGTTTGATTGATTGTTTCAAAATTCCCTTGCAACAGTGAGGTTAGCAATCACTACATTGAAATTTAAAATGTTTCTACTTTTGAATTGAGCATCAGAAGTTGTTTGAAATATGGGTTTGAACTTTGAAGACCTTTTGAAAAACTTATCCCATTTCATCAGTCGAAGTATTTGGATACGTTTCCCTGATGACAAGCCTTTGAGATTCGTACACTACTTCAACTTTTGTCATTAAAGACAGATTACTTGAGATGTTCATACTCTGTAGAAGGTACTCGACTATGTCATAAGAGCTCCTTGTATTTTCATTTAAGAAAGAGTAGTATGCCTTTGAGTGCGGATTTTGTTCCATACTTTTTCTTTGCACTTCTTAATTTCACTTGTTGCTTTTGATTTTGTCATTTTGCTTTTTGGATTCGTTTTTCTATTTTTAGGATTTCATATCCGAAGGTTATACCTTTTTGAAACTTCATCACATAACACATTTGAAGTTGTTTTTGAAACTTTGTGTAAACATTTCCTCAACTTTGTATAGCTCAATTTAAGATCAAAAGCAAAAAATATTCTTAATTTTGTTATTAGTCATTGCAAGTATCATTAATGAAGAAAGCTTTGGAACACGTATGTATCTTGAGAAGTATTAGCTTCTTGAATAATGAAATGAGGAAGCGAGTTGGATTTAACAAGGTGCTTAGTGATAAATATAATGTTAAAGATATTAAAATCACACATATCCTCAGTTTGTAAAATAACCTTGACCTCACTTCGAAGTCTGGTTGTTTATTCGATTCTCAAATATCTTTTAGTGCAATAATATATGATCAACATAATCTAAAATCAAATTTTTGTCCTTTATCATTATTTATCAAAGAAAGGAATCAATTTTGTCATTTGCACTCTTTGAAAACAGATTTTTAGAACATTCTTGCAATACACAAAGATTGCTACTTCAAAAAGTCACTTGCTGTCAAGTTATCTTCGGTTGACAGGAAAACATTTGTAGCTTAAAATGATCAATGACAATTATAATAGCTTATTGGTAAAATTTTTCGTTATTTGACAATTATAATAGCTTATTCGGAATAGTAAAATTTTTCGTTATTTGAAGTAAATTGAAATAGAAATAAGATGCAAACAAATCTGATGTTAGGCTAGAGTAGATCCATCAATCATTCCTAGTCCATGCACAATTCTTGAAAATGATACTTCGTTTAAGGCCTTTGTAAATATGTCAACCAACTGTTCTGTGGTATTCACAAAGTGGACTTCAATATTCCCCTCCTCAACATGACTTTTGATGAAGTGATAGCGAACAGCTATATGCTTCGTCTTGGAATGTTGAACAGGATTGTGACATATTTGGATTGCATTTTGTGACTCACAGAACAAAGGGATTTTTCTCATGTTAATTGCATAATCCTTTAGTTGACTTTGAATCCAAATGATTTGCGAAGTACAGGCAGCAACAGCTACATATTCGGCTTCAGCAGTTGATATGGATACACATGTTTGTTTCATTGATTGCTAACTGATGAGTTTACCATCCAGAAACTGACAGCCTCTTGATCTGCTCTTGCAATCAATAGAACATCCACCCAAATCCGAATCAGAATAAGCTTGAATGTAGAAGCCTGAGTTCGCAAGAACCAAAGGCCATAAGCAGGTGTATGATGTAGGTACCGAAAGATTGTCTTAACAGCTGTCAGATGAGGTTCACGTGGATCATATTGGTATCTGGCACAATTGCACACTGCGAACATTATATCTGGTCTTGTAAGATAGAGCAGTGAACTGATCATACTCCGGCAGTTCTGAAGATCAACCTTCGGTTTGTCCAACGAATGATTCAACCTGGTACCTGTAGCCATTGGAACTTTGGCATTTGAACAATTAGTCGTTCCGAAGCGCTCAAGGAGGCTTCGGGTGTATTTTGATTGATTGATGAAAATACATTCTTTTGATTGTTTAACTTGCAATCCAAGGAAAAAGTTAATCTTCCCCATCATGCTCATTTGAAATTTTCTTTTCATCAGATTTTCAAATTCTTTTGTTAAGTTTGGGTCAGTGGATCCGAAGATGATATCATCTACATAAATTTGAACCAACATGAGATGTTGTCCAACTTTCTTTCTAAAGAGTGTTGGATCCACTAAACCTTGCTTAGAGTTTGATTGTTTTAAAAAAAATTTCAAGGTCTCATACAAAGCACATGGAGCTTGTTTTAAACCATAGACGGCCTTGTCAAGAATGTAACAATAATCTAGATGATCTTTATTAACAAATCCTGGTGGTTGTTCAACAAAGACTGTTTCCTCGATATCACCATTTAAGAAAGCACATTTGACATCCATTTGATAGACATCAAAGTTTTTGTGTGCGACATAAGCCTAGAAGATCCGAACTGATTCAAGTCTGGAAATAGGAGCAAAGGTTTCTTCATAATCAATTCCTTCCTGTTGAGAATAGCCTTTAACAATCAACCTTTCTTTGTTTCGGACCATGTTACCTTCGGTGTCAAGCTTATTACGATATACCCATTTTAGACCTACGATTGAAGCATATGCTGGTTTTGGAATGAGTCTCCATACTTTGTTTCTTTCAAACTCTTCTAACTCCAATTGCATTGCTTCGATCCAGTCTGGATGATCAAAAGCATCTTTAACGTTCTTAGGTTCGTTTTTTGAAATAAAGACATTGAACATGCACAATTCAGAGTTTTTGTTTAAATTTTGTTGTTTTTGATGAAGTTGTGCATGTGTCATAACCCGATCATGAATGTTTCCAATGACTTATGATTGTGGATGATTCTTCATCCATTTTTCCAGAGGAGGAATGTTCGGATCAAACTCAGGTGGTCCTTCGGCATAGACATCCTCAGTGTCCGAAGGATAACCCGAAGTGAACGGAGAATCATAATTTATTGTGTATCTAGTATTTGTTATAGGTGTATTTAATTGTGATGAATTAGGAGTAGAGTTCAGAAGTTGCTCCCCCTCAATCACAGCAGCTGCTGAATCAATTCTTCCTTGGTGACATGAATTTGGAGTTAAAGCTTCTGGTTCCCCCTGGACAAGTGGGTACAGGGACATGATGTGGGATATCTCATGCGAAGGTGTGCTGATGTTTGAGTTGTGAAGCTCCCCCTCGAAACCAGTACCATCTGTTGATCCTTTCGAAGACTCCCCCTCAATTGAAGAAGGTTTTTGAATGCTACTGGATGGAGTGACTTCTGGACCATTTGAGAGCTTGGATAGTTCAGACACTTGATTGTCAGTTGCCTTCGTTTCAACATCCATAGCTCTCACAGGTGGATTAAAAAGAGGATGAAACTTAGCATCAAAAGAAGGAACTAGAATTGCATCCGGAGCAGATTCGGGAAAGATCGAAGAAATTGGGAAGGCTGTTTGAGATTTCTTTATATAGTAGTCATCGAACGAAAGGTTGAATGTTTCTTCACTTTTTCTAGTTATTTTGTTCAGGACCATGTACGCCTTTGAGTTTGAAGAATATCCCAAAAATATGCATTCATCTATCTTGTCATTGAATTTGGACAAGTGATCTTTCAAATTCAGTATGAAGCACCTACATCCAAATATATGAAGAAATTTAACATTTGGCTTTCTTCGGTTAAGCACTTCGTATGGAGTGATGTTGAATCTTTTGTGAATGTAGGATTGATTTTGAGTGAAGCATGCAGTTGAAAGAGCTTCAGCCTAGAAATATATTGGCAAGTTGGCAAAATTCAACATGGTTCTTGCAGCTTCGCACAAGGAGCAATTACGACGTTTAACAACACCATTTTGTTGTGAAGTGTAAGGTGTGGAGAAGTTGTGTGTAATTCCTTTGTCTTTCAAAAATCCATCCAGAGTCGGTTCTTGAACTCAGTCCCATTATCACTGTGTATCATTCGAACGGTCTTTTTCAGCATGACTTCCATATTTTTGATAAAGTCGATGATTTCTCTAGCAGCATCAAATTTATTTCTTAGAAATACGACCCAAGTGACGAGAGAAAAGTCATCAACAATGACAAGAACGTACTTCTTCTTCCCTAGAGATTCCACTACGGATGGACCACAAAGATCCATATATAGAAGTGAAACGGGTTCGGTGATCTTCGGATCAATAACTGTGGGATGCTTTTGCTTCATTTGTTTACCGTGTTCATAGGCTAAACAAAGAGTATCATTATCAAATTTGAGTGCTGGCATTCCACGAACCAGATCCATAGCTACTAACTTGTTAATTGCTTTGAAGTTCAGGTGTGCCAACTTTCGATGCCATAACCAACTAATATCCGAATTAGCCTTAGATGGTAGGCAAAACGAAGGTCCACCAGTTATTGTCTTCAAATCTAAGGGAAACATTGATCCCTTCCTTTTTTATTGGAGCAGTACATCCTTTGTAACTCCTTTGGTAATTATGCTCCCTTGATTGTTGAATGTAACAACATTGCCAGTTCTAACAACTAGTTGAGATATACTTACCAAATTATGTTTTAAACCTTCAACATAAGCAACTCGATTAATTGTAAACTGCCCATTCGTGACTTTGCCATAGCCTTTTATTGGGCACGTTTCATTATTTCCAAAGTGAACATTTCCAGCATCATCTAACTTTCTGTAGTCCCTCAGATATTCCCTGTTTCCCGTCATATGTCTTGAGCATTCTGTGTCATACTGCTCGTTGGACATAATCTACAATCAATCAATGAGAAGTTGGTACCCAATCAATCGTGGGTCCTCAGGGTAAGTGAAAGACTCTTCGATCTATTTTTCAATTGCCTCTTCGGATATTTCATTTGAAGAAAAAGTTATCATGTTTTCCGGAGTTTCATTTGTGGAATTTGTATCACTTGAAAACGAATCAGATAAACTTTTACTCATCATTGAGGAATTTGAGGAGATGTAAAATAGAATGTTTAAAGTCTTCGGAATCCAAATTTGTTTGGGTGATTTAGAGTTGTTTTTTTTAAAGATTTCTTTGATTTCGAAGTTTTTGAAGATTTTGATGACTTCGACGAGACCTCCTGTTTTAATGATTCTTTTGATTTGAAAGTGAGATCATCCTTCAAGTCATTTCTTCTCCAATTTGATTTTTTAATTGTAGATTTCCTTGACAATGAGCTACGTAGTGTGGTAGTACACAAGTACTCTTCGTATGCCAATTTTAAATTATTTGGTGAAAGATTTTTATTCTTGAACATATCCAAATTTTTGTCTAGCCAAACATGAAATTTATCAATCAGATTGTTTTCTTTTCAGAAGTTAGTTTTTGATACTTCGGATTTGGAAAGTTGGGTTTTGTTGGTATGAAGGACGGTTTTAAGAATTGATCTGTTTTGGAGGTTGAGGCCTTCGTATCAATATAAGTACTTTTTGGTTTGGAAATCAACTGTTTAGCTTTTGAAATTGCAACTGTTTGTTTTGGTTTTGATTTTGAAATCACAACAGTTGGTTTTGAGTTCGAAGTTGATGCTTTGTTTTGATGATTTTTCAAGAATGTTGGTTTTTGTACAATTGGCTTCAAAATTATGATTTTTGATTTTGAAGACTCTTTTTCTACAGTTTTGCCAATTGGTACACATTCATTTGTTTCGAGCATTTCAAAAACATCCATCTTCGGTCTCTTTCATGATTTGTATCTGTTTGTAATTTCTTTCAGTTTGAACTTGATTTTTACAATTCAGAAGATGAGTTAAATGTTTTGGAACTTTGTATTGTTCATAGCATAAACGATTGTATATATGTTATGGCCATACAAATCTTGTTTTCTCACGTTTACTTTTACTTCCATGTGTTCATTTAGATTGTTTTCAACAATTTTTAAAGATGTAAAGAGTCCTTCCTCGGTAACTGTGGAATTATCCTCTTCAATAATATTGACCAAATCATTGTCCACAAGAAGTGAAGCACCTGATCATACAAAATTAGAGTTTTTTAAGTAGGAAACATTCAGATAAACACAGGCCACATGTTCTAGTTTCTTTGAACTGTCCTTGAAATAATCTTTGAATGAGACACATTCATCCGAAACTTTAATTTTGGTTTTCACAATTTCCTTATTTTTGTTTGTTGTTGATGATTCAATTCTTTCACAATCAGAAACAATTTTTGTTTTTACTTTGTCATCCGAAGGCAATTGTGAGATACCTTCGGAGGGTGATGTGGATACAGAGCATGAATTTTGAATAGTCAAGGAAGAGCAGTCAATTTCCTCCATGTCCGAATCAGAATCAGTTTCAATTTCATGAGCAATTTCTTGTGTATTTTCAATTTGAGGAAGTATTTTCTTGAGAATTGGTACTTCATTTGGTAGTGACAACGCCTAGTAATATCAAGTATTTTAGTCGTTGTTGAGCCCTATTCTTAGTGAAATTATATCATATATGCTATGGTATTCTCACTTTTTGTGTCAGTGCTTGTTTGGAAAGAAATGATGTAAACAGGGGCTAAAAGCGTACAAAATGGAAGAAGTTTGAAGATAAAGAAAAATCAGTCGAATTCACATGCGCGCCGCGGGATTCACAAAGGCGCGACGCGGTGTTGAGGCGGTGGAGAAAATTCAAATGCCGAAAAAATGGGGATAAACCCATACGCGCGCCGCAGATTTCATTTGTGCGCGGCGCGGCCTCGTGATTTTTGCAACTATAAATAGAGGGTTTTAGGTCAAAAAAAGCAACAAAGACCTGGCATAGGAACGACTCCCAAGGCTTCTTTGACTCCGAGTTTCAGATTTTAGAAACCATAAATTGGTATTTTTATGTTTTCTCTTTTAATTTCCAATTAGTTTAGTGATTTCGGTAGATTTAGCGAGTGTCTTTGGGTGTGACAACCATTGGCACTAGGTTTTAGTTTTTGAATTTGATGTTTACTGTTTTGAACAATTGGGATCTGAGTTTTTCATAATAATCATTCGGTTAGTGTTAACTGCTCTGTTTTCGGTATTTTATGCTTGTGATTGGATTTTTGATGTTGATTGTGATTGGATGTTTAGGTTGACCTTTGTTACTTCTAATTTTGAGATACATTTTCTGATTTCAGTTAGTACCTAGGTTAGTATTGGTTTTTGGTTTAGTTAATGCTTAGATTGGATTATTTGAGTTGTGAATTTTGGGAGTGTTTTGGGTATAAGTCAGAAACTAGATCCTCTGGCTGTAGAAGTGACACTACAGTTGGTAATCTGTTGCCTACCTTGATTACGTAACTCCTGTGGATCGACCCTGACTACCACTGTTCTAAGTGAGAGTAAGGTTATGTTACTATTCTTGACCGCATGACGACCGCTGCGATGTCAAATTTTGGCGCCGTTGCTGGTGAGTTGTGAGCTTGAGAGTAGGCGATCTGTAGGACTTTTAGTTTCTGATTTTTGGTTTTGATATTGAGATTTCAGTTGGTTAGTAATTGTTCTTTTGGTTTTGGCGGGCGTGTTGCATTAGTGCATGCGTACCCGTCGGGGTGGGCAGTTATCACCCTTGCGTTTTGACTCGGAGATCGAACGAATCGCGTGCAAGAACCGTGCACGTAGGCGTTTAGATATAATGAGTTTTAGTAATGTTAGCAGTAGTTTTGAGAATGTTGCCCAGGATCCTTCGGGTGAGGCAACAGGGATGTCGTTTATTCCCCGGTTTCAGAATTTCAATTTGGGAGCACGAGTACTACTGGTGGTACAGTTTCAGCCCCTGCACCAATACCATCATGCACTCCGCCTTCAGTTCCGCCATTTCAACAACAACCTATAAACCCTTTTACATATGCTATGTCTTAGGGAGCGCTGACCCGTGATGGCACCCCAGTGACTATGCAGCACACCACCCTTTCTCAACCACAATCAAAACCCTTACAACCACCATTAATTTTTAAACCACAAGCCACTCTTCAATCCATACCACAACAACCATATCATCCACAACCTCTGCAGTACCAATATCAGGAGGCTGAGTAGAGCTATGAGGATGAAGAAGAAGGATGGGTTCCACAGTAGCAGCCACCACAACAACAATGGAACCGAGGTCGGGGACCTCCACGAAGAGCACCACAGCAACAACCACCGCAAGGTCATCAAGGGTACAACAACGATCATCAATATCACTGGGACCTTTGTACTTTGCACAACCGAGAGGGCAGTCGGTTGCATCACACTTCCAACCACGGGAGTACGATGACTCATCGCCCATTTATATTCCTGATGATATAGATTCTAAAGTAAAAATTAGACCATAACTCTTAGGAATATTTCCTGAATTAGGGGATATAAACAGGATGACCATATAATCACTTGTATGAGTTCATGGTGATAGCAAACACTAACACCCCTAGGAACACGAATAAGAATATTTTTAGATTAAGGTTGTTCCCGTTCACTTTCAAAGACAAGGCCAAGTATTGGTTCATGTCTCTTCAAGCCAATAGTATCACTACTTGGGACCAGCTTAAAGCTAAATTCTTGCAAGAGTTCTATCCGGCGAGTAAGACGACGGAGATTAGGAGGGTCATCCAGAATTTTCAACAAAATCCTGGAGAAGCTTTTCATGAGGCTTTGGATCATCTGAAGGAGTTGATGAGGTTGTGCCCTCATCACGATATTCCGAAGTGGCAGTTGGTCAGGCATTTCTTCGAAGGAGCGAGTGAGACGAATCAGGCAATGATCAACGTGTCGTCCAGTGGCACTATCATGATGATGGATCCTGATGAGGCTTGGCAATTCTTGGAGAAGTTGAGCAATGGATCCAAGGCGAACTTCTCTACTAGTAAGACGGTAGATACAGCTGCAGCAGTAGGAGCTGATGCAGACTGGAGGAAAGAGGTCAAAAAGGAAATAAGTGAGCTGAACAAAAATTTTGATAGAATGATGTCTACGTTACAGAACGGACCTCAGACCCAACAACAAGGAGGCTAGGGAGGACAAAGAATGCAGGAGGCAAATGAGGTTTATGGTCAAGGACGACCTTATAGCCCATATAACCAAGGTTAGCAGAATTTCAACAATCAAAAGCAGAACAAGTTTCAGGGCCAATCATATAATCAGCCTAGGCAGTATCAACCAGCGAACGACAATGGCAATGCAAGCGGGAGCGGTAACAACAACAGGGGGCCCAATAATTCTAACAATGCCCTGGGAACTCAAGAAGATTTGACCGCGAAGATGTACAAGATGTTCAACACCACGCAGCAACAGTCTCAGGCCAATGCAAAAGCCATCGCCAACATGGAAAGACAGATTGCTCAGATGGCTGAGGATCAGCGAAAGAGAGATAGTGGCAAACTGCCGAGCACCACGAAAATCAACCCGAATCATACTCAGCGAGCGGGAAAGGAGCATGTCAATGCTGTCGATTCAGAATGGAGAAAAGTGACCATGGAATATTTGCTAGGTCATGATAGTGGAATTGAGGGACCAGATAGAGAAAAAGAAGTTAAGGATGAAAGTGAAAGCAAGGAAGATGTTGATGTTGAAGTCGAAAAAGTCGATGTTGAAAAGGAGGAAAAGGAAATTCCAGTTGAGAAGGAACCTCAACCAAAGAAGGACAAGGATGTCCAAGAAGAGAAGCAGCCAATAATAGCGGGAATTAAACAAAGGAAGAAGGGTAAGAAGGAAAAGAAAAAGCAGGAAGTGCCCTACAAATCGACTGGGCCATCAATGAACCAACCCTTGTGGGATGAGCTTAAGAACGCTCCTGAGGATACAAGAATTCTCTAGGAGATGTGTGAGAAAAATGGAAAAAGCAAGACTCCCACACCTGGCACTGTGAGGTTGACGATCAAGGCTAGTGAAGCATTGTTGGGAACGCTACCCAAAAAGGAGAAGGATCCTGGATCGCCACTCATTACTGCCACGGTAGGAGCTGTGGTCATTAGGAATACCTTGCTGGACTTGGGGCAAGCGTGAATGTGCTACCGGGATACTTGTATGATAAATACAAGAATGAGGAGTTAGAGACGACAAAGACAGTATTACAGCTGGCTGATCAGTCAACCAAAGTATCCCGAGGTAAGTTGACCAATGTCATAGTGAAAGTTGGGGATTTCTTCTACCCAGTAGACTTCTTAGTTATAGAATACGAGAGCCAGGAGGACGCGCCCGCGCTCATACTAGGACGTCCATTTTTTGCTACAGCCGGCGCCGTTATTGATTACAAAACAGGAGATTTAGACATCTTCTTTGGGTCGAGGAAAAGAAGGTTAAATATGTTTGGAAGTCCCATATCTCTACCTCAAGGGTATGATGACAAGTATTGGAGCAGCAATATGCTGATGGAACCAAGGATTAGGAACAAAGGAAAAATATGGACCAAAACAGGTGAAGGAGGAAAAGAAGAAGTTTTGAAGGAAACAAAGGAGCATCTGTTGTCCACCATTGACAAGGAACAACTGTTGGATATGATGGAAATGTTGGAGACAAGGCATCAGCAATATGAGAAGGATGCAAGGGACAGAGAAGCAAAGGTATTTAAACTTCTGGAAGCACAACAACAATGGATTAGCCAAGTTAGTGACAGGATGACTCAACTCACTTCATTGATGTTAATGATGGTCCACAATTTCGCACCAGACCACAAGATGATGCAACCAGGAAATCAAGCAGAGTAGGAGCAGGAATAGTCTGTCTGGCTGAAGACGTTAAACTTAGTGCTTGTTGGGAGGCAACCCATCTTTCATAGGTTAGGTACTGTATTTCTTAGGATAATTAGGAAAATTATATCATCGTCATTGCAGGTGTAATTGGTCCAAGGCAAGTATGGGGTTAGTATGAAGGAAAATTGAATTTTTGAAGACCGCGCCGCTGTCATGCGTTTTACGCGCCGCGGGATCGTAAACCAACCCGATGCATAGGGGTTGATTTGGGAACACGAGCGCCACGGTTTGCTCATATCCGCGCCTCGGGAATCGATCGGTCGGTTTCCTTCGTTAAAAGGTACGTCGCGTCACTATTCAAACACAACCACGCCGTAGAGCTCCGATCATCAGAAAATTTTCTCGTATTTTTCTTGCTCATTTCATTCCCGCTATCGAGGTACGTCATTCTAACTTGTTTTTACTTGTTAGAACTAGCGATTAGGCAGCTAAATTGATTGATTTCTCCAAAAAACTCAAAAACTTAGAAATCGGCAATGCTGACTCGTAGGGTGTTTATTTTGCCAAATAATAACCCTAGATGACTTAGGCGGTACTTAGGCTACCTTGTAGTGCATTTGGATTGAGTTTAAACAGGTTAAATCGCGATTTTGAGTTTGGAAGTCGAAACAGCCGTTCGCCGCACCGCGTCCTGGTTCTTGGGCCGTGCCGCGGTGTGGTGGGGAAGATGAGGACTAAAATTGCAAAAATATTTGTGGCTATTTTCTTTTGTGCTGATGTCTTTCAGACTTGACCACCCTTTTCTCCAGTTCCCCGAGGGACCGGAGAGTTTTGTAGAGTATGCCGCGAGCAGGGATGCACTTACGGGTCGCCGGGTTCTCGAGGCGACGATTATTGACCGCGATATTTTGAGGGATGTTGGGCTTTGGGCTGAGATGGAGCCGTTTCTTCACCGCACTTGGGTCGATGGGGACGCCACATTCACATGTCGTGGCTGGGACAGGTTCATGGCCACCCAGGACGACACCGTGTATACCGAGCTTCTTCTGGAGTTCCTGCCCACGGTCCGTTACGCGTCGGGTTCGACAGAGGCCAGGTCCAGGCTGGTCCGATTTCGATTGGGGGGAGTCCCTAGGGAGTGCAGTCTTCGTGAGTTTGCGAGACGCACGGGCATCTACACAAAGGCGGACCTCCAGCACCAGCACTTCGTGCAATTCTTTCGCGCGTGCATTCAGGGGCAGCCCGCGAGGGATGCTAATGCAGAGGTTTGGGCACCGTTGTCTAATGTGTATTTCGAGGCGGGGTCGGCCAGGGAAAGCCAGCTCCGCAACCCACTTCACCGGCTCATGCACTGTATCGTCACCACCTACATCATGCATAGAGAGGGGGGCGAGAAGGTGTTCGGTGAGGACATGACGTATCTTTGGGTGCTCTTTGACCCTTCCAGGTTCCTCCACCTCCCGTATGCCTTAGCCGTCTCTCTATCCACCCGTGCGATGGGTGCATCGTCCAGCAGTCCTTTGGCTCGTGGGCACTACATCACCTGCCTGGCCCGTTCTTACCGGATACTCACTGATGCAATCGTAGCCTCCCTGACTGTTTTACCTCCAGTTCGCACCACGGTGCGAGCCTTGGAGAACATGGGGCTGATCGAGCAGTAGCGCCTAGGCCAGTATGTGAGGGTGGCGACCAAGGCACCCCAGGCTCCCCAGCCAGCCTACGCCCAGCCATGAAGGAGACGTCGAAGATCGGCAGCACCGGCAGAGCCAGAGCCACAGCCACAGCTATTCGATGTGCTTGCAGCTATCCAGGACCTGAGCCAGAGGATGTCCGCGAGGAAGGCACACGACCGGTGGATGGCGGAGACACAGAGGATGATCATGCTCCGGATGCAGATTGATGACATTCCACCTCACCCCTCCGGAGGAGATGATAGAGCAGGTCCATCTGGGACCCGCCAGGATGACGAGTGATGTAATTTTCTTTTCTTTTGATATACATGTACTGTACTTATGACATTACTATCTTTTTGCTTGTTTATATTTTATTTGTTTTTATTTGCATTTAATGTTCTTGTTGAATTATGCATGTAATACCAAATGGAGGAGTTGTTTCAAGCAAGTGTGGGGTCACCGTGCCCCCTCCACTTGCTTTGACCACCGGCGTGTTCACTGTTGCGCTACAACTCCTGAATTCTGAGTCGAGGACTTTTTGTTCGTGTTTGTGTACCTGTGACAATCAAACAGTCTATCGTCAAAGGGGTAACTCTTTCTCCCTAGTTCTAAAATATTTTTATGTACAACGGGGACGTTTATGGTTTTAAGTGTGGGGTGTTGACGGTCAAAGAGTGTTTTTGAAAATTTTTTGCGGGAAATGACCGGTTTTCAAAATTTTTAGCAAATTTTCAAATTTTTTTAATAAATTATAATTTTGAAACGAATAGTTTGTGAATGTTTTAGCATTGGTATTTTCGAGAAATACTATTTAGTTGTTATCATGCTATGAGTTTAGTCAAATAAGTTGAGTTTTAGGAGTTAGAAGATTGGAGTGTTTTAGGATTGGAATTTAGGAAGGAATTGTCAATCAGTGACCTTTGTTGTTCGAGCCGATAGGTTCGAAAAGGGTGGCCTCGAAAAAGGCATTTATGCATCTTACCACCTAAGATCGTCTGGTTTGGGATGGTATTTCTGAAAGCTCGTTACACGAACAACATCGAAAGTCATGGACAATTCTTTAATGGTCTTTAGAATCTGAATAAGTATGTACACTTCATTGTGGACAGAAAATTTGTAATCAAGGGTTCTCTAGAAAGTCATGAATTCCAAAGAATATTCCGATCATGTTTTCACAAACTATTTCACTCTAACTCTTAGGGCAATAAGCTTTGAAATTAAACGCATTCAAAAATTGTTTGAGTCTTTATTAGAATTTGTTAAAAACTCTCTTGCTTGGGGACAAGCAAGGCACAAGTGTGGGGTTTTGACAACGCCTAGTAATATCATGTATTTTAGTCGTTGTTGAGCCCTATTCTTAGTGAAATTATATAATATAAGCTGTGGTATTCACTTTTTGTGTCAGTGCTTGTTTGGAAAGAAATGATGTAAACAGGGGATAAAAGCGTACAAAATGGAAGAAGTTTGAAGATAAAGCAAAATCAGTCGAATTCACACGCGCGCCGCGGGATTCACAAAGGTGTGACGCGGTAGAGAAAATTCAAATGCCGAAAAAACGGGGATAAACCCATACGCGCGCCGCAGATTTCATTTGTGTGCGGCACGGCCTCGTGATTTTTGCAACTATAAATAGAGGGTTTTAGGTCAAAAAAAGCAGCAAAGACCTGGCATAGGAACGACTTCCAAGGCTTCTTTGACTCCGAGTTCAGATTTCAGCAACCATAAATTGGTATTTTTATGTTTTCTCTTTTAATTTCCAATTAGTTTAGTGATTTCGGTAGATTTAGCGAGTGTCTTTGGGTGTGACAACCATTGGCACTAGGTTTTAGTTTTTGAATTTGATGTTTACTGTTTTGAACCATTAGGATCTGAGTTTTTATTAATAATCATTCGGTTAGTGTTAATTGCTCTGTTTTCGGTATTTTATGCTTGTGATTGGATTTTTGATGTTGATTGTGATTGGATGTTTGGGTTGACCTTTGTTACTTCTGATTTTGAGATACATTTTCTGATTTCAGATAGTACCTAGGTTAGTATTGGTTTTTGGTTTAGTTAAAGCTTGGATTGGATTATTTGATTTGTGAATTTTGGGAGTGTTTTGGGTATAAGTCGGAAACTAGATCCTCTGGCTGTAGAAGTGACACTACAGCTGGTAATCTGTTGCCTACCTTGACCACGTAACTCCTGTGGATCGACCCTGACTACCACTGTGCTAAGTGAGAGTGAGGTTATTTTACTATTTTTGACCGCATGACGACCGCTGCGATGTCAGGTAGCATTTAGCAAATCATTTGCAGTTAAGAATTTTTCTACTAAGACTAATACATGAGTATACGAAGTGTTAGGTACCTCAGACTTAGAAATTATAGATTCACATTCATACGAGATATCATCAACAATTTTCAGATCGAATTCAATGAAAGGTAATAATTTCCTATGCTGATCAGTGCAAACATCAGCAGAATGATAAATCCTAGTAATATGAGAGTACAAATGTTTAGCAGTTTCACAAAAGATGTTATGTTGCTTCAAAATTACATCACCCGAATTAAAATATTTTCCCTACATTCCTCTAACACTAAGATTCTTAAATCAGCCTTTTCTTGGGACAGCTTCAAATTTTTAACTCTCCCCCTCAATTGAAGAATTTCCTCCTTACTGACATTTGCCCTATTATTAGCATTAATTAACAATTTATTCATTATTGTGCAATCACGAGTTATTTCAGCAATATCAGAGGAATATTTAGATGCAAGAATTTTAAAAGAAGATAGAAGAGTGTATACATGTTCGGTTATGGTAGGATGAGCATCCCTTGCCATAAGGCAGACGTCATCCGAGTCATCATCCGAAGTGTCGTTAAGCGTCTTCACCAGGCATTCTCCTTCTTCATCATCCTTTTCTTTGTCATCGTCCGAAGAACCTTTCAGAAAGCACTTACCAACATCAACAGCAATGAATGCGCTGTGAGTTGGCTTTCTTACTTCATCATCATCCGAATCAGAAGACCAAACTTGATAGGTTCCATGACTGCCAACCAAAGCCATTAATGCAAGATCCTTTGTTTTATCTTTAACTTCATTTAGTTTCATGGCATAGTATGATTTGTCTTTTACTTGGGGTTTCTTTTCATTCTTCTTAAGAAGCATACAATCCTTGGCGAAGTGGTTTTTGCCATGGCAGTAGTTGTAGTCATATCCAGAATCTCCTGCCACCTTCGCTTCAGCTTTCTCAGATCTGACTTGTTGGTTATTAGAAGGCTTCAGAGCAGAAGGATTCTCACATTTTGGGGCTGTGTTTGGATATATTTCAGGTTTGGTTTTTGGGGTGAAGGAAGGTTTGTAGTTATTAAAGAAGGGTTTTCTTGTTCCTTGCCTATTCACGAAAGGCTTCTTAAACCTTCGGTTGTTTGCAGTATACAAAGCAATCGATTCACCATTTTCATCAACCATATAGCCATCCGGTTTTTCTTCATCTTCATCATCATCAACATTTGAAAGAAGAGCCATGGATCCAGCATTTGCGACGTCGCTTCTTCTACCTATAATGTCTGGTTCGTGTGATTTCAACAGGTTGTACAAGGCAGCCAATTTGTATTCCTTGATATTCTCATATGATTTGATCATTAGCATAATTGGACGCCGCTCGTTACTGAGACTGTATAGAAACTTGATGTCACCCCTTATTGACTTTGGATCTCACCATACTTTTCAATAGTGTAAACCATGTTACTATAGCGTTCGTATGCTTGCTCCAGGGTTTCATTTTCTTGTTATTGAAAGTTTCCGAAGTCAGCAAGAACTTCGGTCACTATTTTTTTTTTTTGAAAAGGAAAAAAAATAGTGACCGAAGTTCTTTCTGACTTCGGAAACTTACAATAACAAGAAAATGAAACCCTGGAGCAAGCATATGAACGCATATGATATTTCTTTAGCAGATGTAGATCCTTGGATATGATGTCTGACATCAGGACCTAAGCCACTTCTGAGTTCCATCATGGGTCATTCGTCATTTGCTATTTTCTTCAGATTGGCAGCTGTGACGACCTCGACATCTTCTCCTTCCGCTAGAAAGAATCTAGCACCAATATCCTGTTGGATTAAGGTGTCTAAGCCATAACTATAATTGATACAAGTACTTGAATTGATAGTAGCACAGTCCTTTTGGGTTGCCCTCAGTAGTCCAAATCATATAAAGGTTAATAGTATGAGAGAGAGAGAGAGATAGTTTATTAATTTATTATGTGATGATAAATTAATTAGAAACTTGTTTAGAATTAATCAGAATTAATTGGAATTAATTTAGAATTAATCTTAAGTGTAGGGGCTAGATTGTAATTGTTCAATAGTTCAGCAATGGAACCTTCTGGACGAAGTAACACGCGCGACGCAGGCAAGGTATGTCGCGACACGCGCGTCGCGTACAGCCGATAAGGGTTTGAAGATTAAATGTTTATATTGTTTTGAATTCAAATAAGGTTTTCCTTTATCACCCTTGAAGCTATAAATATGCATCCCCTGTCACATTATTCTCTGCCCCATTCCAGTAGACAGTTCTCTGGAATTTCTCTTCTCTCTCAAGCAGAATCTATAATCCTTCTCTAAGGTATTATAGCGAGCTTTTCTTAATTAGATATTAAGATAATTAACTTTTGTTTGGGCTTTTGAGTGTGAACCATTAGAGGCACCACACTTGTGGTGCTTGCTTCCGAGAGATCAACGAGACAAGGATTAATTGTTATTTGCTATAATAACAATAAGGTATGTAATCCAGAAACCCTCTTTAATAATTTTGATTATACCTAGGGTTTTGTATAGATGTTCTTATTTATATGTTCAATAGAGAAAACATAGATCCTTATAGCTTGCATTTGAACTTAAGAGTGAAGTTTATTGGTGTCCCTATTTCCCATCATATCCAACTGAGCTCCTTCTTTTATTGATCTCCACAAATCTTTATCAAGACCTGTAAGATAATCTTCCATGTGATCTATAATCATAAAAGGCTGGGATGAGAATTAGGGATTTTGTTGAGGAACCAATAAGATTCGCGTAATTGAGCCTATTTGTATATGTTGATGTTGAATCGGCCATTGTATCGAGAATCTTTGAACGAATCGTTTTCATAAAAAACGAGTAAGAAGAAATGAATACAACTCACAGAAATATATATCTAAGAGCGAGTGAGATCTAGAAGTTGTAATAAAGAACAAAGAATTTTCTCTCACGGGTTTTCAAGCTGAAACACGCTCTGATACCACGTGTTGAGTAAAGAATTCGAACAATGATATATGATTAATATATTTCTAAGAATGATTCAAGCAACAAACTCTTAAACAATACTAATGAAGAACAGATGAATGATAGGTTTCGAATGGTTTGATTTAACTTGAGAGGTTTTACAATGATAGTGATTTTCAAGCACACACGGCCCAGACACAATATCTTGACATTTATACTTGATCAGGATATCGATAGTACATAAAGATTCAATAGTACAAAAAGGAATATTCTATATTAGTACTAGCCAATAGGAAAGCAGCAACGTGCAACCCAGTGCCTGACATTCCATCGTGTTGCAGAGATAAGGTTTGTTACGCATGTCTTCGGATCCTCAGCACAAGACCTTCAGACCAAAACAAGACACTTCACATGATAAGGAACTTCGAATGGGCAGACACACTTCAGCACAAAATTAACTCCAACAGACAACTGATCTTCTTCGTTGTAGTGACTCCACGATTAGGATTAGGCTTCACATACTCAAAAATATCCCACTTGGAGACTAATCAGAACTTGATTCTTCTGTCAACCAAGCTGTAACCAATGAAATTTCATCTCTCTCTCTCTCTCTTGCTCATCGTCTTCGCCTTTACTTATGAGGAAGACAAGTTGAAGTCATACAGAACATCAACTTATCTAACGGGGCCACCTTTGTGAACATATCTGCAGGATTCTTCAGACCAAGGATTTTCTTCAAGATGAAGGTACCTTCAACTATCTGACTCGAATGAAATGATACCTCATCTTGACGTGTTTCGTCCTGCTATGAAACAACGATTTCTTCACCAAGTGAATTACACTTTGATTATCATAATGCAACACACAATTCTTCTGCTCTTGCCTAAGTTCTTATAGGAAGTTCTTCAACCATAGCAATTCCTTGCTAGCTTCTTCTACAACAATGTACTCTACTTCAGTGGTTGAAAGAGCTACACTCTTCTATAATCTGGACATCTAGCTAACTACGGTTCCGCCAATTGTGAACACATAACTAGTCGTGGTTTTCTCAGAATCCACACAACCCCCCACGCCCGCATCGGCAAAACCTTCAAGGATAACGTTCTACCTTTTGAAAACTAAGGCTGCAGCTTTTGGAAGCTACAATTTGCTGATCGATTTAGAAGTTATAGGACAGTTATAGTTATTAGACTTAGCCAAGTGGGAGACTGTTGGATTAGGTGTCTAAGCCCATAACTATGATTGGTATATACTTGAATTGATAGTAGCAAAGTCCTTTTGGGTTGCCCTCAGTAGTTCAAATGGTATTAAGGTTAATAGTAAGAGAAAGAGAAAAATTTTATTAATTTATTATGTTATGATAAATTAATTAGAAACTAGTTTGGAATTAATCAGAATTGATTGGAATTAATTTGGGATTAATGAAAAGCGCAAGGCCTGGATTGTAATTGTTCAATAGTTGAACAATAGAAGACTTCTAGTCGAAGTAACATGCGTGGTGCGGGCAAAGAGTGCCGCAACGTGCGCGTCGCGTACAGCCAAAAATGGTTCAAAGATAAAACTGTTTATGTTGTTTGAATTCAAATGAGGTTTATCCTTATCACTTTTGAAGCTATAAATACGCGTCCCCTGTCACATTATTCGCTGCCTCATTCCTGTAGACAGTTCTCTGAAATTTCTCTTCTCTCTCAAGCAGAATATATAATCCTTCTCTAAGGTTTTATAGCGAGCTTTTCTTAATAAGATAATTAAGATAATTAACCTTTGCTTGGACTTTTGGGTGTGAACCATTAGAGGCACGACATTTGTGGTGCTAGCTTTTGAGAGATTAACAATACAAGGAATAATTGTTATTTGCTATAATAACAATAAGGTATGTAATCCGAAAACCCTCTTTAGTAATTTTGATTATACCTTGGGTTTCCTATAGATGTTCTTATTTATATGTTCAATAGAGAAAACATAGATCCTTTAGGTTGCATGTGAACTTAAGAGTTTAAGTTTGTTTGTGTGTTTGCCTATTTCCCATCAATTACAAGTATTAAGTAGAACCTAAATGAAAAAGGTTTTAGCGACACATAGCTAAACCGAAATACGAGATGAAAAGTAAGAAACTAATGTTTAAATCTGACTTGCAAACGATAAAATTAAATGAAATTAATGTTTTCAAGTAATCTCTAGCAAGAGTCTTCAATAGTAACTGATCCTAGATCTACTGGGGATACGTCTATGTCAAAATGAGCCCCAAATTGCATTTTAAATCGGGAAAAAATAAATGCCAAAAAGCAGTTTTCTGTGCCACACACTGACACGCCTAGGTCGTCGTGCGGTCAAAAATAAGAAAATAAAACCTCGCACACACTAGTACAGCGGTAGTAAGGGTCGATCCACGGGAGTTTGGTGGTCAAGACAAGACGATAGCTTACCAACTGTATTGTCACGCTACAGCCAGAGGGACTAACTTACACTTTCCCAAAACACACAGAAATCTCAAATCCAAAATCAAAACCAAACATAAACTAAATGAAACTAAACAAAAGTCTAATCCTAGACTGCTTACTGAAATCAGAAACTATATTTATAATCCAGAAACAATAACATAAATCAAAAGCATTCAAAAGCATCCAAAGACAATAAAAGGTAAAAGTGCAATAAAACATGAGCCGAATGATTAACTAGTATTAAACTATAAACCAGAAGATCCAAAACATTCAAATACGAAATTAAATAGCTTTAACCTACTGCTACTGGCTGTCACACTCCAGAACACCAAGCTAAAGGCTAAAAACAAGTAAACTAATATTGAAAATAAAGTGAAAACACAAAAATACCACAAAGGGTTGCTGGAATCTCGAAACTTGAGTCAAAGTCACCGTAAGTCCACCTTAGGGTCTGATCTTCGCCTCCTGAATTCGACCTAAAAGCCTCTATTTATAGTTGTGAAACAATAGAACCCGCGACGCATAAAGCTTGTAGCCGAGTCGCGTGTAGAGCCTTATCCCCGTTTTTTCGTCATTTGAATTCTCTTCACCTCCTCAACTTATGATGTGGAGCGTCGCGCATGGCTTCATTCCTGCGGCGTACGTATTCATTCGACTGAATTTGGTTTTATCCTCAAAACTTCTTCAATTGTCCGCATTTAGTCCCTGATTATAACATTTCTTTGCAAACAAGCACTAGCACAAAAAGTGAGAAATACCAATGTATGTATGATATAATTTCACCAAGAATAGGGCCTAACAATGACTAAAATAGTTGATATTACTAGACGTTGTCACACACGGCTCGTGTGATTTTACAAGGCACGTGTGTTTTGGGCCGTCGATGGGAACTCTCTATGGGAACAGCTAGTGTGATTTCACACGACCTATGTGTTTGGAGGCTCAAATCTTTGTGTACGGAAACATACGACCCATGTGTTTTTACACGGCCCGTGTGATTGGGTCAGTCTGGGAAACCTTAGAACCTTAGAACCACATCGGTAACTAAACATTTTTTGCAGTTATTAGAATCACAAGAAAATATTGTTGTCTCTTCCATTTCTGTAGACCCATCAATTTTCGGATCAATCAAATATATGTTTTTAGCCTTATTACTACATTTCCTACAAGCAATATAATACCAAGGAACTTCAGATCGAATTTTCTTGATTATACCCACAACTACTAATGAGTTGTCCTAAACACATAAATTAGTAATTACTATAATTACTATACAACACATATAATGAATAAATAAATTATTATAAAATATGTGTGGCATACTTCAGAATTTTCAAGATTTCAGAGATGTTTTTGAGCTCATTATCACTGACAAAGTCATCAAACAAAGAATGTGATTTTAATGAAATAATGGTGATATGAGAATATGAATTTTCATTTGAGCTATTTCCAAACAGCCTATTGAATAGTTTAATTTTAATTAGATATTAATTTACATATTTAAACATATATATATATATATATATATATATATATATATATATATATATATATATATATATATATATATATATATTATATATATATATATATATATATATATATATATATATATATATATATAATATAAAAATAATACATTAAAGAAATTATAATAAAAATATATTTCTATCTAAAATCCTTAATTTCATCAATATTATTGTTGATCAATAATTTTCTCACATTGTATGTATTAGAAATATATGCACGATTTGAAAAAAAATACATATTTCGATATAATGTAAAAGAATGTAATAGATTTGGAAATTTTGTTGGATGTAAGATATTACATCCATATAAAAACCATTCCAAAATTTTAGTTTGCCAAATTGAAGAACAACACTGACGACGCCTACACTGACGACGCCTCTATCTGTGTTATTATTTTGTTGATGCCACGTCATCATTTGTTAGTTAATTAGTTCGTTAGAATAGTTTAGTTAGTTATCAAAAGCTTTTAGTGTTAGCTTCTTCTTTGTATATAATTGTTAGTGATCTTGTACAATTTTCTTTAATGAAGAATATGGAAAATCAATTCTTCTCTCATTTTCTCTATCTAAAATTCAATATGGTATCAGAGCACTAAGGCTAATTTTTTTCATATCATCTTCTTTCTCGTTTCAAATCATGTCAACTCAAAACAATTAACCTACACAAATCTCACCATCTGATCCGCTATACCTTCATCCTTCTGATCATCCTGGAATGATTCTCGTTTCTAAGAAACTTGATGGATCTAATTTTGGATCATGGAGCAAAGCAATGTTGATTTCTCTCTCCGCAAAGAACAAGCTGGGATTTGTGAATGGCAAGATTCCGAAACCTGTAATCAATGATCCGAATGTTGAAATTTGGCAGAGATGTAATGATATGGTTACTTCATGGATCCTAAATGTTCTATCCAGCGACATTGCAGAATCCGTTTTATACTCATCTTCTGCATATAAGATCTTGAATGACTTAGATCATTGTTTTGGACAATCGAATGGTGCAAAATTGTATCAATTGCAAAAGGAAATCTCCGATCTATCACAAGGTACAAATGATATGGCAACTTACATTACTAAACTCAAGAAAAATTAGGATGAATTGAATGCATTAACTGCTATTCCTCCTTGTACCTGTGGAGCTATACACAAAATTCAAGAACTCGAGCAAAATCAAACACTAATTAAGTTTCTCATGGGACTTAATAGTGATTACAATTCAATTCGAGGTAATATTCTCTTAATGAAACCTCTTCCTAATGTTGCTCAAGCGTATATCTTACTCAATCAAGATGAACAACAACGAGAAGTTAAATCTGCTTCCACTTTCATTAATGAATCTGCTTCCATGAATGTCAAATCTGGAAATATTCAGCCTAAAACAAACTATGACAATAAGAAGAGTATTTTTTGCAGTAATTGTAAGAAAACAGGTCATTTTGTCAACAAGTGTTATCATATCATTGACTTTCCAAAGGAATTTAAATTCAGAAAGGCTTGAAGCATTGTTGGAAATGTTTCAAGAAATCAACAATCGAATGAAGAGTTATTTCATCCAAAGGATTAATTCCAGAATTAAAAAACGATCAATATCATCAATTTCTCTTAGTGATCAACAATTTCTCAAACATGAAATTCAACATCAAATGGAACCAGTCAATCCGATCTAGCTTCACATGATCCGTCAAGTCAAAATCAAAATCAGAACAATCATTTAAGTGTTAATTTTGCTGGTAACGCATTTTCTTCTTACTATCCTGTAAATTTTCATTACATCACTAATGATTGTTCATCGTGGATTATTGATTCGGGAGCTAGTGATCATATGTGCTGCGATAGATCGTTATTATTTAAGATTCGAAAACTTCATACTCCTCATCATATTACTCTTCCCAACGATGAAAAGACAATTTCATTTGAAATAGGAAGTACTCACATTACAAAAGATGTCGTTTTACACAACGTATTACTTGATCCAATTTTTCGATATAATCTTTTGTCTATCAGAAAACTCTGCAAAGACCTCAGTTCATTTGTTTTATTCTCATAATGTTATTTTGTTCTGTTGCAGGGCCTTTCTTTGAAGAGGCCTCTGGTTCTTGGTAAACATCATGTTGGCTTGTATTTCGTTCATTCAAAACAAGAAGCTAATCACAGTGTTGTCATGTCAGTTTCTGACAATATATCATCAAATCCTTTTGTTATCTTTTTTAATTCTCTCTGTAATTCAGTTCAAATGATACTTTTGTTTCATTATGGAACAAGAGACTTGGGTATTTACCTTTGTACAAGTTGAAGAGTTTAGATTTAATGAATAAAGGAAATGTCGATTTCGAATTTCCTTGTGAAATTTTCCCAAAGCTAGACAACACAAACTACCCTTCCAGCACAGTCACATACAATCTATTGCTCCATTTGAGTTGATACATATCGATACATGGGGACCTTATAACACAAAAATATATGATGGTTTTTCATATTTTTAACTATAGTCGATGACTATAGTAGATCCACATGGACCCATATGCTGAGCACCAAAAGCAATGCCTTCCCAGTTTTAAAAAGCTTTCTTGAAATGGTACATACTCAATTTGGAAAAATGTCAAAATCATAAGGTCTGACAATGCATTTGAACTTGGTTCTAATAGAGAAGCTTCAATATTTCTCCAACAAAAAGGCATTATTCATCATACTACTTCCAGGAACACGCCCCAACAAAATGGGATGGTTGAACGGAAACATAAACACTTGTTGGAAACTTCTCGTCTCTCTTATTCCAATCCAATCTTCCTATTAAACTTTGGGGGGATTGTGTATTAACTGCCACTTATCTCATCAATCGCTTTCCAACCAAACATCTCAATAGTGATACCCCTTTCTTTCGGTTAATAGGGAAACAACTTTATATTCTCACTTAAAAGCCTTTGGTTGCTTATGTTTCAGAAGTACCTTGAAAGAAAAACGAGACAAATTTACTCTGAGAGCTTCTCCATGCATTTTTATCGGATATCCATACGGCAAGAAATCTTACAAGCTATATGATTTACAGTCTCACATAGTTATCATTTCAAGAGATATTCATTTTCATGAAAACATTTTTCCATTTCAATCCATGAATTCTAGTTCCATACCTTTGTTTCCTACTCGAAATACTACAGACTTCACCGATTCCATTACAAATGTTGATCTTCCTAATTCCGGTTCCACCTTTCTTGATTCTAATCCACCTGTCAATTCTTCTATTCATTCTAATACTCCTTCCTTACAACCAAATGTCAGAATATCCACACATCCTCATAATCCTTTACAAGATTATGTTTGCCACACTACTTCTTCATGTATGCATACCATGACTTCTGTTCATTCAGTCAATCACACTTGTTTTTCTTCACTTTCTAATCATAGTCAAGCATTGATTAGTAATCTTGATAGGTTGTCCGAACTATCTAGCTATGAAGAAGCTATCAAATTTCCTGAATGGCAAGAAGCGATAAACAAAGAGTTTGAGGCTTTAAATGCTAATAATACATGGATTATCATTGAATTACCGAAAAGGAAAGAAGCCTATTAGTTGTCGATGGGTTTACGAGATCAAATATCGTGTAGATGGTCAAGTTGCATGTTGCAAAGGACGATTAGTCGTAAAAGTTTTCACTCAAAAGGCTGGAATTGATTACACTGAGACATACTCTCCTGTGGTAAAAATGACGACTATTCGTGCTTTAATTGCCACTCTGTCAAGAATAATTGGAACATGTACCAATTGGACGTTAATAACGCCTTTCTCCATGGCGATCTTCATGAAGAGATATATATGAAGCCACCTCCTGGTCATGTTCTCTCTAATAGAAATCATGTATGCAAACTTCAAAAATCACTATATGGCTTGAAACAAGCATCATGCCAATGGTATGCCAAGTTGTCTTCAGCCTTGAAGAATAAAGGTTATCAACATTCTCGAACGATTATTCTCTATTTTCAAAATCAATGGGTACCCACATCACCTTTGTTGCTGTTTATGTTGACGATATCGTAATTAAAGGCAACAATGAACAAGAAATTGTTCATCTCAAAGAGTTTCTCGATCAGACATTTAAGATAAAAGATTTAGGCCTTCTCAACTTTTTTCTTGGCATAGAAGTTTTGTATTTTTCTACAGGGGTCATTCTAACACAGAGAAAATTTACAAATGAGTTATTAGCCAAATTTCAATGTGTTGGTACAACCATATGCCCTCTTCCTTCAAACTCTAAACTCAAAGTTAATGAAGGACAAGACTAGTCCAATCCGGAAGTTTATCAAAGATTAGTTGGCAAGCTTAATTTTTTAACCAACACACGTCCTGACATTTCTTTCACTGTACAACACTTAAGCCAATTCATGTCAGATCCTCGAGTTCCTCACTTTGAAGCTGCAATTCATACTCTTCGTTATCTCAATAATGATCCCACTCAAGGCTTATTTTTCAACAATAAACAAGTTTTTCTATTACAAGCGTTGTGTGACTTAGATTGGGCAGCATGTCCCCAATCAAGAAAAAGTATTATTGGCTTCTTTGTACTTTTGGTGGTAGCCCCATTTCTTGGAAATCGAAGAAGCAAGTCACTATTTCATTGTCTTCTATTGAGGCTGAGTACTGCAGCATGCGAAGAGTAGCTACAGATTTGGCCTGGTTATCCCGATTACATCATGAAATGTCCATACATGATGTCAAACCTATTCCAGTTCACTATGATAGTCAAGAAGCTATCTACATAGCTAAAAACTCGGTTTTTCACGAAAGTACCAAGCATTTGGAAATCGATTGCCATTTTGTACAGGAGAAATTACAAGAAGGATTGATATCTTTAAAATATATTCCTACTCAATCTCAATTAGTTGATTTGTTTACCAAGTACCTTCCAGCAAAACTCATTATCTACTATTAAGCAAGTTGGGAGTTTCCTACTCTCCAACTTGAGGGAGGGGGTGTTATTATTTATTGATGAAACCTCATCATTAGTTAGTTAATTAGTTTGTGAGAACAGTTTAGTTAGTTATTAAAAGTTGTTAGTCGTTAGCTTCTTCTTTGTATATAGTTGTTAGTGACCTTGTATAGGTTTTCTTTAATGAAGAATATGGAAAATCAATTCTTCTCTCATTTTCTCTCTCTAAAATTCAATAATCTGTCATATTTGTCGCATATTCAAACATCTACCCAACCAAAGTAATCCCTCGGTTTCATATTTCATATCTGGTGTAACACCTCTGAAAAAAATTGTTACACAAATAGATTATACATACATACATACACACACACACACACACACACACACACATATATATATATATATATATATATATATATATATATATATATATATATATATATATATATATATATATATTACTAAATAAGGTAATTTAATAATAAAAAAATACATAGTTTATATTTTGTATCATCATGCTTAACTTTTTTGTTTGCTTAACATTATCTGTACTGAAATTTTCCAATGGATCACTTTTGATTACATGACCAATTACATCTTTACCGATAAAAAAATGAAATTATCAGTATTAATGTAATAAGTGGAAATAGAATGATAAAAGAAATTAGATTTATTAATCCTTTGTTATATTCCCCTTCCTAAAAGATTTAGAGATAATTTTCTGATAACTTGCAAAAGAGAAACCATAGATAGAGCCAGAAAAATCTAAGCACTTGGTGACCTTCGTGGTTCAATGCAAACTCAGTTTATGTTTTTGATCAAGATAGTTAAAGTTGTTATTGTTTTTACATATCATTGTTTTATATATTTAATAACAACTCCATTCTTTTAGGAACTGTTCAAATTTTGAAATAATCTTCTTGTTACGTTTGCTTGAATTTTATTACCTTGAAATAAGATTATATAAAATAACTATGATACATATGAAAAATGAAAAAATGAATGGGAGTTAATATATATACAATTTCATCCATCAAAATCATGTCAATTGAAAAGCTTTCAGACGGGTTTTGATCCGGTAGTTGTTTCCATAATCGGATATTTCTTACTTTCATTGTGTAATCATCATTCAACAAATCCAATTCACTAATTAAAGGGATGTTCTTTGTATTTGATCCATAACTGGAAAATAGCATAAGGAGTACAATGTCTTAATAAAAAAAAATTAAAGTACAATGTCTTATTGACAACAAAGTTAAAGTACAATAGTATAACATAAAAAGGAATAATGATGCTATAATAGATGAAGGAACTTGAAGTAAACACAAACACGCACATACAAAGACAAATATATAATATGTTATATTCTGTAGGTTTTAAAAAATAGATTGTCTTAATGGGAAAAATATTAATGTACATTAAATTTATACATAAATATGTTTTACTGTGTACAACATATACAAAATTCTATAACTCTGTAGCTTTTTGAAAGTAAAATGTCTTAGGTGCTGTTTGTTTTTTAAGAGGTAAAAGGTCTGCAGTCTGCGGACCACATCTGCAAATCATCTACATAGAAGAGGTAGACTAAATGTCTACAGACTGCAAGAAGAAGACTATTATTTTTTAAAGTCTGCATGTTGTGAAAATAAATTGAAATTTAAATAAACTGTTTTTTAAGTAAAACAAATGACTACGTTCAATTTATGATATTAACGAATTTAAGGATCAAAGCAAACATTTATTTTTTAAATAATAAATTATATAAATTGCATAACCAAAGTTGGATTTACATATAGTTTGTAAAGCTAAAAATTTACGTAAGATTTGTGACATTTTTAAAAAGTTTTACAAATTTATCTTTATTTTGTTTAAAAACATAGAAAAATAAATATTATTTACGTAATGAAAAATAATTAAACCATACATAAAATATGACAAATAAATACCTTAAAGTGTGACATTTTTGGTTAGAAGAAGTTAGAACACATAATATTATATATTTTATAAGATTTTATTTATTTAGAACAAAAATACAAATAAAATATCACATATAACATTTATAAAATGATAAACATAAACCCAACAATTGTCCATATTTGTACTTCGAAAAACTAATGTTGATAGAAAATCACAACCATTAGTTAAAAAAATTTAAGCGTTTTTAAAAATAAATAAATAAAATTAGAAAAGTACAAGTATAAAAAGAACTTTTGTTTTTTAGGATTAGAAAATACGGTTGTTGTAGAAGTCGCATGATACGTAATTGAAAAAAACTATAATTTTTGGGGTTAAAATGAAATATTTTGGGTTTAGAAGAGGTTAGAAGACCTTAGAAGAGGTATTTCAAAGTCTGCGCCAAGAAGAGGGCGCGGACCTTTTAGGTCTGCGGTCTTCTAAAAAACAAATAGTCTGCGAAGTAAAACGTCTGCGCACCGTCTGCGTGGCGCAGACAAAAGAGGTCAAGAAGAGCTTCTTCAAAAAAACAAACAACACCTTAGTGACAAAATTTTAAAGTACCATGCCTTAGAGAGAAAAATTAAAGTACACTCATATAACATAAAAAAGGGAATAATGATTTTATGATATATGAAACAAACAAAGACAAACACAAATATATAATATGCAATCTACTATCTAGGTTTTTATAAATGGAATGTCTTAATGGGCAAAACCCGAAAGTACATTGTTTCTGTGAAGCGAAACAATGTTTTGGAAAATATACTAACGATGAGACAAATATACAAATACCAATGAAAATCAAGAAGAAATAACAATCTATGTAGGTTTTTAAAAGTAGATTGTCTTAATGTGCAAAATATGATAGTACATTGCTCCTAAGAAACAATACATTGCAAGCACATATTAATAATGAGAGAAACATACAAATACCAATGAAAATCAACATGAAATACTAACCTTATGTTCATTTTTCGTTAGTTTCTTCTTTATTTTCTTGGTTGTTGCAACTATGAAGTCGTAGAAATATTTATCAAAACCCTACAAAACATATTCAATGATGCAAAATCTGTAGAATCCTTGTTTTATATACTATGATGCAGATTTGATATAATCTACATTGTTAACGTATTTAATTAATCAATCTCTGATTTTGAGAAATGCAATTGATAATTAGATAATGCAAGTCTGAATTTAACATTTAAGTTTATATGGGACACACAGCAGAAGCATTTAGGCGGAAAAAACATAAATTTGGTTGTCTAGAACAGAAGACACGTCTTTTCAAAGATCTTTATTATTAGGTATAAATAACTTGCATTTATATTACTTAACGACTTGCACTTATTGTTCGTCTTGATAATTTTTTATGGCTTGCCTATAATTTACTTTCTCAACGATTCTTTTACTAGTGTTAATAAAATTTTATTATTCAGTCGATCAATATTATTTTGAACCAATCAAAGCTCTCGAGTGATGAAATTATTAAAATCCACCATTAATAAAATTTTATTTAAATTATGTATTTCTATATATACAAACAACTTTGTTCGATCCCATTCAGTACTAAAAATCACAAATTCAATATAAGAAATCTCAAATTAAAACAAACTATATGCTTGCAACATGCACAAGTTCAGTGGATTAAAACAGTTCCACGATCAACCTAAAAAAAAGTAAATCATGCACTACTAGAAAAAGGACCTTTAATGAAATACAAACTATGACACACACTAATTTTATGACATACAAAAATATATGTCATAAAAGAATGTTATCTTTTTTAAAAACTGAATGATTTATAACATACATAATTGTATGTCGTAAACAGTGTCATCATTTTTAGTGTTTATGACACACAAAATTGTGTGTCATCTTTTAGCGTCATAACCAAAAAAAAAAAAAAAAAAACGGAGTACACTTCTCCGTTGTTTTATAAAAAAAGTGTGTCATGTTATTCTCCTTTTATTTCCCTTACTGGAAAGTTGATTTTCAAATATTCATCTTCACAATTCATCACGTATGCCGCTCTTCCTATCGTCTAGCTAGGGTTCGCGCTTTAGTTTCCTATCTTCATCTTCATCGGATTCCGCTACTCGCTACATCCATGAATTCCTCAACAAACAAGAGAGAAAAGCATTGAAGGCATCTGATCCAGGTCTTAGACCCATGAATTCCTTGGAGGCGTAAAGCTCAATAGCACTTCTAACAATATCTGCCCTGCTAAGCTTCAAAAGACGCCATCAAAGGTTCTTTTTCATCCTTTGACTCTAAAAATTACAGTATGTTCTCAGAAACATAGGTAGGTAGACTAACATCGTCAATAACGCCTTCTTCTCCATCATCTTACCGCAGGAAGACACTACTTTCCGTTTTGTCCTTCAACTGTTCGATGTAATGTTTGAACTAAAAATTTCAGTAAATCCAGAAATATGTAAGCGTGTATGATAATATTCGGACAGCCCAATGTTTCTGCTCATGCTTTACCAGGTTTAAAATTCTTCTGTAACGCTCTCGATATTCTCAACAAACAAAATAATTCCACTCATGCTTTATCCATGTGGGAAATCATGACAACGAGTGGATTAATCCCAATTTTGATTATGTATAATTCCATGATCGGTTTACTTTACAACAACGATTAAATCACTAATGCCTACCAACTACTCGATGAAATGACTTTCCATAGAGTTTTCCCTGATTCCCTAACTTACAACATAATCTTCCAATGTTTGATCAAGAACAAGAAGGTAAAAGAAGTTGGGAACTTTTTCATGGAAATGATTAAAAACGAACAACCTCTAACCCCTAAAAAATTGTGCTGCTGCCATTGAAATTTTTTTTGACCGTGATGACCCTAAAATGGGATTTCAGATTTGGTTTTTTATGATGAAAGATGGTGTTTATCCTTTAGATGATAGTGCGAATGCTTTACTAATTGGGCTTGCTAGTATGGGCAGGTTGACCGAATTCAGGAGATATGCTAAACAAATTATTCGTAAAAAAAATAAAGATTTATGAGTCAACAATGGAGAAATTGAAAATTGCTTTCCACAAGGAAAGTAGAAAGGAATAGATTTATGAGTCAAAAATGGAGAAAAAAAATCAAGATTTATGAGTCAACAAGGGCAACCAAGAAAATACAATCCATTTGGGAAGGTTTGTGGGCCCGATGAACATTTATGATTTTACATTTTTCGTATTTGTTGAATTCTGATTGTTCCTTATAGGTGTAGCCTTTAATTGATTTCTTTATGAGTATTACAGGTGAATGTTATTGCCCTAGGATTTCCTTGGTTGCAGACTTTATATACAAGAAGTTTTGAGTGATGGTTAATGGAGACTTGCAATACGTTATATTTGATAAAGTATATTTTTGTGTAACGAATAGTATTTCTTTGTATACATTATAATCATTTTTGTATTTTTAAGACATATATGTAATTTAGTTTGAATATTAGTACATTTAGAAATGTTTTTGATGACTTTAAAATGTTTCTTATATATGATGTATTCTTTTGTATTTTGAGGCGTTAAATATAATTTGATTTGAATTTTAGTAAATCTACAAAAAATATTTTTTCAAAACACCTGAAATCATGACACAAAAATTGTATGTCATAAATGTATGTCGTAAAGGTATGTCATAAACGTGTGTCGTAAATGTGTGTCGTAAATAGATGACACACAAATGTGTGTCATCTTTCATTTATGACTGGGGGCTTCAATGACACACATTTGTGTGTCATCTATACCCTTTAATGACACGCAATGCGTGTCATTAAAGACATTTTTTCTTCACTTTTGGTCTCTGTGGTTTCCAAATCTTTCACTTTCGGTTCTTATAGTTTACATAAACGGTAACAGATGGAGGGACCAGAATTGAAAGATTTAGAAACCACAGGGACCAAAAGTGAGATTTGGAAACCACATGAACCACCGGTGTAAGATTTTCAAAACTAAGACCAAAACTGTAATTTTGTGTAAACCACATATACCAACACTTTAATTTACTCTTGTTTTTATAAAAGCATAGTCCATACATATCCATTTTGGTCTTTAAAAAGCACTAGGCTCGACCTCTTGAGCATCTTTATTCAAAGAATGAAATAACATAATAAAGTGAATAGCATTGTGATAAACAATTATATAATAATGAATTAAGTTTTCATATAAATAATTTGTATACACATATGTTTATTTTATATAAAGTGAATAGTATTGTGATAAACAAGTACGTATAGAACTTCGCTACTTAAAACCTCAAATAAGATTGTAAAAGTCTAAAAGGTATTTCCTAATTACATTTTTAAAACTAGAAAAGCGATTTGATTAAAATTTGAAATTATCTATAAAAACATTAGTAAAAGTTATAAAATAGAAATATGTTTTAATATAATTTTCCAAACTATTTCACGATAGAATGGAAAAAAAAAAAAACATCCTCATTTATGGAATTATAATAAACTATTTCACATTTCATAGAAAAAAAATATATATTTTAGCCAAATAAAATAAATCATTCAATTTTATTCCTTAGAAAATTATTCCATTCCTTCTCTCCTTTCATCTAATCAAACCATGCATTAATGTAGCTACGTTTTTCCAATAGATAAAAGTTACATATTATGATAGTAATCTTTTAGATATAACATCATGAAATAAAATCAAAATCCTTAAGATTATTTTTGTAACGGTAAATTTTACATAACAACATACTTGTATCAAATTTCAATTTAACAACTATACTACAAAGCTCGACATAAAGCCAGTATAGTTTTAAAAACACAATATCTTAGACAAAATGACCTAAACACTTGTCAAATCCCAACATATTACAAAGAACTATTTAAATTTAAAAAAAAAAACATAATATAACATGCAGAACATAGAGAATAAATACCAAAATAGTAAAATACATGTGGTGTTAAATGCCGATCAAATTGAGATAACCGCAGAATATTAAACATAAAGACTCAAAATTTCCAAATAAAAACGGACAAAATACAGAAAAACACAACGTACTTTCTTTATATTATTGATCTAGTCACTTAACGATTTTCTATAGTACTTAAACAATCATAATATATTTTACCATTTAAAACCATTTTCCCATTTTAAAAAAATGACAAAATACAAAAGAGCACTCTCTTCTTCATATATCCACTATTGTATTATTACTTTTTCTAACATTAGTTCGGAAGGTAAATCAATAAAATGTTTAAAAAAATGTTTTTTTTAAATGCTAAAAAGAATGATGGTTAAATCGCTACAAAAAGTAGTTAAGTGCTCCTATTGATAATACAATGAAAGTACACATGCTTTTATACTATTTTAACCAATAAAAAAATGTATCAATTAGAATAATAAGTAAACATAATAAATAATTAAAATCATGAAAACTTGGTTGCAACATACTCAGCAATTGCCATACTCGATGTTAAGCCGGGAGACTCGATCCCAAAGAGGTTTACAAGTCCCGGTATCCCATGAAACTCCTCTCCCTACAATTACAAAATAGCAACATACTTTTAACTGATTGTTGATAATAGCATTGTACTTTAAAAAATCTACCCACTCATAACAACGTTTTGGAGTTTTTCAAAGTTCAAATAAGAAACTTTTTTAAAGAACAATGTTATAACCGAATAAAATTTTCAAAATAAAGAAAATAAATGAAACTACATTGTTGTTTCTTTCATTTAGCCACCTAAAGTATCTAAGAACTAAAATATTGTCATAAAAGCCCTTACGTTTGTAAGAAATGTTCGAGTTTACCCTTTTATGTATTTTTTTGTTCATAAAAGCCCTTCAATTTATTTTGGTTCATTAAAACCCTTAAGTTTGGCAAGAATGTTCGATTTTACCCTTAAGTTTGAGTGTTTGACAGGTTCTATAATAGGACACAAGGGTAAAACGGAACATTTTACTTTCAAACTTAAGGGTTTTAATGAAACATACATAAATTTAAAGGCTTTTATGAACAAAAAATACATAAAATGGTAAACCCGAACATTTCTTACAAACGTAAGGGCTTTTATGACAATAACCCTATATCAATTAATCTTTTTTATATTAACCTGAATCATAAAATCATAGAATCCGTCTCGTGGGCCTGAAAGTTTTGGTCTGATGCCAGCATAGCCAGGCTGTAAAGACGTGTCCTTTAACGAAGGGTAGTATCGTCTAATTGCAGGATAAAATTTCTCGGCACGGTCAGCACATACCGTATAGTCAAACCTGGAGTTTAATAAACAAACAAGTTCTCATAAAAAAACACAGTACACAGTACACAGTACACAGTACACAGTACACAGTACACAGTACACAGTACACAGTACACAGTACACAGTACACAGTACACAGTACACAGTACACAGTACACAGTACACAGTACACTACAGAGTGGGCAGTGGGCAGTGGGCAGTGGGCAGTGGGCAGTGGGCAGTGGGCAGTGGGCAGTGGGCAGTGGGCAGTGGGCAGTGGGCAGTGGGCAGTGGGCAGTGGGCAGTGGGCAGTGGGCAGTGGGCAGTGGGCAGTGGGCAGTAGACAGTAGACAGTAGACAGTAACTTACTTGTTTTGTAAACTTGAGACATCATCTATATCACTAAGCCATTCAACATCAGGGCCAAATTTGACATTTCCATCAAGGTCCAAAGTAACATGCACACCAAGACCACCATCTTCGGGTACCGGATAAATCAAATGTTTAAATGGCGAAACCGTAATATTTGATAAAGAAAAGTAACATCCACGTGCATAATAAGACGGAGGAATTACTCCAAGATTTATCCCATTGAAACGCCTAGCAAGAGCTGTGGAAGTCAACCCTGCAGCGTTGACCACAAGTTTAGGGAGAAGTGTAATGTCCGGGTACCCTTGAGAGGGAAAATCGAAGTTTTTCACGGATTTGGTGTCGGAAATGTGAAGATTAATCTGATTTTCTTCGAGGTGAGCACCGGTTACAGTTGAGTTGTAGGAAAAAGTTGTTCCGTGAGTTTCTGCTTCACCCTAAATGCAAGAAATAGCAATGTACTTTCATTTATTTATGTATTATAGCATCTAAGTTTCGTTTCTTTCTATTTAGTGTATTTGTAGTTGCAATTTGTGATTCGAAAATCTACCTAATTATGTACTTTAAAGAGTAAATTACAATTTTTGTCTCTGTGGTTTATACCAAATTACAGTTTTGGTCCTAGTTTTGAAAATCTTGCACTAATGGTCGGTCCTGTGGTTTTCAAATCTTTCACTTTTGGCCCGTGTGGTTTCTAAATCTTTCACTTTTGGTCCCTCCCTCTGTTATTGTTTGTGCAAACAATAGGGACCAAAATTGAAAGATTTAGAAAGCACTGGGACCAAAAGTGAAAGAGTTGAAAACCACAGGGACCACAAATGCAAGATTTTTAAAACTAGGACCAAAACTGTAATATGGTGTAAACCACAGGGACCAAAACTGTAATTTACTCTACTTTAAATTCGGGAGAATGTCGTTTACGTCCTTACAAACTTCTATAATTACGTATATATCCTTATAAAATTTGAAATTACGTATATATCCTTACAAACCTTAAAATTTTACATATATACCCAAAACATTAATTTAATTTACAAACTTCTATTTTTTATAGTTTTAAAAACTAATTAAATTGTGACATTACCATTTTACCCTTGTCCCAAATTTTCCAAACATATAGTTGTTACAATTTCTTATCATTCGATATATGGAATATGCGATCATAGCCGAATCTGTCATGATCAGTTGTTTAAAGGTGATTATAGTAGGATTTCATAGGGGTATTTTAGTAACTTGGGTATAATCTAATTTAAAAACTGTTTTTTATTTTTTTTTAAGGGTTAATTATTATTAAATTAATCTTTTGGGTATATATGTGATTTTTTAAGATTTGTAAGGATATATACGTAATTTCAAAATATATACGTAATTATAGAAGTTTGTAAGGACGTAAATAAAATTCTGTCTCAAACTTTGAAAATTTTGTTTGTATTTGGAAGATATTGCTATAATTAGGTAGTTTTTTTTTTTTTGGAAGTATAATGCTTTGATACGAAGAAATTAAAGTGTGATCCTATAATAGACAAATGAATGAAGGTAATTTTGGTTATTTCTTGGATTTTATCCATTAGAAATTTTAGTGTAAGCTTTGTAAAAAAAAAAGTTGCTTTGTGATTTTCAACTTCAGTCTAAATGCAAGAAATATCAATATACTTTCATTTATTTGTGTATTATAGCATCCAAGTTTTTGTTTCTTTCTATTAAAGTATTGTACGTGAAAAAAAAATCTTATGAAGGCATCGTACTTTGGAAAAATCTACCAATTAAGGCATTGTATTTTAATTTTATTTCTTATTATGAGATTATGCTTTGAAAAAATATAGAATTGATGAATTTTAAAAGTAGAATGCTCTAATAGGAAGAAATGCAATTTGGATGCTATAATAAACAAATCAATGAAAGTACGTTGATATTTCCAGCATTTAACCCCTTAAAAAACTTCGAGCAAATTACAGTTTTGGTCCCTGTGGTTTACAAAAAATTACAGTTTTGATCCTAGTTTTGAAAATCTTGCACCGGTGGTCCCTGTGGTTTCTGAATCTTTCACTTTTGGTCCCTGTGGTTTCCAAATCTTTCACTTTTGCTCCCTTTCTCTGTTACCGTTTGTGTAAACCTCAGGGACCAAAAGTGAAATATTTGAAAACCATAGGGACTAAAAGTGAAATATTTGTAACCACAGGGACTGCTGGTGCATGATTTTCAAAACTAGGACCAAAACTGTAATTTGGTGTAAACCACACAGACCAAAACTGTAATTTACTCAAAAACTTCACTATAAGGCTATGTTATTACATGGACAAAACTGGACAGAACCAGATAAGCTTTCTAGGGCTATTTTCAATGACAAGGGCATTTACGTCTTTTGCACAGACAAGAGATTCAGAACGAGTCCCTGCCTCACCTATTTCCACCATTTTAGGTGGGACAAAATCACAAAAGATTGCAACTTTTGTCCTATTCAGTCAAAGTCAAAGTCAAAGTCAGGATCGTACCATTAGTGAGAGCATTAAAGAATGTGAGTCAATTATTCCTGAAGTTGGTGACCATAATGCCCTCAGGCATTGCAATTCAGGCTCCATTGACATTGCTTCAGAACCTTCCATCATTTTTAATCCTTCAACTCCATTTTCAATCCCACGATTTAAAAGATAATTCAACTTTGGAACCTCTTCATGTCCACAAGCTACAATAAGCTTTCCAATCTGCTTATGTGGAATCCCATGTTCCTTACAATATTCATATAGTAACCTTCTTCCTCTAACACAAAAACGAGCCTGCAAAATATGTTGTTGGATGGATAATTCGTTGTAGAAAGGTTAAGATGCGAGAAATAGCAATGTACTTTCATTGATTTGTTTATTATAGCATCCTACTTTGAAAAATATACCTAAATATAGCATTGTCATGCAAATATAAAGCAATTTTCATTTTCATCCAAATGGGAGTAGTTTTGGTCCACAAGAATCAAAATCAGTAAATTTGTACTGATCTTGTTTGTAAGTTTGATTACATGTCAATTTCTTACATCATTCTCCAAATTTGATTATTTTGAACCTTAGAATCGGAATCACTACTACTCAAAACAATCACCGATTGTTTCAATTTTACAGGCATATCCAAACCGCCAGTCAAATTGTTACAGGAAAAGGTTTTCCAATTTCAAGCTCATTAGTCTAATTCTACAGCAAAGAATCATTGAAGGAGTGTTGTAAGATTACGGGATTGAAGGAGGAAGTAATTGAAGGAAGGAGGGAGATAAACCTTAAGAGAATTGGGAGGGTAATAGATACCGCCATGAATGACTTCGCTATTACGCGAACTGCTACCAGTGCCGAAAGTGGAAGCGGATTCGATCACCAAAACATTTCTTCCATGATTCAAAGACAATTCTCTGGCTACAGCGATCCCCACTACACCCGCCCCTATCACCACACAATCTGTCTTCTCCTTCTGAACTCCTTCTCCTGCTGCTAAGCTACAGATTTTACGCATTGATGGTATTTGTACCAAATTTCTCACTAACTTCTTCAATTTCATCATGTACTTTATGTTATATAGAAAACGAAACTGCGATTTCCTTCAATGGATCTAAGTTGAGTTCTAGAATGGTGTTTGCAATTGCATATCCCTAATTTTGATCGTCCGACTCCAACACGTAACCAAATTCATAGAAAATGAATGCAATTCGCGTACCCAGTCAAATGAAACAAAAAGCGATTGCAGTCGATTTCGATTGAATGCTTGTTTGAAAGCACAGACCATTGGAATCCATGATGCGTTTGTTGAGAAGACATTCGTCTGTAAAATAGGTTTAAAAATCAAACTTCAGAGTCTCAGGTTTAAAAATATGATATTATCAATCCAAGAATATTGTTTATCATGTTTAGCATTATTTTATTTTTATCTCACCTTTTTTATTTTTTTTATGGAGAATGGAATTATTTGTTATGAAATATTTTCTATATAATTTATTTAAACAGTTAAATTTAGATAAAACTATAACTTACTTAAACTTAATAACTTAAAAATATCGTTGCAGTATAAGTCTCGGTTATGCCTAAAAACTTAAAGAAGAATTCTATTTATTCCTACTAAATCTTCCTAATTCATCTTCCTATCCATCTATATAAGGACATGTTGACTCCACTAATCTTCTCTCTTAATCTCATCCCTTGTTTTTGACACTTGTATTGATCTAATGATTAGGAAGAAAATTAAGAAGATTTATTAGGAGGATATAGAACTTCTCAAACTTAAAAACTATCATGTTAGAACACATGCATCTTAAACTAAGGCCTAACACTCACATATCAGCCTATAACTTCACTCGACCCACAACTTAACCTAGTATACTTTGTGTCAGCTTCCTCAAACATCATCACATAAATACATCTTTCAAATGATTTTTTCGGAGAAAAGTGAGGAGAGGGGTAGATAGAAAAGAGAGTAGAGAGAGATGACAAAGAGAGGAGGAGAAATGGCAAGGAGCCGACTTGTGGTCGGTTTCTCACCATGTCGAGGACTCAGGGCGATGTGTTATTGAGCCATGTCATGATTACCAAATAGATTTACAAAGCCACTCTCTTGGTCTAAGGTTTCATTTTTTTTTTTTTTTTATAATTTACATATCTAAAAGTGACCTTTATATAATTTAACTTTTATCATCCAAAAAAATATATACTTCTGTTTAAAAATAACTAGATGTAACGTCCCAAAAATTTTTAATAACCATCATATAAATAAAATCGTAATTAAAATAAAACATAATTTTAAGTTATCCAAAACCAAGATAAGTAGCAGAAGCCTGCATTTCAAAAAAAAAAAAAAACATATTATCAATTCATATTATTAAAATTCATAAAATCCTTTAAGTAAATCTCTATGGAATGCGTATCGACAGTAGTCTGGTGCCTTCCCTTGTCACCTAGAGGGTCCTGAAAAGATGTAAATCAACAATAGGTAAGCAAAAATGCTTAGTGAGTCTACACTGCACTCACTCATACTTCTCCCCCGGGTGCTTCATGACCAGCTAGCCAAACCACTTCTCCCCCCGGGTGCTTCGTGGTCAGCTTTGTCCACTTCACTGCCGGTTCTTCATGGACATAACTTACATATGCATATATTGTCCACTTCACCCCCGGTTCTTCATTGACAACACATATATAACACATAATACATATTATATACAACCATTGAAAACACATAAACATATAACACTTAAAATATAACAACACATTACATGCACCGTTACTATAATAAGTAAGTGTAACTCACCTCCGGTTATATCCACGTATCAACACTAGCGTGCACTAGAAGGAACTTGCACGAAACAACCTACAAACATTGGTAACGATCAACGTTTAGAGTTTGCCTTAAATCGTTACGGATTATTATTTATTTACATTATTTTTTTGTGTTATTATTAAGTCGCATATTAAGTCCTTAACCACAATTATTAGGTTGTGAGTTTTAGATGTCACATGGCCCAATTAAGATTCTTTTATAATGTTCTTTAAAGGCTAGGTGCATAAACACTCCTAGATTCATTTTTATAAAATTTGCATATTAAGTCCTTTTTAGACCTCTATCCACTGTTCAGGCCGTAACTTCTAAACGTAAATCCAAATGACGCGTTCTATACCTTCCTGGAAACTAGACTCGATTTCGCACGACTCTCGTCTCACATGTTTTTCTCTGATTCCGCACCGATTTCTCGTAAAATGATCTGCAAGTTCTGCACAGATTGCTGTACGGGTTTTGGATGCAATTTATATCATTTTAAAAGAGTTTTCATATTCATTCTTCTAATAAGTCATTCATCAAGTTCTTAATAACATAATGTCAGATTTCTTGAGTTGAATTACAGATTACAACACCTTAGAATGGTTAGACCCAAGTCTTTGACTAAAAAACTCACATGTAATCTTTATGTAAAATGGTAAACCGTTATACGTAATTTCATAACCAACTCACTAGCCTTCAAGTCTAACGGCCTTAAATCGAGACGTTCACCAACCACAGCCACCACACAGTGGTGGTGACACGGCGGCTCCCGGCGACTTGGTAGCTGTGCAACATCCACACACGTAATTTGTGTTAAACGGGACAAAAACGGGCAGAAGTCAAAGATCGATAACTAGAACCCGACACAAACTTGGGACTGAAAATAATAACCATCAACAACCACCTTGCGAGGCGGTGGAGTGGTGGTGAGACGGAGATGCAGCGGCGAGGGTTCGATTGGCCGAAAGAGAAGGATGAGAAGCATGATATTTCCACTATTTGGACGTAAAAACAACAACATATAAGGCTGGAACGTATCCCAAAATGAATCACTCCCTTTCACGGTGGTTCGAGGACAGCAAGGCGGTGGTCAATCTATCAGCCAAGGGCTGCCGGAGATGGCAGCGACGGCGGGACAACGCAAGAACGAGGAACAGAAAAAGATGTTTGGTACAGTTGAAAAACAACAGGAAGGAATGGCAAATAGGCTTACCCACGGTTAGGACCTGATATCACCGGTAAAGCACTCAGCGCCACTCCTTTTCCGGCCAACAAAACTCCGATCAACACCTCAGGCTTTTACCCCTCGTCACTCTCACAGTCCGCTGCCACTTATATGCCTCCCGGTTTTCACGGATCACGACAAGAGCTAGGAATCAACTAGAAACGACAACAGGAACAGGACTCGCCAATTTACTAAAATAATACCGAGCAGCAACCCACATTCACGTTCTTTCCCTTAGACAGTCTTCTTCCCGATTACGACTCTCTCCATGGCTCTCGATTTTGAACGGAACAAGAAATTGGAACGGAAGGAAGAACTAGTAGCGTAGGGTTGTAAATTGATTGATAAAATTGAATTCAATGGAATTAATCCAGAATTAACGGGAAATTAATTGGAATTCAACTCAATCGCTATGGCTTCGAAGAAGACGTTTCTTACCCATCGACATAAGGTCTGATTCATAAGACATTTCCAAGATTTTCAATTTAAACCCCATATTTTTCTTAATTGACATAACTATCCCTCAAAACAATATTAGTTATTTAAATTTCGTTTGTTGACGTTTTAGGTCCTCCATACTAAAACTTTTCCTTTTAAGTCACTAGATAATTCCTCGAATTACTATTATTATTATCATTATTATAAGTTTAATCTTTCATTATTTATAATTTATTATTATTATTATTACTATTATTATTATTTAATCTTTGATATTTCATTATTTATTAATCTTTCTTTTCTTTTTAACTTAGAAAATACGCTAAAAATCAAATTACGGAAACGAGTATTACACTAGATCATCCTAATCCAGCCTCAAACCTAGTGTTGTCTTTGTATGTCTCTATCTCCACCTAACAATAACCATATACATACATACATACATACATACATACATACATACATACATACATACATACATACATACATACATATATATATATATATATATATATATATATATATATATATGTGTGTGTGTGTGTGTGTGTATATATATATATATATATATATATATATATATATATATATATATATATATATATATATATGTGTGTGTGTGTGTGTGTGTATGTGTATGTGTATATTGTTGGAATACGATAGCATAAAAACAACGCAGCGGAAACAGAAATCAAAATCGTATTCAACCAGGATCACAGAATCATGCACACTTTTGTAACTGTAAAATCAAGAGGGTTTTAGAAATACCTTTTAGATCTCAGATCTGATCTTGTTAGGATGACGAGAGCCCAAAGTAGAACTCCTCTAATGTAATCGCACCCAAGACAACGATCCAGCACCCGTTGATGTAGTATATACCTTTGCTTGAAGTTTTAGCACGTAATACTCAGGGTTTTGAAAGAAATCGGCCGTATACCGAGGGGTGGGAGGAGGGTGACAAAAATTAGGGTTTTGGCAGAACCTACAACTCAGATCTAGGGTTGTATTTATAGTGCTCCTCATCCTTATCCCCTCCCTTGTGGATATTTCACTTTGGTCCTTTATCCTTATTAAGTTTCTAATTAATATACCTTTACTTTGGTATATTAATAAACTTAACCATTAAGTTTCTAATTAATATATCTTTACTTTGATATATTAATAAACTTAACCCCTCAAGTTTATTTTCGATCTCTTTTAGCTAAATCGTCTCTTGCGTGTAACCCAAAAGGACCCTACTATTTATAGTAATATTACCAACTTGTTATAACGATGGGCATATAACTAACAGTCTCCCACTTGCACTTGTTATAACAACTGTATGGTCTAATATTCCCTAACCTAGTAAGGTGTATGTCATCCAAGACAAGTGCCGTGTTCATCTAATGAAACAGCCCTTAGGCAAGTGATCAAATATTCCTTTGTTCTAAAAGATATCCTTATGAATGTCTGACATGGAATCATGTCAGTCTCAGACATTCAATATTATGTTTCCCGATAGAGATTTGTGATGACCACAACAAACTGCACTATTGATTCTATATCAATTCAGTCTCGGTACGGCCGTAGACTTGCTGTCAGCACCAAATCATCGAGGGGCCCATGGATATTGCTTCTCCTGTTAGGGCAGAAGGAACAAATAAACTTTGACTACACGGATCTCGCCTACTCATCATGTCATACCTGGACATTCCCTGTATGGCTGCCAGTTACGGACAACGTTGGAGAAAACCAAGGCACAACAGACTGCAGGACAAAGAATCAATGCATCTCCGCTTGAAGAATATAAGATATTACCATCTTAGAATTACTCGTGACAGATTCCATGAAGTAATCTCTAAGCGCAGGTTACTCCAATACTTAATCTCTATTAAGTACACATGAGAATTAGTGCATCTCCATGCTATGTCCATCTCTATGGACAATCTACCAATTCCTCATGTCAGTCTTGAATCAATACTTACTCCCAAAAGTATGACCGACTGTGGACAGTTTGAATAATAATTAAATTATTCAGGAAGTCAATAAAACATGCAAAATCGGAACACAATGATAAACTAATGAAATGACTGCCTTTATGCATATATTATGTTCTCCACATAATAATCTTCATATCAGATAGAGTTTTTTTTATTGCTTAAGTTCCCAATACAAATCAAACTATACTAACCTCACTCAAAGTCAATTCATTTGCAAATCTAATGCATATGGACTTAGCATGAACGATCTTGCTTAGTCCGAGACATTGACTTAGTGATCAGATCAGCTATCTTGCCTCATCCGATATAGCTCTATTAACTGAGATGTCTCTTTTGGTAAGAACACGGATCCTGAATGCGTACAAGAACCGTTTCTATTAGTTTTGGAAGCTACTATCAGTATGCTTCTTTACACTGAGTTCTCCCATACTATAATGGATCAAGAATATCTTAAACATTTAAGATACTTCGTGACTTCCATCCATTTGACTTTTGCCAGGATTAGCCTAATGTCAAATCATCATGCTCAAGGCATATGATACATTAGGTCTCGTACATTATGCGATTGATCCATATGCAAGTGCATACGGGACTCAACTTATCTCATCCAGGATCTTAATGGAACTAGGACTCTGAGTTTCACTCGGTCCTAAACCCTGATACAGAAACTTGAATCCCTTATAGGAGTCTTGTATCTCTAGATCCGACTGTTCATGTACTCTGGCTTATCCTTATGAAGCACTTAGTTCTATCTCCATAGATCATGATGATTCATATGCAATAGGTCACACCTATGTCATTTGTAGCACAGCAATTCTCATTTATTTATGATTTCTCGATATAGGGACGTTTACATGAGAACTTTGCTATCTGCATACAACATAGGTTGGACTTCAGTGCTCCCACTAGCACTGACATTTACATAGTTCACTTTTGTTTCCAAAATCCCTATAAAGCACTTAATTCTATCTCCATAGATCAAAATGCTTCATGCGCATTAAGTCTCTCCTGTGTCATTTATAGCATAGCAATTCTCATTTATTTCATATTTCTCGAGATAGGGACATTTACATGAGAACTTTGCTATCTGTGTACGACATAGGGTAGACTTCAATGCTCCCACTAGCTTTGACATATACACATGACTCATCTTTACTTCTCGAAAATCCAAACTCTTTGATTTTCTCATCGAAGCAGAGATTCCAGCTACGAGATGCTTGTTTGAGTCCATAAATCGACTTCACAAGTTTACACACTCTATTAGGATATTTGGACTGTACAAAACCCTCTAGTTGTGTCATATACACATCCTCTGAAAGTTTTCCGTTAAGGAAAGCGGTTTTTACATCCATTTGCCATATTTCGTAGTCATAAAATGCTGCGATGACAAACAATATCCTAATAGATTTAATCATCACCACTGGTGAAAAAGTTTCCTCATAATCAATCCCTTGGGCTTGAGTATAACCCTTTGCCACCAGTCTAGCTTTGTATGTGTGTACATTTCTATCCACGTCTGTCTTCTTCTTGAAGACCCATTTACACCAACTGTTTTAAGGTCAGGTGTTTGATCAACCAGGTTCCAAACTTGGTTATCATACATGGATTTCATCTCGCTCTCCATCATCTCTTTCCTTAAGGCAACCCAAGGGGCCTGCCACGACTTCCGATAATTGCTAGGGTTACAATGATCCACCAGACATTCATCACCTTCGTCAACATGTAATTCATGAAAACCAGGTGTATGACGTCCTTTATCAGTTTCTCGAACAGGAGATGGAGTTATGTCAGATTCCTCAGCACACTCTTACCGAGTCTCAACAGGTTTTACTACCTCTGGTTGAGTGCTAGTGCCAACATCAGGCTCTTTGATCCTTTGAGTCTCATCAAGATCAGTCAGGCTCCCACTGATTTCTTGAATACCAGCTTCCTATCATAGAAGACTGCCATTTATACAACATCATATTGTTGTCAAAATGCTTATTATATCTAAGTACTCTAATGGAATAACCCTTCTGTTAATCGGCTTCCTCTGAGCTACACGGTAAACCGTAAGTCTCAAGACCCCAAATTTCTAAATATGCTAGTGAAGAAACATCTACACTCCATATTTCTCAGACAGTGTTTATAGAACCTTTTGTGTTGGTGCAAGGGTTAGGACTTTATTGTCTCTAAGGTTTAACCTCAGACATAGATTGGAAGCATAATACAATCCATCATAAGTCGAACCTTTATGTTCGATTATAACTCAGACACACCATACGATGCTCGTAGCGTTCTAAGTGGATTTGACTGTTGAAACAATTTTCACAGTCCATTAGATGATTGTATAATCTTTGACTAAGAAACTCTTTATCCACACTTGGATTTAGAATTCTCATCCTTTGCTCATTTGATTCAATACTCTGTTCTTGAAGTACTGATCACCATATAGGTTTCAAACTCAATAGAGTATTTTAGACGGTTTAGTGGAAAACTGAACGGTCCAAATACATTAGATGTACAAGGTCCAACAAATTCTCAGCCTTTGCCCGCAATAACTTATGAGCAGTGCATAGTTATCTCTCTATGTAGACAAGAATAGCAGTTATCATAAGACTTTCAGTCAAATGATCTCCAGAATCCTATCCATCTGGAGTTCTGGTAGCTTCTTTCAAGTTTACAAAACTAGACAATTCCACTCATACCATTAATCCAAACATTTGGATTCTCTTGAATCAATCTTTTCGAACTATTGTTGTGAACCAGTTCTCATAGATGTAATGACCATAACTTTGTTCCAAAATAACTTTTAAAATAACTTTTATTTAAAACAACCTTTATTTAAACCAAGTCAAAACCATCTGATGAAACAATGTTCACATCAACAATTTTCAAATTGCAAAACCATAAACTAAAACACTATATAGAAGTTGGTTCCTAATCCTATGGATGAAAGCAAGCTGCTTATAGTCCATGATTCGATCCAGCTCTCCATGGTTTGTACCTCTGCTTTATTCCAGTCTATGCCCATTAAAATGGCAATACTGGTCATAAGCAAAGCACTTATGGAATTACAAATATACCTAAAGTGCCATACTCTTTGGCTTGCAACTACTTCTATTGCGTCAGATATCTTGAGCATTTATGCCTTCCATGTCCCACATCCTTTCAGTGGAAACAAAAATCTTCCTCAGGATTTCAGTATTGAGGTTTCTTTAGAAAAATCATTCCCTTGGTAGGGTTTGTCCTTTTCCTTTTGACACCTCCTTTAGGAACTGTGGTGTTGGATTCCCTAGCCATGTAAAGTTCTACTTTCCTCAACATGCTATGTAATCTCTCGAAGGGTCCTTTTAAGTTCTATATAATGAAGTCTAGAATGAACTAATCATAAGAACTAGTCAGCGAGTTATGGACAATGTCCGTGACTAACTCCTGACTTGTTGGAAATCCCAACCTCCACATTTGGTCAACGTACCCTCTTATGCTAAACATATAGGTATTGACTCTCCATCCTAGTAACAGCCTACATCCAAATAATGCTTTCATGACTTCGAATCGTTCCCATTTAACCTGCTCTTGGATCATGTCCTTAAGCCGGTTAATCATGTCAAAGCACCAAGACCCCACAATTTTCTTTGAAGCTCGGGAATCATAGTGTCTAACATGAAACGAGCAACCTTATTCGAATCATTTAGACGTCTAAGATGATTGACCGTCTATTTCAGCACTAATGGATCTGGCTGGATAATCCATAGGAACTTGTTCCTCAATCATATAAAATTTTCCCTCGACATTGAGTACTCTTCTCAAGTTTTGGAACCAACACGCATAATCTATGCCGTTGAACTTACTTTGATCGAGGAAGCCACGCAGTAAAAAAAACTTGCAACTTTCAAACTTTCTTTAGTTGACATCTAAAATAGAGTTTTGTTTAGTATGATTATCCCTTAATAAATTAATTACCCATAAAATTATTTTACTTAAGGCTAGAATCCATATTTCGCTTTTGGTGGTGAAGAGGTATGCCGTAGTCACCCCCAGAAGTTATTTAGGTAGGCAATACTCTTTTGCCAACTTCAATCTCTATGAAGCTTCTAGATCTTTTGGGATTCATTGAATCTGATCAATGGCATGTTTAATCCCATCATGCTCATCCTCTCTCTCGTGACGGGTATGCCGCGGATCACGAGTTTGGATGGTAAATCGACCACGAAGATCCACGTGACACCCGGCCCATGATTCATGAGTTATCGCGAGTATCACATTATTTTGGCCGAGTCCAATCCAACGCATTGGCTATAGCACTTCCCACGCCGGAAGGGCCCGGTTAAATGTGTGGTTCTTTGTGAGTAGCATGAGATTCACATTTTCATAAAACGGGATTTCGTTTCGTTAACTTAAAACATTTTAACTTTCTTTTTGGCAAAATGGTCTTCTAAACTTTTAAAATCCGTCTTACAATTGCCAATAATTTTTAAAACATGTCAACAACTTTTAACAATCTAGTTTTGTATATATCATTCTTGTTAAAACACTTTAACCTTTTAACTGGCAAAATTGGTCAATTTAAACATTTAAAACCAGTTTGAAATGCCAATTTACTTTTGAAAAAATTCTATTAACTTTTAACAATTTTTACTTCTGTATTTTCAATAATACTTTTATCTTGAAACATTGTCCTATCAAACCCTTTCGGTAACTCCACTCAATAAAATGCGGCAAGCGGTGAGGGTGGTAAGCAATGAATGCTATTTAAAAACCGACCTCATTAGGAATCGAAGAGACCTTCTCAACACATTTAGAGTGAGTGAGCCTAGTCACGGTCTGACCAATGTTTTTATTTTAAGTTATACATATAGATACAATTCTAATATATATATCATTTAAAATTTTAAGTATTCTTTGAAAATTATGTTTAACTATTAATTCTATTAAACACGCAAGGATGCAGTGTTAATAATTAATTTAAACAATCATCAATTAAATTTTGAAGCATTTTAAACTTTCTGTTTAGCTATTAATCCTATTGAGCATGCAAGCATTCAATGTCAATTATTAATCTAAACAATCATATAATACTAAAATTCACTATTTTGCATATCAAGAAATCTGATTTCAGAAAAACTTCACGACCGTCGCGACGCAGAACGCTAGAAAACGTGACGCGGCAATCAACAGAACAGGATCATGACAAGAACGACGCGGCGCGGAACACTAGGAAACGCGACGCGGCAAAACCCTAATGATCGTAACTTTTGAAAAACCCGCGACGCGATAATTCAAGTACCGCGGCGCGGACGTCGATCAGATTCGATAAATCAGAAAAAAACGATTTTTTACAATTTTAATCGAATCAAAACAATACAAAATCATGATAAAGTGACTCTGATACCACTGTTGGAATACGATAGCATAAAAACAACGCAGCGGAAACAGAAATCAAAATCGTATTCAACCAGGATCACAGAATCATGCACACTTTTGTAACTGTAAAATCAAGAGGGTTTTAGAAATACCTTTTAGATCTCAGATCTGATCTTGTTAGGATGACGAGAGCCCAAAGTAGAACTCCTCTAATGTAATCGCACCCAAGACAACGATCCAGCACCCGTTGATGTAGTATATACCTTTGCTTGAAGTTTTAGCACGTAATACTTAGGGTTTTGAAAGAAATCGGCCGTATACCGAGGGGTGGGAGGAGGGTGACGAAAATTAGGGTTTTGGCAGCACCTACAACTCAGATCTAGGGTTGTATTTATAGTGCTCCTCATCCTTATCCCCTCCCTTGTGGATATTTCACTTTGGTCCTTTATCCTTATTAATTTTCTAATTAATATACCTTTACTTTGGTATATTAATAAACTTAACCATTAAGTTTCTAATTAATATATCTTTACTTTGATATATTAATAAACTTAACCCCTCAAGTTTATTTTCGATCTCTTTTAGCTAAATCGTCTCTTGCGTGTAACCCAAAAGGACCCTACTATTTATAGTAATATTACCAACTTGTTATAACGATGGGCATATAACCAACATATATATGTATGTATGTATGTATGTATGTTTAGACACACATACACGTACACAGATGTAACATCAAAAATGGGTTAAACTTACAACACCTTTGGAGAGTGTATCATCAATTAATAAAATTATGTTCAAATGTTATACTATTGGTATCAATATTAATAAAGACCACCATGAGATGTATGAAAACTTGAATGTATGCCTCGAAAACCAAGAACACCACCACCCACATCAGCAAGCATGAAGTTGTTTAGGATGGAAGACTTGGCAATGTGGGTTGAAGATCGACAAAGACAACACATGGGACATGCTTTCTGAAAATATTATCACTTGATAAGCTTAACATAAAAACATGTGTGTGTGTGTGTGTGTGTGTGTGTGTGTATATATATATATATATATATATATATATATATATATATATATATATATATATATATATATATATATATATATATATTAACAAGTGGTAATCAAATCTTCGGATTTGATATTGCTTGAACAGAGTTCACCGAAAAAAGTTGGTTGTGCGAACATTCCAATTACTCGGATCCCTTTCTCCAGATGAGAGTATTATCACTTGATAGACTTAACATTGTTCTTTTGGATAAAGGAACCCCCTTCTCCAGATGAGAGTATTCCAAATGATATTCCAATTACTCAGATTATAAAGAATGTTACTCTTGAGTCTGTTCATGAGAGTCCTAAGAAAAAGAAGCTTATCTCATCCGTGAAGAAAAAGTTTAAGATGATGTGTGATGCCTGGGCAACCAAAAAAATCGGGAGGAAGTGGTTGCCTAACAGATTGCCCTAGAATAAAAACTTATTGTTGACCATGTTACAGCAAAACTAGCTGAAAAGGAATTGATGAAAGTTGTGGAGAGTGCCAAATCTGAGGCTGTTGTCAATGTTGGTGAAGAGAAAAAAAGAGAGGAAAAAGAAATATAGTAAAGATGGTTAGAGGTTGAAGCCTAACAGAAACTTTAGGAGGATGAACGAGTTAAGGTTGAGGTTGCCGCCAAAGAGATAGAGACCAAAGCTATTGAAGAAGGGTTCTAATAGAACACAATTGAGGGTACCATGGTCTCTGCTGATACAGACAATCTGATGGGAAGTGATTCGCCCCTTGGTATCCATATTGTTCAAACTTTGTATGATTGCATATTCAAAATCATTCTCACCATTCCAAACTGAACAAGTCAGAATCCTCATCAACCCCAATATAAAACTACATCAACAACAACACCAAGAGCCAATCCCTTTCCTACACATTTGTAAAGGCTTGCAGAAATTATAGGTTAAGACATATTGAAGTTGTTAGAGCCTAAACAACAAGCCAAAAATTATCATTATTGATGACCTTCAGCAATCATTGGAAACTGTTTTGAAGAAGGCATTGAATGAAGATCACAAAGAGCATCCAAGTGAAGGAGTTAGAGAAGAAAAATATTTATAGAGGTGGAAAGCTTATGTCACACCCCCAAACCACGATGGCGGAATCGTCGGATGGTGGAACATCATACAGTATCACAAACATTGCATACATTGAAACATAAGTAAATAAACAAACATCATACATTATAATTGGAAAGTTACATGTTCGAAAGTTATTGTTCCAACCCAATTACAGTGTGATAAAAAAAATAAACAAAAGTGACGTCTTCGTATCCCATCCTAAAAGATAGTCGTACCTGTGGTTCCCTGAGAATGCAAGCGGTTTTCAAGTATCAACATTTCGCTAGTGAGTTCATAAGATTTTGTAGTGAGAAAATCGGTATTTTACTTATAATAATCGGAAGTGTTTGTATCAAGAAAAACATTATTTTTTAAATGTTATTATAGTTTAAAAAAAACATAAAACCCGAGTGTATAAGTAAAACCATACTTATTTGTATCTTGATAAAATGTAATTTGTTATCATAAACCAAAGTGTATAAGTAATTCTTTACTTATATTAAGTGTAAACAAAATGTAGTCTTATATTATATAAAACTAAGTGAAGATGTTTTTCCACCAAACAATGGATATTCGTTGACGTTACATGTGAGTTATTATAACCTCGCTAATTACTAGATGGCCAGGCACGATGCTCTTCGAACATCATGTAACTGGTAGACATTTATCACCCTTGACCGTCGATCGTAGTTGTAGCTAACAACCATAGGTGGGGGTTGTCAATCCCATATAGATCTATACACAACTATCTCGCATAAATGATTAAGGTTATAATTTGGGGCTTATTGGGTACTTCTCTTAGTACAACGAAGAATGTCTCACATAACTACTCAACGTGTTATAATCCTTGTTCATAAATGAAATAGGATCAATTGTATTTGTACTTAGCAGAATATAACCATGATAATCAAATGTAATAATCATATCTCTATATAATTATCTTTGTGGTTTGTTTGTCGTAACAATGTCGTTTGTATCAAAATTATCCGAGTATAATTTATATAAGTGTTTATCGTATGTGAAACTATCATAATTCATCTATGATACTTTGAAGTGTAATAATTATATATATCAATGTAATTATTCCTTTTTGTTTGCTTAAAAGTTATGTTGTCGTTCGTGTCTAAATTATATCCAATATAACTAAATTGTGTGTTTTAGTCACTATTTTTATTGGGAGGCCCTGCAGAATCCTTCAGAGGTGTAGAGCATTCTAGGATTGGTGGGTTATTATAGACGATTCGTGGAGAACTTTTCAACCATTGCAGTTATGTTAATTAGATTAACCAAAAAGGGTGAGAAATTCAGATGGACCAAAGCCTAACCGAATTCCTTCTAACGATTGAAGCAGGCCTAGTGTGAGGCTCTGATATTGGCCTTACCACTAGGAATAATGATTTCATGGTGTATAGTGATGCTTCAAAGGTGGGACTCGGGTGTGTACTGATGCAAAGAGGTCAAATGATTGTGTATGCGTCAAGATAACTGAAAGATGCTGAAAAGAAGTATCTCACTCATGACCTTGAATTGGCTGTTATTGTTTTGGCACTAAAGATGTGGCGAAATTATCTTTACGGGGTGAAATTCCATATTTACACGACCACAAAAGTTTAAAGTACATGTCTGATCAAAATGAGTTGAATATGCGTCAGAGAATGTGGATGAATTTATTGAAAGATTATGATTGCGAAATTTTGTAACATCCGGGGAAAGAAAATGCGGTGGCTGACACTTTAAGTTGAAAAGAACGTCTCATTTGGGTGGTGTCAGCCTAAATGAGTGTAGTAAGTCGTCTACCTCAGCTAATTCAGGAGGCACAGGTCGAAGCACTAAAATTGGAAAATGTAAAAAATGAAAGAATGGGTGGATATGTAAAACATCTTCGTGAAGACTTGCAACATCTAAGGACCTTTTAGGGAAAATTTTGGGTCCCGAAATGTGGTGAGGCACGAAAACTTCTATTGGAAGATACTCATTGTACTCGATATGTAATACATCTTGGCAGTACCAAGATGTATCGAACTCTAAAGAATTAATATTGGTAGCCAGGAATGAAAAGAATTTAGACGATTTGTAGAAAAATGTCAAACATGTTTACAGGTAAAAGCAAATCACAAAAAGTCGTATGGAGCCATTCAACCATTGCCAGTCCCAATGAAGAAATGGGATGAAGTCACAGTGGATTTTATGTCAAAGTTGTCTTGAACCCCGCAAGGATATGATTCGATTTGGGTAATAGTTGATCGACTGACCAAATATGCACACTTTATACCCATTCGGGAAAGCTACATAGTTGAAAGATTGGCTGAAATATACACTAAAGAAGTTGTTGGAAGACATGGTGTGCCAATCGGTATTCTATCAGGAAGGGATAGTCGATTTACTTCTAGATTGTGGTAAAGTTTTCAGGAACAATTGGGCTCTAAGGTGTCAATCAACATGAACTATCACCTGCAAACATATGGGCAGAGTGAACAGACAATTCAGACACTAGAATATATGTTAAATGTCTGCATTATTGACTTTGATGGTAGTTGGAACGATCAATTACCATTGGTGGAATTTTCTTATAACAACAACTATCATTCCAGTATACAAATGGCACTGTATGAGGCGTTGTATGGAGCACCTTTTCGTACTCCTACTTGCTGGACTGAGGCGGGTGAGAAACCACTTGCTGGACCCGAGATTGTATCACAAACTAAAGAGAAGATAAAGAAAATACAAGTATCTCAAAATCGGCAAAAGCAACATGCCAACTAATAACTAAAAGCCTTGGAGTTCAATGTCGGGGGCATGTTTATGTAGAAAGATTTCATTGTGTCAAAATTGCGAAAGACTCTATTTGATGAATCCCAAAAGGTACTTTGGATGATATTAAATTGGATGAAAAATTAAGGTACCAAGAACAACCAGAAAATATCTTAGACCGTAAGAGACCAAACTACGAAACAAAAGAAGAAGACTTGTAAAAGTTCAATAGAGACATCATAAAGGTGTAGATGTAACATGAGAACCCCAATAATTAATTTAAAGCTAAACACCCTCAATTATCCGAGTGATTTCGGGGATGGAATGTTTTTGAGGGGGAGGGGGAGCTTGTAACGCCACATCATAGCGGGTATATAAGTATTAATGTGTTTTGACTTATGATTCTAACTATCAGGTGTATATGGTGAATGATAGGTGTTAGAGTCCTTAGCAAAGTTATTTCGGTTATTTTATGTTAGTATTCTTCTGTGGTAACAATTAGAGGGTAAAATGTGGTAATAACATTCCCATATGAATGATGAAATGATGTAAAACTATTTGGCAACATGGATTGATGAAAGCAGGTGTAACACAAGGAATTGGATGGAAACCAAGTGTCATAGAGCATTTAGCGAGGCTAAGTATAGGTAGTAGCAGTACTAAGTGAAATAGGTTGTTATTTGGTGAAGTTTTGCTTAAGTTGAATGTCTTTTGGGAAATTGAGTGGTAGCAACGCTATAGATTAGTGATAACGATGCGAGGCGTTGGCCATAGCAACACGACGCGTTAACTTAGCGAAACTAAGTCTAAAAGATAGAAAAGTATACTTAGCAGCATAAGTCGGTCAATTACTTCTCAAATACCAACGATACTCCTGAAAGATAGAAAAGTATACTTAGCAGCATAAGTCAGTCAATTACTTCTCAAATACCAACGATACTCCTGAAAACGACCATAAACAATCTTTAAGCTAACCCTTGGACGAATTGAAGTGGAATAAAAGTGCTTTTCCAAGTGATTAAGCTTCGTAACAAAAACCAATATAAGGAAATACCTTTGTGTTAAAGTTTGATGTTAGAAGTTAATTCTAGGGTAGATTTAGAATAAAGGTGATGATCGGGGGATTTATTAAAGCCGATATATATATATATATATATATATATATATATATATATATATATATATATATATATATATATATATATATATATATATATATATATATATATATATATATATATATATATATATATATATATATATATATATATATATATATATATAGAGTTAGGATCTTTTGAGAACCACAAGTCCCCTGAGAACCCGAGAACTCCCAAACCGATATTTTTTTCAAAAAACCGACCACATAGGCCTCTAAAACGCTCAAATAGGTGTCGGGTCGCTGAAAAAAATTTCCGAAAAAAACGACTTTTTTTTTTTTTTTTTTGAAAAAAATTTTGCACATGTGCAAAAAAAAAAAAACTTTGCACATGTGCAAACCTTTTTATACGTACACTTTTTTTGAAATCTTTTTTTACAGAACGCCTTAAATATATGTTAGAAAGACATCCATAAACAAAAACTTTAAAAAAAATGTACGTATAAAAAAGTTTGCACATGTGCAAAGTTTTTTTTTTTTGCACATGTACAAACTTTTTTTAAAAAAAAAAGTCGTTTTTTTCGGAAATTTTTTTCAACGACCCGGCCCCATTTTGAGCATCTAAGAGGCCTATGGGGTCGGTTTATTGAAAAAAATATCGGTTTGGGAGATATAGGATTGATCCAAAAGGAGTTGGGAGTTCTCGGGTTCTCGGGGTGAAGTTGGTTCTCAAAAGATCCTGAGTCTATATATATATATATATATATATATATATATATATATATATATATATATATATATATATATATATATATATATATATATATATATATATATATATATATATATATATGAGTAGGATTTTATGGCCCCCAATCTTGATATAACAATGGTATTCACTCAAACCTATTGTGAATGGAAGTTAAGGTGAAAACATATTAAGGATCGGAACTGTCATCGATAGCAATGTGATCCCCTGATGATCGCGACACTATGGTCGTAAATAGCCTTGTACACTTGTTGTTAACAAAAATGTGGTGTTGATTCAATTAGCTAAAATCTGTTTAAATCATAATGTTAACAGTAGCTCGAGTTGTTGAAGAAAGGAACACACCACCGACTAGGAACTCTTACAAATACGTCAATCAAGGGTGAGTAACTTAATGGTGTGTTTGGTTTGTAAATTAAGTATCAAGGTGTTGACATATATCCAAGAATTATGGAATAAAGTTATATATATATATATATATATATATATATATATATATATATATATATATATATATATATATATATATATATATATATATTATGACTTCAGACTCTGGGATGATGTGGGGTGGGTACTCTGATGGTCTCGAGAGCCTGAGATCACAGCAAAGAGGAAAAGGACCGTTAGTTGCGCTTCGGGAGGGGATCCCGGGAGAGCGCTTCGACGGTCAAGTTACTGAAGTATCGAGGGTAATGTTCTGTAGAAAGCTTGAGTTGATGGCCGAATGATTATGGGTGTTACCTGAAGGCCCCCTTGGCCTTTTATACCTGAGGCTGAACTCGCTTTTGGGGACATCGATGTCATACCTCCATCGAGCTCAGGAGGTGATTGGGCGATTGCCTGGTGCGCGATCGTGGTGCAGAAGGAGTACGGGAGGAACACTGGTAGTGCGTCGTGTACACTTTTTGTCGCCTGCATGTGTCAGTCTTCCCGCAGGTTGTCGTTTGCATGGTTCTGTGCGAAGGCGCTGTGGGAGCGGTTACCCATAGGGGTGAGTGCCAGTGCCGCGGGGCGGCTCTGGTGATATGCGAGTGAGCCCAGCGCTGCAGGGCAGCGCTTGTGGCTTTGGACCGATGGAGCTCTGCCAAGCCGTATCCTATGATACGTTATCAAGTCCCCCTAGTCTAGTAGTTACTGTGTAGGCCCAGCGGTGCCGTAATGTTCTAGACTTATGGGCAGGACACGTGTAGGGCTGGGGTTTATGTGATCTGGGTTTCCGCCGGTTGTGACAAGACCTGTATCGCTTTCATCATTATGGCAGTTTTCGGTTTTCGCGCCCGTCTTTTCGATATCTCCGGCTACTTATTTGGTTTCCTTATTTCAAGGAAACCCTTTTTTCTTCTTAGTCGTCGTCTATTCAGTTTCTTCTACGATTTTCATCTTTTCTCTTTTCTCTCTTCTCTCGTCTCTCTTCACTCGTCTCTCCCTCTTTTTCTTTCGTTACTTTCATCACGTTTAGTTTTTCCATGGCTGTTGATGCTGGTGTTGTTCCGACGGACGAGCAGTGGGCTCAACTCGTCGAACGATATGGCTTTTCTTCCGATGACGGTGTGCTGTTTCCTAGCGAGGGGGCCGGTTTCTACCACCCTCCTTCGGGAAAAACCAGTATATTTGTGAAGACGTTTGACGCTGGATAGCGATTTCCTACCAGCAATTTTATGGACAAGGTTTTATGGCGAAACAAGGTAGGCATTACCCAGCACTCGCCTAATGCTGTGAACAAGATAGTGTCTTTTGAGTTGCTTTGTCGCTCTCTGGGGATCGCGCCTGACCACTACGTCTTCAAGCACTATTTCCGTTTTTCCTACGCCAGTGAGGGTTACACGTTTTACTCACGGGGCCGTTCTGTCCACGTCCTGGTTGGGAAGAGGTCCTCTCCCAAAAATTGGACAGAGAAATGGCTGTGGGTGAATGAAAATCATGTTGGGAAGATGTGCATTCGCCTTGGTGGCGTCAAGGATCCTGCTCCGTCGTTATTTGCTCATAATCGAGAGACTGTTGCGACTTTGAATGGTTTTCATGTGGTCCCTGATGACTATCCTGAGTATATTCTTGCTGGTGGTGGTTTGAGTCCGTCGTGAAGGGCTAGGGGGAAGATGCCGGAGTTTTATTCTGTGGTGAAAGGTATGTTTGTGTTTGTATTACTGTTGCTGTTTTCCTTTTTCCCTCTTTCCCTTCACCCCCCTTTTTTGATGTTTTATTGGTTTTTCTTCCCAGGTGTTGTTCGTCCTATTAACTTTCAGGATGTTTTGGCTGGTAAGTTTGATGGGAAGTTGGAGTATCGAGAGGTGGATCTTGTAGATAGGGTGCCAGATTCTTTTTCATTCCATGGTTTTTCTGATATTCTTGCTGATGATACCGTGAGTGTTGGTGGGGACGAGGAGGGGGATGCTGCTGAAGGGTCTCCTTTGGTGGATGCTAGCGTAGGTACGTCGTTCTTTCAGGGTCCTGCTATTTCTGGTGAGTCTGTGAAGGACAACAAGGAAGGTATTTTGGAAGGTGTTGTGAAGATAGGGAAGCGTAAGATTGAAGAGAGTGCTGCGGGTCAGGCTGACCCGTCAACTGGCCTTGTACGGGTCCGATGCCTCAGCCGGCGTAAGCTGTTATCTGGTTTAAGGAGCGCTGGTGTTTTTGGTGACAAGGAGGGAGTGATTCAGATTCCTAATGATGATGTTCATGTGGTCGATAAGCCTTCTGGGGAGGCTAAGGTTGGTGATAGTGGTGTTGAGTCGATGGTGAATTTGGAGAGAAAAATTGTTGCTGAGGAGTCTGCCCCAGTGGTGGAGGGTGAGAGTCTAGCCGGGGGAGTGCGCCTGTAAGAGGAGAGGGTTCTGGAGTTGAGGGGGGAGCTAATGTCGAGTCGGCGATTGGTCGTCATGTTCTGATCGACTTTTCCTCTCTTCCTTTCTTACCAAACAGGGGTTTGGTTAATGGGTCCCGTTTGATGGTTCGATCGGTTGCACTTGATTTTGCTGCTGATGTATTCCCTCCAGCTACTGAGGATGATATGGAGATGTACCCTGATGATGCCCTCGTCTCTGCCTTGCAGTTCGCATCTGCCCAAAGTGCTTATATGTTTGCAGCCGGAGCCCGTCGCTTGCAAAGGTTTATTTCGACTGATCGCGATTTGGACGCTCTTCGAGCGTCGGAGCGGGAGTTGAAAAGGCAGGTTGGTGTGCTGGAAAGGGCTGCCGGGGAGCACGATCAGAAGGTCCGGGCGGCTGTCTCAGAGAAGATGATAGTGGAAGAGAGGTTGGGTGCCTGCGAGGCAATGTTGGAGAAAATTCAGCAGTTGAACGAGGGTTTGGCGATCCAGAATGAGAACTTGGTCTGTGATGTTGCTAAGAGGGATAAAGTTGTGGAGATTAGGAATGCGGAACTTGTGGAGGTCAAGAGGTATTTAGGGTGGTTGTTACAGGAGGGGATCGTGCGGGAGATCGAAAAAGTGATGCTCCAGCCAGAGTTTATCCATGATGTTGGCCAGATAAAGCGAGCGTGTTACGCCGCTGGCGAGGAGGCTATGTGCTGCCGCCTTTGTGATAACCCTTCTCTTGACCGTTCCGATGTTGCAGGTGGAAGCCCTTTGTCCGGTTACGAAGCTGAGATGGATCGTGCCATCGAGGATTTCGTTTATCTGGATTATGCATCTTTGTTGAAGCTTGGGCAGGTTGGCGTGGATGATTTGAAGGAGATGTTGAAGCCAGAGGAGGAGGAGCAGTGATTTGATTGCTTTGTTGGTGGTTGTTTTCTTTAAGACATATTCGATATGGTTGTAACACTTAAATAATATTTTCTTTTGTTGCCGAATGTTTTTTTTTTGTTTGTTTGCGGTGGTCTGGCCATCGTACTATGGTTGGGTTGGGTGATGTATGCCCTTTTTTGGTTGTCAATGGTTAAGCTGACTTTGGATTTTCGTATGTTGCCCTCCTTGGTTGGTTGCACTTTGTTTTTGATTATTTCCTTTGTTTGATTCTCTTTTTGTTTGTACATCTTCTGCCCTTAAATTTTGTTTGGGCTCTTGTTTGTGAGTTGTCTTTGAGGTAGGGAAGTGTATTGTTTGAAGGCATTTTAGCCTGTTGAGGTCATGCGAGATTTTGTTAAAGGTTGTTGGGCCGCTGGGGGCACCAGGATGTTTTGGAGGCACGCAAGGTCCTGTAAGAGGCAGCTGGCCCTCTGGGGGCGCCAGGCCAAAATGGAGGTGATAGTGTTTTGTTTTTACATTAAAACACTATCATTAAAAGACTATTTCATCGCATTAAAACGCTCAGAGGCACACAAAAACTGTATTTTTGTGCAACATGAAGAATCTCAAAAACCGCCTTAAAACATGCAAAATGCTCTTTATAACAGATATGGTTCAGACAGACCCGTCTAACCTACCTCGTCTGTTAACCAAATAGATCATATTTTCATCTAAATGCATGTTTTCACTCAATATCCAGGCAAAAGATCACATTCCAACGGCAGCCCCTGATGCACACCACAGACTCCCAAAAGTCTGGCGGTGATAATATATCTACTGTCGGGTCACCACTAGCCCAAGCCAGCCATTTGTTTTCATATAGAAAACATCTCACAAATCACGGGGAAAGCCTATTAAGATATCATTACTTCTATCAAAAGAATTATGATTAATTTGTCTTTCGTCCCCAGACATCCTCACTAAAATTGCAAGCTAACGAGAGAATATCTCATTTGTTCATACACTGCACATCACGGCCCACTGCTGTGTTGCAGATGCAAATCTGCCAGAACTATGGTAATTACCATAGGAAATCCTGATAAGCTCAACACCAAAACAGGCTTATATTAACAGGTGGCTAAACATGAGTTACGATTCATGTTTAACTTGAACAGAGTTCTCCGGAGCTGCTGGTGTGAGGAAAACAAGAGGGATTTGTGTGTTAACTTTTATGGCTTATTTTCAGGAACAAGACCCAAGAAACTCTAATAAAACAATCAAACCCGGGGAAGTGATACTTCAAACCGAAGAGTAAAAAGGCAAAAAACTCATAAAAAATACAGCAATCGCGACTTGACAGCCTCTGTGTCGCGACGTGAAGAGCAGCAAGACAGAAGACCAAAAACCTACAGCACTCACGCCGCGACGGATGCATGCGTCGCGACGCGAAGACCTAGGACGCGACACCACCAACTTCTTAGTCGCGAGACTACCAACAAACCCACCAGCTAAGCATCTTCGCGACGCGACCAAAAGCAACGCGACCAAAAGGCAACGCGACGGAAAGCTCGACATACCAGCGAAGACGCACTGACCCGACAAAAGGTGCACCGACCACCAGCCAAGCACCCTCGCGACGCGACGGACACATGGTCGCGACGCGAGCACTGTGTTCAGCAAGTATAAATAGAGGCCTTCCATGCACGGATTTAGACACCAATTTACATCCTTTAGACACCAAGTTACCAATTTATTCTCTATCAGTTGTAATAGTCGAAATATCTCTTAGTTAGTTGTTTAGAACCAATAGATTATCCCTTTCGGTGGTAATTCTAGTGGTAATTCAAGATAATTCGAAGGATAAACGCTCCAACTTACATGCCGAGGAACACCAAGACCATCTTCACGATCATCACTCGAATGGAAGGCTAATCTCTTCAGATTACTTCCGGTAATGTTATCATACCTTTAGTGTAACATGTTTTTACTTTGATTCCGAACAAATGTTTTACTATTGTAATTATTAAACTCTCATATCTTTGAATACAACTAGTGAATCATTTGTGTCTACTTCTACTTGCTATCATATTCTCAAGACATAGTATTACCAACATATTATTCGTGCCTATCTCACCTAAATAACGAGCTAAGACGGATAATCGGTTAATATACTTTGTGCTCAAGTAATATGTTAATAAGTTGTAATGTTACTATCATCTAGATAAAACATAATATTGTCAAACCATTGTTTGTACCTAATCTACTCAATTGTTAGACAAAGACAAATAATTGACTCAACATATTATGTATTTACCCATGTAATAGTAATTGTTAGTAAACTGTAATTATGTCAAAGTAATTATATCGGAATCATTATAGTAAAACATGTGAAACTAATTGTTAATAACTAAACCGGAAGTAATTCTTTCTCTATTCTCAAGTTACAATTTCAATATTTTTACCGTCACAGTCAATATTTACTTTACAACTCGTTAAAAGTTAACCACTAAATCCTTGGACTCGACCCCGCTTGCCCTATCTACGTAGCAAAAGTGGGTTATAAATTGTTTTTGACGCGTGTGACGATAGCGTTGTCAAAATGGCGCCGTTGCCGGGGATTATGTGTGCTTAATTTCTAAAGAGTTGCTTAAAGTTAAATTTTTCTTGTTGTTATTATTTTCTTTCTTGTGCAAACTTACTTGTTTATGCATACAAGACATAGTAGCAATAATTCACTATTATTATTCAATCCGGAGCCCGAAAGAACTTTTAGAAACAATCGAATTGCAAGACGTTTATTTAGAACAATGAATTTGGACGAAGTATTGGTAGAAGATGTTCCCGATGAATCACACATACAACCACCACAAGCGGGTCCTCATAATCCCATACCACAAGCACATCCACCAATTCCTCCACAATTCCGCAACAATGGCAATGGTGGATATCAAGGAGATAATACCAATAATTGGAATGGCACAAATCGACACAACGGTGGCTTCCATGAAGGTAATCAATTTCAATTCCATCCTCGTTATTTTGATCAACCAAATAGACACTCCGTAGCATCTCACTTTCAACCAGGAGATTATGACGATCCTTCACCTATAATATTTCCACACGGAAACGAACATATTGTAGAAATCCGACCACAATTAATTGGAGTAATTCCACTTTTTCGTGGTTATAAAAATGAGGATCCTTATAATCACTTGTATGAATTTCTTGCAATAGCCAACGCAAACACTCCAAGAGAAACCAATAGAGATACCTTTAAATTGCATTTATTTCCATTTACCTTAAAAGAAAAAGCAAAATATTGGTTTACATCACTTGCTCCTAGAAGTATTAATACTTGGGATCAATTGAGAACCAATTTTTTACAAGAGTTTTACCCAGCTAGTAAAACCACAGAAATAAGAAAAGCAATACAAGATTTTACACAAAAACCCAATGAAGAATTTCATAATGCTTTCGACCGTCTTAAAGAACTACTACGATCGTGTCCGCATCATGAATTCCCTCGTTGGCAACTTGTACGGTATTTCTTTGATGGAGTAGATAGCACGAACCAATCCATGATAAACGCTGCCTCAAGTGGTACGTTTATGTTGCAAGATAGTGAGAATGCATGGAGATTTTTGGAACAATTGAGTAATGGTTCAAAAGCCAATTACTCAACAAAAAAAACATGATAATCCAAATCAAACTGTTGCAACAATAGCACTTGATAAAGCATGGAAAACTGGAGTAAAATCTGATATACTGGCTTTAAGCAAAAAGGTTGACTTATTGCTTACAAGTCTTGGAAAAGAGAAAGGTGTCAATGTTTTGCAGGAACAAAAGCCATGTGCAAATTGTGGAAACACCGGACACAATGCGCATAATTGCACAAAGACCCATGAAGAACTCAACCATCTAAGTGGATATGGTCAATACCATAATCCACAAAGATCCTTCAGACCCAACAACCAGGGGAATTTTCACAACAACAACAATCAGGGAAATTTCAATAACAACAATCAGAGAGGACCATATCAAAACCAGCATCAAAACCAGCAACGGACATTTCAACCCAACCACAATGGAAGAGAAGGAGGTACAAGCAGAAAAGAACCGGAAAATGAAGGAACAAAGCTAGACAAAATAATGGAATTCATTACTCAAACATACCAGAAGACCGACACTAACACCAAAACGATCGCAGCGATGGAGAAGCAAATAGCACAATTAGCTGAACAACTCGGGAAAAGAGAAGAAGGAAAATTCCACAGTCAAAGACCGGGAAAAGAACATCAAGTCAACCAAGTCATCTCTTTACGAAGCGGGAAGAAAGTCAACAATCAGGTAAGTTCTCTTCCCAACCCAATTCTAGAAGAGGAAAGTGATACCGAAGAAATCTACAACGAAAAAGAAGAATTAGAAAAAATATTAAAAGAAAAAGAAATAGAAATTGAACAAAATAACATCGCACCATATCCTTCAGCCCTCGAACCATCGACTTCTAAAGACACAAAAAGGACTAAGTCGGAAGACATGTGGGAAGTCTTTTCCCAAGTCAAAATAAACATTCCCTTAGTCAAATTAATCAGAGAAGTCCCCTCATACGTGAAATTTCTGAAAGATTTATGCATTCAGAAAAGAAAATTAAAATCGCGTCTCCCAAAGAAAGTAGACTTAACAGAACATGCAAGTTCTATAGTCTCCAACTCTCTTCCTCCTAAGCTTAAAGATCCAGGAGCACCCTTAATCTCTGTCACCGTGGGTAACATAAACATAAAAAAGGCACTTTTAGACCTTGGAGCAAGTGTCAACATTCTTCCAGGGAATTTGTTTGATCAGTATGAACTAGGCAATCTGGAACATACTGATATCATTTTACAACTTGCTGACAAATCCACAAAAATCCTAAGAGGAATGTTGACCGATGTTATAATCAAGGTGGATGAATTTTACTATCGAGTTGACTTTTTAGTGCTTGATACTGAACATACTTATAAGGAAAGTCAGGCTTCAATTATTTTGGGACGACCATTTTTGGCAACAACAAACGCCCAAATTAATTGTAGTACAGGAGCAATGGATATCGCCTTTGGGAACAGAAAACTCCGATTAAATGTTTTTAATACATTTAATAATTCATCAACAGAACATGAGTGTTATCAAGTTGATGTAGTTAATGACTTAGTGCATCAAGCTACACCAACCATCTTAAGATCTGATGAATTGGAAAGTTTTCTTAACAATACCAAGATTGAGGACAGGGACACAAAAGAGGTACATATGATGGAAGAGGTTTTTCAAACACAGCAATGGAAAACACCATGGATCCCACAAGTGGAAAAATTACCCACAAACTTTTCAGCACCGTTAAAATAATCTTTTGAAGTACCACCGGTGTTAGAATTGAAAACGTTACCAAAACATTTGAAATATTCATTCTTGGGACCTAACAAAACCCTACCTGTAATAATTTCTGCTGATTTAACAGGTGCTCAAGAGGAAACTTTGTTAGAAGTATTGATGAAGTACAAGGAAGCTATTGGATGGACAATAGCAGATCTGAAGGGGATAAGTCCAGTGACATGTATGCACAGAATCATTACTGAAGAAGGAATGAAACCATCCAGGGAAACACAACGACGGTTGAACCCGAATCTCAGAGAAGTAGTCAAGAAAGAGGTACTCAAATGGTTGGACGCTGGCATTATTTACCCAATATCCGACAGTGATTGGGTAAGTCCAACCCAAACAGTGCCCAAGAAATCAGGAATCACAGTGATCGAAACAGAAGATGGAGAAAAGATGACCACCCGACCAATCACAGGATGGAGAGTTTGCATCGATTACCGCAAGTTGAATGCTGCAACATCAAAGGATCATTTCCCACTCCCATTCATAGACCAAATAGTCGAAAAATTATCTGGAAAGAAATTTTATTGCTTTTTAGACGGATACTCGGGATACAATCAGATTGCCATCCATCCCGAGGATCAGGCTAAAACAACGTTTACTTGTCCCTATGGCACCTTCGCATTCCGAAGGATGCCATTTGGATTATGTAACGCTCCCGCCACGTTCCAACGTTGCATGATGGCCATATTTTCTGATATGGTGGGAGAATCACTAGAAATTTTCATGGATGATTTTTCGATATTTGGCTCCTCTTTTGAAAATTGTTTAAAACAGCTGGAAAAGGTACTAAAAAGATGCACAGAATCTAATTTAATTTTAAGCTGGGAGAAGAGCCATTTCATGGTCAAGGAAGGAATTGTACTTGGGCATGTCGTTTCAGAACGCGGTTTTGAAGTCGACAGAGCCAAAGTACAAGTCATTTCCACCCTTCCCCCACCAAGCTCTGTAAAAAGCATCCGTTCCTTTCTTGGACATGCCGGATTTTACCGACGATTCATTAAAGATTTTAGTACCATTTCTAAGCCACTGTGCAAATTATTGTTAAAAGACGCACCATTTGTCTTTAATAACGACTGTCAAGAAGCATTCACCATTCTGAAACATAAATTAACTGAAGCACCAATTTTGCAAGCACCTAATTGGCTTCTTCCTTTTGAAATAATGTGTGATGCTAGTGATTATGCTGTAGGAGCAGTCTTGGGACAAAGAGTGGACAAGAAACCAGTGGTCATTTGCTATTCAAGCAAAACATTTTCCGAAGCACAACTCAATTATACCACCACTGAAAAAGAACTTTTGGCAGTTGTGTACGCTTTGGATAAATTTAGATCTTACATTTGGGGATCTAAAGTTATCTTGTACACCAACCACAGTGCCATCTGCCATCTGATGGAAAAGAAGGAAACAAAACCAAGACTCATTCGGTGGGTACTTTTGTTGCAGGAGTTCGACATAGAGATCCGAGATAAAAAGGGATCTAAAAATGTGGTGGCTGATCATCTCTCCAGAATCCAAATTGATGAAATCCAAGGGGAAACTATACGGGAGGATTTCCCTGACGAGCAATTGTTTTCTGTTCAAAAATTACCATGGTTTGCTAATCTGGTTAACTATTTTGTAACAGGACAAACACCTCAACACTGGACCACTCAACAAAAGAGATACTTTTTCTCCCAAACCAAGCAATATCTGTGGGAGGAGCCAGATCTGTTCAAAATAGGAGCAGACCAAGTTATCAGAAGATGTGTGCCAGATGCTGAACAGACGGACATTCTCCGTCACTGTCACTCATACGCTTGTGGAGGACATTTCAGTGCTAAAAGACTGGGCACCGAGTTCTCCAAAGTGGTTTTTTCTGGCCCTCTCTATTTAAAGATGCTTACACTTATGTCAAAGCTTGTGATAGATGCCAAAAGATGGGAGGAATCTCAAGGCGAGACATGATGCCAATGTCCACGATACTAATTGTTGAAATTTTTGATGTTTGGGGCATTGACTTCATGGGACCATTCCCCACATCATTTGGAAATTTGTACATTCTATTAGCTGTTGATTACGTGTCCAAGTGGGTGGAAGCTGAAGCCACCAGAACAAACGACCACAGTGTCGTATGCAAATTTGTTAAAAAGAACATTTTCTCTAGACACGGAATCCCTGGAACCATCATAAGTGATGGGGGTTCCCATTTCAAAAATAGACATTTTGCAAAAGTTTTAAAACACTATGGTGTTACCCACAAAATTGGTACACCATATCATCCACAGACAAGTGGACAAGCGGAGGTGTCTAATCGAGAAATTAAAAGAATTTTAGAAAAGACAGTCAGACCAGACCGAAAGGACTGGTCCATTCGATTAGATGATGCCTTATGGGCCTATCGGACAACGTATAAAACACCCATTGGAATGTCCCCGTATAGACTCGTGTATGGCAAGCCATGCCATTTACCTGTAGATATAGAGCATCGTGCCATGTGGACAATCAAAAACGCTAATGTCAATTTAACTGATGCAGGTGAAGAGAGAAAGTTACAGTTATCAGAACTGGAAGAAATAAGGAAAGAGGCATATGAGAGTTCAAAAATTTATAAAGAGAAAACAAAAGACTTTCATGACCGCCACATTGTCCGAAAACAATTTCATAAAGGACAATTGGTATGGTTATTTGATTCACGTCTCAAACTCTTTCCTGGAAAGTTGAAAAGCAAATGGACTGGTCCATATGTTATAACAGATGTTGCACTACATGGTGCAATAGAAATTAAACCAGAAAAAGGAGGAGAACCGTTTAAAGTAAATGGACAACGGTTAAAACCTTATATTCAATTGGTAGATAATTCAAAAGTAGTTTTTGATAAAATTGCTTTAACAAATCCAAAAGATCTAACCAATTGAGCATAAGGCACTGCGTTCGGCTGAAGACGTTAAACTTAGCGCTTTTCGGGAGGCAACCCGAGAACTTTGTGGGTGTGTTCACTGCAAGCCCTCATTTACACTTATGCAAAGCATAAGTGTGTAGTGTGTTTAATTATTTGTTTTTAGTATGTTTAAATTTGTTTTTAGTGTGTTTTATGTCATAAAAACATAAAAAACATAAAAATTGCGTGTATAAAATATACAGACATACAGGTGAAAAGAAGGGATAAAAATAAAGTTTAAAAATGAAAAAATAGCCCTCTGAAGACCCCTCGCGACGGGACAAAAATTCTTCGCGACCGCGAGAACAGGTAGATCGCGATTAAGAAAATCCAGAGTTTCCAGTCTTCGCGCCGCGACCACTACCTCCGTCGCGACCATGCCCTCCGTCGCGAAGGAGCGTCATCAGGTTTATAACCCTAGCCTTATCAGTCAGCCGCACTTTACTCATCTCCTTCCTCTCGCGATCTCTCTCACGGCCGAACGATTTTCGAACAAAACCACTGTTTCTTCATTTTTTTTCGTGTAAATCATCATCTAAGGTATGTATAACACTCCCCTACTCTCGCTTAAGGTTTGTACTTGTCAATTCATAGAAAAATCGAACGAATCTCGGCCGAACCCGAGGCTTGCGATCGGTTGCTTTAAAATGTTGTTATTTTCTGAAATTAATGCTTGTATAAGTTAGACATGGCACTTAGGAACATTTGTGGCTTAATACATTGAGTTTAAACCGAGCCAAACAGGAGAAATCTTCGATCCCGTCGGTCCGATCTCCGCTCGCGACCGCGACGGGGAGGACCCTCGCGACTTGAGGCTGGACGCGACCTGGTCGCGAAGGCTGGGCAGAGGCTGAAAAATTTGTTCGTTTTTACTGTTTTTCTTTCTTGTTAAACTAGATTGATGAATTGTATGAACTGAAAATTTGCAGATATGGCCCGAAGAAGGGAACAAAGGCAACAACCCGCACAAAGGGACGGTATCGCTACACATCCATGGTTGCGATTCCCAAATACGAATCCTGCGGCTAGGAAAAATTTATACGAGGCAAATGTGGAGAAATACAGACAAAGAGATGTTGAGCCAGCCCTAGTATTGGACTGGAATTTTGCCAATACTATTGGGATCACTGCAGCACTTGACCAATATTTGGTCAAGACAGATGGCACATATACCAGTTACGCGTGGAGAAACTTGTTCCAGATCCGAGAGCACAGCTACAAAGAACTGATGCTAGAGTTTTTCTCCACAGTCACCTTCGATCCGACCGAGGAGGACATGTTCGTACGCACGAGTCTTTCCTTCCGACTTGGAGGGGAACCTAGGCAGTGCAGTATTGTTGAGTTGGGATGGAGACTGGGTCTCTATCCACATGGTGATTCTCGCACACAAGCATTCAGAGAGTACCTAGCTCAATGCCTCACCGGCCCAACGGAAGAATTGAACAACATCGACTTCTGGGGAGAGATTGCCAACACTCTATACCTCCCCGAGACTGCAGTAGAGAGTGCGATCCGCTCTCCGATCCACAGATTATTACACCGACTTGTTGCTACCTCCATCAATCAACGGAGGGGCAGCGAGAAGGTTCCCGCTGCAGATCTCTTTTACCTGTGGTGTCTTTTGACACCAGGGAGGCACTGCAACCTCCCATACTCGCTGGCATTTTTCTTGGCTCGCAAAGCCACAGGGGCCAGGTCTTCTAGCCCCCTATGTGGTGGTCATTTGATCACACGCCTGGCTCAGTCATACGGCGTCACAGCACTACCAGACATACGATCCATGACCCCGAGCGAGCCCCGAGCCATAGGGCGTCAGTATCTGGAGTTGATGAGGGTGATCCGACAGTCAGGTCCACCAGGTACATACGTGATCGCCGAGCCAGAGCAGGAAGAGCAAGCACCCGAGGCTGCTCAAGCACCACCTCCACCTCCCAGGCGCCGACAGCGCCAGCGTCAGAGATCTCCTGCGCCACCACAGGATCCCGAGCCCGTGATCAACCTCGGGACCATTTACCGACAGATGCAGGATTGGCACCTAGCCAATCAAGTTCAGCATCAGTGGATGGCAGACTCTATGACAGATTTTTTTAGACATCAGGGATTTCAGCCTCGGTATCCATATCCAGGTACCGTTCCACCTGTACCTGATTGGTATACGGGTAGCTATCCTCCGAGAGATGATGCTGGGCCGTCAGGTACTCATTATGATGATGATGATGAGTGATTTCTATTTTTTTTTGTTTTAAAATTGGTGTGAATTTTAAAAAACTGTTGTGTATATTGCATGGTGTGAATTTTCTTAAAGTTTATTTTATGTTTGTTCAGAATGATGTTTGTTTGTGTTGTTGATTATATTACAGAAGGTGATCAAACATGCTGGCAGTCAGTTCAGCGCCCAACGTATCAATTGATTCCACCGAAAAATAAAAATAAAAATAAAAAATAAAAATAAAAAATATAAATAAATAAAAGATAAAAAAAAAAAAAATTTGTTTTTCCAAAAAGAAATCAAATGCGAAAAACTTCATTTTGCTTGAGAACAAGCAAACCTCAAGTGTGTAGTATTTTGATAGTGTTTTATTTTTACAATAAAACACTATCATTAAAAGACTATTTCATCGCATTAAAACGCTCAGAGGCACACAAAAATTGTATTTTTGTGCAACATGAAGAATCTCAAAAACCGCCTTAAAACATGCAAAATGCTCTTTATAACAGATATGGTTCAGACAGACTCGTCTAACCTACCTCGTCTGTTAACCAAATAGATCATATTTTCATCTAAATGCATGTTTTCACTCAATATCCAGGCAAAAGCTCACATTCCAACGGCAGCCCCTGATGCACACCACAGACTCCCAAAAGTCTGGCGGTGATAATAGATCTACTGTCGGGTCACCACTAGCCCAAGCCAGCCATTTGTTTTCATATAAAAAACATCTCACAAATCACGGGGAAAGCCTATTAAGATATCATTACTTCTATCAAAAGAATTATGATTAATTTGTCTTTCGTCCCCAGACATCCTCACTAAAATTGCAAGCTAACGAGAGAATATCTCATTTGTTCATACACTGCACATCACGGCCCACTGCTGTGTTGCAGATGCAAATCTGCCAGAACTATGGTAATTACCATAGGAAATCCTGATAAGCTCAACACCAAAACAGGCTTATATTAACAGGTGGCTAAACATGAGTTACGATTCATGTTTAACTTGAACAGAGTTCTCCGGAGCTGCAGGTGTGAGGAAAACAAGAGGGATTTGTGTGTTAACTTTTATGGCTTATTTTCAAGAACAAGACCCAAGAAACTCTAATAAAACAATCAAACCCGAGGAAGTGATACTTCAAACCGAAGAGTAAAAAGGCGAAAAACTCATAAAAAATACAGCAATCGCGACTTGACAGCCTCTGTGTCGCGACGTGAAGAGCAGCAAGACAGAAGACCAAAAACCTACAGCACTCACGCCGCGACGGATGCATGCGTCGCGACGCGAAGACCTAGGACGTGACACCACCAACTTCTTAGTCACGAGACTACCAACAAACCCACCAGCTAAGCATCTTCGCGACGCGACCAAAAGGCAACGCGACGGAAAGCTCGACATACCAGCGAAGACGCACTGACCCGACAAAAGGTGCACCGACCACCAGCCAAGCACCCTCGCGACGCGACGGACACATGGTCGCGACGCGAGCACTGTGTTCAGCAAGTATAAATAGAGGCCTTCCATGCACGGATTTAGACACCAATTTACATCCTTTAGACACCAAGTTACCAATTTATTCTCTATCAGTTGTAATAGTCGAAATATCTCTTAGTTAGTTGTTTAGAACCAATAGATTATCCCTTTCGGTGGTAATTCTAGTGGTAATTCAAGATAATTCGAAGGATAAACGCTCCAACTTACATGCCGAGGAACACCAAGACCATCTTCACGATCATCACTCGAATGGAAGGCTAATCTCTTCAGATTACTTCCGGTAATGTTATCATACCTTTAGTGTAACATGTTTTTACTTTGATTCCGAACAAATGTTTTACTATTGTAATTATTAAACTCTCATATCTTTGAATACAACTAGTGAATCATTTGTGTGTACTTCTACTTGCTATCATATTCTCAAGACATAATATTACCAACATATTATTCGTGCCTATCTCACCTAAATAACGAGCTAAGACGGATAATCGGTTAATATACTTTGTGCTCAAGTAATATGTTAATAAGTTGTAATGTTACTATCATCTAGATAAAACATAATTTTGCCAAACCATTGTTTGTACCTAATCTACTCAATTGTTAGACAAAGACAAATAATTGACTCAACATATTATGTATTTACCCATGTAATAGTAATTGTTAGTAAACTGTAATTATGTCAAAGTAATTATATCGGAATCATTATAGTAAAACATGTGAAACTAATTGTTAATAACTAAACCGGAAGTAATTCTTTCTCTATTCTCAAGTTACAATTTCAATATTTTTACCGTCACAGTCAATATTTACTTTTAACGAGTTGTAAAGTAAATATTGACTGTGACGGTAAAAATATTGAAATTGTAACTTGAGAATAGAGAAAGAATTACTTCCGGTTTAGTTATTAACAATTAGTTTCACATGTTTTACTATAATGATTCCGATATAATTACTTTGACATAATTACAGTTTACTAACAATTACTATTACATGGGTAAATACATAATATGTTGAGTCAATTATTTGTCTTTGTCTAACAATTGAGTAGATTAGGTACAAACAATGGTTTGGCAATATTATGTTTTATCTAGATGATAGTAACATTACAACTTATTAACATATTACTTGAGCACAAAGTATATTAACCGATTATCCGTCTTAGCTCGTTATTTAGGTGAGATAGGCACAAATAATATGTTGGTAATACTATGTCTTGAGAATATGATAGCAAGTAGAAGTAGACACAAATGATTCACTAGTTGTATTCAAAGATATGAGAGTTTAATAATTACAATAGTAAAACATTTGTTCGGAATCAAAGTAAAAACATGTTACACTAAAGGTATGATAACATTACCGGAAGTAATCTGAAGAGATTAGCCTTCCATTCGAGTGATGATCGTGAAGATGGTCTTGGTGTTCCTCGGCATGTAAGTTGGAGCGTTTATCCTTCGAATTATCTTGAATTACCACTAGAATTACCACCGAAAGGGATAATCTATTGGTTCTAAACAACTAACTAAGAGATATTTCGACTATTACAACTGATAGAGAATAAATTGGTAACTTGGTGTCTAAAGGATGTAAATTGGTGTCTAAATCCGTGCATGGAAGGCCTCTATTTATACTTGCTGAACACAGTGCTCGCGTCGCGACCATGTGTCCGTCGCGTCGCGAGGGTGCTTGGCTGGTGGTCGGTGCACCTTTTGTCGGGTCAGTGCGTCTTTGCTGGTATGTCGAGCTTTCCGTCGCGTTGCCTTTTGGTCGCGTTGCTTTTGGTCGCGTCGCGAAGATGCTTAGCTGGTGGGTTTGTTGGTAGTCTCGCGACTAAGAAGTTGGTGGTGTCGAGTCCTAGGTCTTCGCGTCGCGACGCATGCATTCGTCGCGGCGCGAGTGCTGTAGGTTTTTGGTCTTCTGTCTTGCTGCTCTTCACGTCGCGACACAGAGGCTGTCAAGTCGCGATTGCTGTATTTTTATGAGTTTTTCGCCTTTTTACTCTTCGGTTTGAAGTATCACTTCCTCGGGTTTGATTGTTTTATTAGAGTTTCTTGGGTCTTGTTCCTGAAAATAAGCCATAAAAGTTAACACACAAATCCCTCTTGTTTTCCTCACACCAGCAGCTCCGGAGAACTCTGTTCAAGTTAAACATGAATCGTAACTCATGTTTAGCCACCTGTTAATATAAGCCTGTTTTGATGTTGAGCTTATCAGGATTTCCTATGGTAATTACCATAGTTCTGGCAGATTTGCATCTGCAACACAGCAGTGGGCCGTGATGTGCAGTGTATGAACAAATGAGATATTCTCTCGTTAGCTTGCAATTTTAGTGAGGATGTCTGGGGACGAAAGACAAATTAATCATAATTCTTTTGATAGAAGTAATGATATCTTAATAGGCTTTCCCCGTGATTTGTGAGATGTTTTCTATATGAAAACAAATGGCTGGCTTGGGCTAGTGGTGACCCGACAGTAGATCTATTATCACCGCCAGACTTTTGGGAGTCTGTGGTGTGCATCAGGGGCTGCCGTTGGAATGTGAGCTTTTGCCTGGATATTGAGTGAAAACATGCATTTAGATGAAAATATGATCTATTTGGTTAACAGACGAGGTAGGTTAGACGGGTCTGTCTGAACCATATCTGTTATAAAGAGCATTTTGCATGTTTTAAGGCGGTTTTTGAGATTCTTCATGTTGCACAAAAATATAGTTTTTGTGTGCCTCTGAGCGTTTCATGCGATGAAATAGTCTTTTAATGATAGTGTTTTATTGTAAAAATAAAACACTATCAGGAGGCACACTAAGTCCTATAAAGGGCAGCTGGGCCACTGGGGGCTCAAAGCAAAATTGGAGGCACACGAAGTCCTGTAGAAGGCAGCTGGGCCACTGGGGGCGCCAGGCCAAATTGGAGGCACACGAAGTCCGGTAAAGGGTAGCTGGGCCACTGGGGGCGCCAGGACAAATTGGAGGCACACGAAGTCCTATAAAGGGCAGCTGGGCCACTGGGCGCACCAGGCCAAATTGGAGCATGCATGCAATGAATAAAAGACACTAGTGTTTTAAGTATTTGTTGTGGACCAAAAGATGGCCTTCGGCGGGGGTGATCAATCCCGTCGAGGCCTTAGCATTTCATTGAAAACGTGACTCGGTACATTTTGACATCGATTTTTGCAAAAAGAAAAACAAAGGATGCTAGTGTTGCTACCGTCATCTTGTCAGTTCTATTAGAGGTGGAACCTTCTTAAGTTTTGTATGTTCCATGTCCTTGGGATTGCTCTCCTTTCTATTGTTTCTAGGACATACGAGCCGTTACGGTGCGCTTCAACGACTCTGTAGGGTCCTTCCCATGTGGGTCCTAGCTTTCCTTGAGGTTCTGCATGGCTTACTTCGTTTTTTCTTAAGACCCAGTCGTTCACTTTGAGAGCTCTTCCTCTCATTCTTTGATTGTAGTATTTCTCCGTTTTGTGTTTGAGGATTGCTTATCGTAGGAGATCTAGGTTTTTTCGAAGATCCATGTCGGTTTGCTCTGGGGCAAAGTTGGCGATTAGCAGTGATGTCACAATTAGTTCTGGAGGTAGGACTGCTTCGGTTCTATAGGCCAGGCTGAAAGGTGTCTCTTGGGTGACGGTTCTAGGGGTGGTTCTGTAGGACCATAAGACACTGGGCAACTCCTCCACCTAGTTTCCCTTTGCTTTGCCAAGTCGTTTTTTGATTCCCTTCACTATTGTCTTGTTTGAGACTTCCGTTTGACCGTTGGCTTGCGGCTGTGTTACAGAGGTGAATCATTGGTGAATTTGTTTGTCGGTGCACCACCCCTTGAAGGGGTTCTCGACGAACTGGAGCCCATTGTCGCTGACTAGGGTTCTTGGTGTGCCGAATCGGGTAAGGATGGACTTCCACATGAACTTGATGATTGACCTTCCTGAGATGTTGGCTACTGGCTCAGCCTCAATCCATTTTGTGAAGTAATCCACGGCCACTATTAGGAACTTCACTTTTTCCGGGTGCTTCCCGGAAAGGGTCTACTATGTCTATCCCCCATTGATGAAATGACTATGGGCCTGTCATGCTTTTCAGTGGGGCGGAGGGTAGGTTCTGCACTGGTGTGAATGTCTGGCATGCAACACATTTCTTTGTCAGCTCCACCGCGTCCCGCTGGATTTCTGGCCAGTACACGCCCATTCATAGTATTTTTCCCGTTAGGGCTCTTGCACCTTCGTGTGCGCCAGCATCTCCGGAGTGTGTTTCTTGTAGCATTTCCTGTCCCTCCCGACTGGTTATGCATTTCAGCGATGGGACAAGGTATCATTTCTTGTATAGCCTCCCATCCATGATGGAGTACTGGAGGGCTTTGATTCTGATTTTTCTGGCTTGCACTTCATCTTCTGACAAGATCCCGTGTCTGATGTAGTCAATGATTAGGGTTATCCATGCTGTTCCTTCGTTCGTTATTTCTTTTACTTGGGTTTCATCTATGCTTCGTTCCTTGAGTACCTCCACAAGTACTTTTTTCGTCAAGTGGTCGAAAAATGTTGACGCCAATTTGCTCAATGCATCAGCCCTCCGATTTTCCAACCTAGGTATTTGTTTGATGGTAAATGTGTCGAATAGTTTGGCCATGTTGTTCACTGTTTCCACATACCGTTTCATTCTGGGATCTCGCGCTTCGTATATTCCATTCACCTGGTTTGTTACTAACATGGAGTCACTGAGAACTTCTATGTCTTTGGCTCCGTTTTCCGTTGCTAGGCGTAGGCCAGCGAGTAATGCTTCGTACTATGCCTCGTTGTTGGAGGTTTGGAAGTCAAACCTCAACACGTATGTCATTTCTTCATTCTGGGGGTTTTGGAGAATTAGGCCTGCGCCACAGCCTTCTTTCCCAACTACACCGTCTGTGTGTAGTGTCCAAGTTATGCTTTCTTTTTTTGGTGCGGTTATCATGTTGCATTGTCGGCCCTCTGATTCCAGCACTTCCAGTAAGAAGTCTGGCAGCGCCTCTCCCTTGATGCTTACTCGTGGGCGATACTCGATATCGTGTTCTCCAAGTTCGATTGCCTATTTTGCTAGTCTTCCTGATGTCTCCGATATCATTATTATTTGCTTGAGCGGCTGGCTCGTTCTTACTTCGATTTTGTGGGCTTGGAAGTATCGTCGTAGGCGTCTCGCTGTGTATATTAATGCAAGCACTAGCTTCTCTAAAATCGAGTAATTGACTTCCGGTCCTTGCAGCGCCCTGCTTACAAAGTACACTGGCGACTGCTTGTTCTCTCGTTGTGTTACAAGTACCGCCGAGATGGCCTCTCTGGAGGCTAACAGGTACATTACTAGTGTCTCTCCAGCAAGCTAGATAATGTTGGTAGGGTTATTAGGACTTTCTTCAATTGTTGCCATGTCCTGTCTACGTCGGGGGTCCATTTGAAACCACTTTTATTAACGTCACCCTTTAGGGTATTGAACAGCGGTATTGCCTTTTCTGTTGATTTTGCTACAAATCTTCCTAGTGTTGTTAGCTTTCTGTTCAGGCTTTGCATGTCTTTCAGTGTGGCCGGGGTCGTTGTCTCCACCAGGTCTTGTACTTTGCTTGGGTTGGGCTAGATTCCATCATTGGTGATGTAGTAGCCCAAGAATTGTCCTTCTTCCACGGTGAAGGTACATTTAGCTGGGTTCAGCTTCATTTTGGATTTTTCCAAGGTGATGAGTCTTTCTTGTATGTATTCCAGTAGGTCTAGGCCGTTTCTTCTTTTAATCACCATGTCATCTACATATACTTCGATGTTCTGGCCGATTTAGGGGGCAAATATTCGAGCTACCAGCCGTTGGTATGTGGCACCTGCGTTCTTTAGTCTGAACGACATTTTTGGTAGCAGAACGTTTCGTGGTCTGTATAGAATGCTGTCTTCTCTTCGTCCTCTTTTTATCAAGATCTGGTGATACCCTTTGTAAGCGTCTATGAAACACTTCCAGCGAAACCCATGGAGTGACTCGATCTTCTGGTCTATCTCTGGTAATGGATAGCTATCTTTTGGGCAAGCTTTGTTGAGGTCTTTGTAGTCGATGCATATGCACCAACTGCCATCGGACTTTTTAACCATCACGGGGTTTGCAATCCATGTGGGGAATATTGCTTCTCTCAGGATTCCCACTTGAACTAGCTTCGTTACTTCCTTGTTGACGGCTTCGTTACGCTCTCCTGCTTGCCCCTGCTTTTTTTGCTTTACTGGTGTACTCCCTGGCTGGATGTTGAGGCTGTGTTCGATGACTTCTCTTTCTACTCCTACCATGTCTGTTGGTTTCCATGCAAAGACTTGTTTGTATTGTTGGAGGAGGGTTATCAGCTTGCTTCCTATTTCTCCTGGCAATATTGTCCCTATTTTTATTGGTTGTTCCGGGTAGTCTGGGTTTATGACCACATCGGTGTCTCCTGCCTCCAGCCTGGGGCGCTTCGGGTCCAGGGTGATTTCCGCCGGCTGGAGTATCTGGCAGCATTCCAAAGGCTTGGATACGCTGGCGATCACTGTGGCTGGACCTTCTGGCATCTGAAATTTTAGAGTGCCGTGTACTGTCTACACTACAGCTCCAAATTTCAGCAGGCCGGACCTCCCGAGTAGAATGTTGTGTTCGGAAGGCGTTCGTACGACCACGAATTCGATCAAGACCGTTTTATTGACCCTGTTGTCAAAGCTTCGTAGCGAAGGGGACTGGGAGGATTCCGATTGGTCATATGCTGTGGCATGTGAATCCTACTAACCTCCTTTTTGCAGGTTTAAGACAGTCTTTGATTACTTGGGGGAGTTGCATGAATAAATTCTCATAGAGGATGTCCATCGCGCTACCTCCATCCACGTAAACCCTGTGTATCTTGGTTTGACCTATATATCCCATTATTACCAGGGGGTCGTTCCCTGTCACTGGGCAGGTTTGGGATCGTCGTTTGAGAATTCCACGTGCAGCGCTGTCTGGGTGGGTCGTTTCGCTGGGCTGCTAGCGGAGTGTACCCTGTCTTGTTGGAAGGATCGAATGGCGATGATTTCTTTTTCCGGGGCTCTGTCGTGGCATTCATTCCTTGGTGGTTTGGGGGCTTGTTGTTCTTTCTCGTTTCTATCCCGAAGGTTTCTTGCGATTTCAATTAGTTTTCCTTTCAGATGCTTGTCGATTACTTCTCTGCGCATCATGGTGCCGTCGTTTGTACTGTGGGTCTTGCTGCGGTGATATTCACAGTATCTGACTACGTCTCCTTGGTTTTTTCGGCTTGGTCCGTCTCGGATGGCATATACATCATTGCGTCTGCTGCGTACTCCGTCCTTGTGGTGTATATTGTATTTCCGGAACGGGCGACCGCTCGGGTTTTCGTGTCGCTGGATTCCTATGTTGTACGGATGGTTATGAAACCTTTCTATTCGTCTTTCTATGGCGACTCAGAGGTATGCCTGTTTTTCAGCTGTGCCTTCTTCCTGTCGTAGGAATCGTTCTACTCTCTCCTTCATTTTGTGTCTAGATTGCGGTGGCCTCCCCAGGAACTTCCTTGAGAGTGGCCCCGGTAGGAGGCCCCACGTGAACGCGCCTAAGTCTGTCGTCCTGTCCCGGGACGTCCAAGGTAGCTTTATTGAATCTTTGGAAGTAGTCTTTCAAGAATCCCCCTTCTCTTTGCTTGCACCCCATGATGGCGTGGTTATCTCCTATGTATTTTTGCAGTTGCATGAAGTTGGATAAGAACTGCTGCTTTAACTGCTCAAAGTTGTGGATGCTGTTTGGAGCTAAGCTTTTGAACCAGGCTCCGGCGTTGCCGTCTAAGGTTGTTGGGAAGTATGTGCACCAGAACCGCTCGTCTAACTTCAGGGATTGCATGTGCCACTCGTAGGTTTCTATGTGGTTGTCAGGATCGGAGGTGCCGTTGTAGGTTTTGAGAGTTGGTAGTTTGGCTGTGCTTGGGATTTCGTAGTTCAGTAGTTCTTTTATGAACGGGGATTGGCCGCTTCTTGGCATTGGTCCATGTTAGTGCATGGGGTGTTGTAATGGTGTGTAGGGGAAATGTGGGGGAACTGCGTATGTGGGAATGAGATGGTTATTCCTGGTGGTATCATCAGGTAGGGTTGTCAGAGTGGTGTTATTGGTGTGAAAGGTGGCAGCGAAACTGTGTATGACAGCTTATACAGGGTTGTTGGCGTCTGTGTTGTATTTGTGAGGGTTGTCGACAAAGGGTTGGCGCTCAGTAATGGTGCTAACATGGTTGGTTGTGTTGCTGTAGCTGGAAATGACATGGGTACATAGGGAGGTGGAAAATGTATTCCTTGCGACACCGGCGTAATTGGTGTTGATAGTTGCCAGGGTAGGAATGGTATTGTCGCTAATGGTATGGATGTGGTTACGGCGGTGGGTATGGCGGGTGTTTCAGGGTTGTCCAGTGGATACATGGGTCTGATCGGACTGGGTGAAGCGCCGCTGCTTTCCCCGCCGTTCATGGTTGTATACTTGCTTACGGGGTAGTTGTGTTGATCACACAACAGATGGCACCAAATGTTATGACTTCAGAATCTAGGATGATGTGGGGTGGGTACTCCAATGGTCTCGAGAGCCTGAGATAACAGAAAAGAGGAAAAGGACCGTTAGTCGCGCTCCGGGAGGGGATCCCGTGAGAGCGCTCCGACGGTCAAGTTAGTGAAGTATCGAGGGTAAGGTTCTGTAGAAAGCTAGAGTTGATGGCCGAATGATCATAGGTGTTACCTGAAGGCCCCTTGGCCTTTTATACCTGAGGCTGAACTCGCTTTTAGGGACATCGATGTCAGACCTCCAGCGAGCTCAGGAGGTGATTGGGCGATCGCCTGGTGCGCGATCGTGGTGCAGAAGGAGTACGGGAGGAGTACAGGTAGTGCGCCGTGTACACCTTTTGTCGCCTGCATATGTCAGTGTTCCCGCAGGTTGTCGTTTGCATGGTTCTGCGGGAAGGCGTTGTGGAACGGTTACCCATAGGGGTGAGTGCCAGTGCCACGGGGCAGATCTAGTGATATGCGATTGAGGCTAGCACTGCAGGGCAGCGCTTGTGGCTTTGGACCGATGGAGCTCTGCCAAGCCGTATATATATATATATATATATATATATATATATATATATATATATATATATATATATATATATATATATATATATATATATATATATATATATATATATATATATATATATATATATATAGGGAAGGGTTCAAATGAGAACCTCTAAAATGTTGGAAACCGTGAGAACCACAAATTCACAGTTTAATAATTTATATTTTTTATTTTTAACATTTATTTTTTTATCAAAATAAAATTACCAAACATATAAAAATATATAATTATCCTTCCTTTGCTATTAGATATCAATATTGATGTGTTTTAAAGAATTTTTTTTACGTTTTAGTATTCACAGTTTAATAACTAGAAACTTTATTATATTGTGAATATTGTAAAACGTATTAAAAATTAGGAAATTTACTAAGTTAGATGTTGTGACAACTGTCACTTTTGTCAACAAAAGTCAACCTAAGTCAACCAAAGTATACGTTAAATTAATATGTTGAAATGTAACTTTTCATAGCCTTTACGATGTATTATTATCATTTTATAATACTACGTACACTAATTCAAATCAATTATCGAGTAAACGCTGTAAATACGAATAATGAACTACATTAGCGTAAAAATTCGATAATCATACAAATATTATTTTGGATATAATAGTATTCATAAAACGATGTATTCATGAATACGAATCTGTGGATATATAAAACATCGAAAACGGAGTTCGTATGAGAAAGTTACAATAGTTAATTCACTGTGAACGAATAAATGTACACAGGGTTCGATAATCACCCAACATCACATCCATATCTTTGAACACTATTCCAAATCCCTAGCCACAATGCCTACGTTAGATTTATAATAAATTAATACATGTGAAAATCTAGGAAAATCAAATAAATAGATATATCTCTTCTCATTTGACCAACAAATCCCCTCCATACTCATCTCTTTCTCTCAAAATCCAGCAGCCCCACCACCACATACAACCACCGGCCACCACCCTCCACCACCACAAACAACCGTCGGCCACCACCCTTCACCACCACCGGCCACCATTTTCAAGAGTTTTCCAAGTCAATCTTGGTAAGTTATGTTTACCTAGTGATTTTAAGACTTCTAATACCACTTTCATATCTTTTACACACACTAACATTCACAAAAATCCATTGGATCTTAGCTTTGTCCAACGGTCCTTTTTGCTCCAATGCTTGAATCCTCATTTCTTCCGTTAATTTTTCTAGATCAAGCACCCAAAGTGAGTTCATACCCCTCTTTTTCATCTTTATTCAAGTTTTAGGGGGAGAATACAAGGTTTACACCGTAAAAACGACTATTTATACAAGTTTTAACTAGTTTTGTGTAAAAAGATTTTTAACATGAAATAATGCTAGATCTAAGTGTTATGAACAATATTATGTGATATGTTTAAATAAAAACACAAATCTACAAACATAATGTGTGTAAATATGCTAGATCAATAAAAAGAAAAGTCACAAAAATGAAAACTAGTATAAACTACGTTTTTGTGACCGGAAATACAACTTTTCTAGCAAAAATGGTTATTACCAAGTTATTACATCATTTTTGTGGGAAATATCTTAAAAGATGTTATTTATGAACATCTAAACAAGTTATTTCACATATATTCGTAAATATATGCTTTGTACAACGAAATATTAAAAATAAGCTATTATAGGAATAGTTTATGGACATAAGTGTTACTATGACTTTTTGAAGAAGACAAAATAATTATATAAAAATATATAATTATTATACATTATTATATTATCATGGGAAAAATGATAATGGTAAATACAAGGGTTTTTCTTATACAAATATATGTAAACGAGTTGATACATACATGTTGTGAGCTGGGTCTTCACCGTATTTATTTAAGTACACATACTAAAAGTCTTGAATTTATAACCAGAGTCTCGGTAAAAGAGAGTGATATTTGTGTATAGATCTATATGGGATTGACAAACCCGTACCTGAGCTGTTAGCTACAGCTAGACCGGCAGGTCTGGGATGACAAATTTCTAACATTCCGACACCTGAAGAACGTCGTAGCAGGCTTACATGGTCACAATATGGTTATAGGGAGTCTCACATGGGAAATCAACGATACATTTAGTTTACGTGGGAATATACATTTAAATAGTTTTATACTAGATTAAAACTACGTTATACTATTTTGAGTATAGTAATACTTATACATTATTGGTCTTTGGATTTTAAGACTACAACACTTTTATAAGAAAATATTGGATTTTTTGGGTTACAATACTATCTTTTACGAGGAAAAAGGATACGTACTAGTTTTATGGAAATTAAAACTACATTTATTCAAGATATAAATATAAGTATGGTTTTACTTATACATGCTAGTTTTATGGAAATTAAAACTACATTTATTCAAGATATAAATATAAGTATGGTTTTACTTATACATACGAGTTTTATGGAAATTAAAACTACATTTATTCAAGATATAAATATAAGTATGTTTTTACTTATACATATGAGTTTTATGGAATTAAAACTACATTTTTGACAAGATACATATAAGTACGATTTTATTTTCAAGGGTTTTATGGTTTTAAAACTACATTTCTGACAAGATACAGATAAGTACGGTTTTACTTTCAAGGTTTTATGGTTTTAAAACTACAATAACGTTAAAGAAAATTTTGTTTTCTTGGTACATACACTACTGGCTTTCACAAAGGAATTACTATGTTTTTCATTACAAAAATCTTATGAACTCACCAACGTAATGTTGACACTTGCAAAATTACTTCTATTCTCAGGTAACAATTAGTCAGACACGACTAATCTTTTGGGATGAGAAGCGAAGACGTCTCTTTTTAATTATTTTGTTATCATACTGTAATTGGGTTGAAACAATACAGTTTGAACATTGTAACTTTCCAATTATAATGTATGATGGTTGTTTATCTACTTATGTTTCAATGTATGCAATGGTTGTGATACTATGCTTCGTTCCGCCCTCCGACGATTCCACCATCGTGGTCAGGGGGTGTGACTGATGTATTTTCACATAATAAACAAGTGTGGAAAGACAAAAAAACATGATTCTTAATGTGTGAATATCGGTTGTCACGTTTCTTAACATTTTAGTGGTTCTCATTAAAACTCTTTCCTATATATATATATATATATATATATATATATATATATATATATATATATATATATATATATATATATATATATATATATATATATATATATATATATATATATATATATATATATATATATATATAGAAAGGTTTTATGCAAATCTATGAACTAAAACCCTAAGTTCACATGCAACCTAGTTTGGATCTATGTTTTCTATCTTTGAACATGTAAATAAATTCCTAAAGGCCAAACAAAAATTACTAAAAGAAATAATAAAGAAAAACTAACCTTTTAGTTGTTTCTTGCAAGCTAAGCAACGCAAATGCCTTGCCTCAAACGAAGTCACACCCAGCACTAGAGAATGTCGAAATCCAGAGAAAGGGAAGAGGAGAAGTGGCGTAGTGACAACGCCTAGTAATATCATATATTTTAGTCGTTGTTGAGCCCTATTCTTAGTGAAATTATATCATATATCTACTGGTATTACTCACTTTTCGTGCCAGCACTTGTTTGGAAAGAAATAATGAAAATAGGGAATAAAAGCGTGCAATTTGGAAGAAGTTTGAAGATCAAGGCAAAATCAAGAAAATACGTACGCGCGCCGCGGAAATCATCAAAGCGCGACGCGGTGATGAGGCGGTGGAACACATTCAAATTCCGAAGAAACAGGGATAAACTCCTATGCGTGACGCAGGATCCATAAAAGTGCGGCGCGGTCTCGAGATTTTTGCAACTATAAATAGAGGCTTTTAGGTCGAAAAATCGAGCGAAGACCTGGTATAGAATCGACCCCCAAGGTCTTTGACTCCGAGATTCAGCTTCAAGAACCATCTTTTGGTATTTCTATGTTTTTATCTTTAATTTTCATTTAGTTCAATAGTTAGTGTTAGTGGCTAGTATCTTTAGGAGTGACAACCATTGATATTTAGTTCTAGTTTCTGTTTTTGGACCTTTTGGTTACTGTTTTGTACCATTGGATCTGAGTTTTAAGTTAATGAATCATTTGGTTACAAGTAATTGCTTCTTTTCGGTATTTATGCTTGTTATTGGATTGTGCATGTTTGATTTATGTTTGGATGCTTGAATGACCTTGATTGGACTGATTTCCCTTGCTGATTTCAATGACCAACTAGGGTTAACTTTTGGTTTGAACTTAGCCAGTGACTGTTCATTTGGACTTTAGTGATTGGTTCAGTTTATGCTTGATTTGTGTTTGATGTTGAATTGCCTTTGTTTGCTTCTAAATTAGAGATGCACTTCCGATTTCAGCAAGTGACTAGGTTTGGTTAGTAGTTTTAGTTTAGTTTAGGCTTTGGGATTGATAGTCAAAAGCTAGGAACTAGGTCCTCTGACTGTAGCTGTGACACTGCAGTTGGTAATCTGTCACCTGTCTCGACCACGTAACTCCTGTGGATCGACCTGACTTCCACTGTGCTAAGTGAGAGTGAGGTTTTCTTATTTTTGACCGCATGACAACCGCTGTGATGTTAAATTTTGGTGCCGTTGTCGGGGAGTTGTGAGCTTGAGATTAGGTGATTTGTAGGACTTGCTAGTTTAGTTTCTTTTTAGTTAGTTAGTCATTTTGATTTTTGGTTTTTGATTTTCCAGGCGTGTTGCATTAGTGCATGCGTACCCGTAGGGGTGAGCAATTATCCCCTTTGCTTTTTGACTCAGAGATTGAGCGAACTGCGCGCAAGATCCGTGCACGTAGTCGTTTTTAATACAATGAGTTTTAGTACTGTCAGTAGTAGTATGGTAAGTGTTGCCCAGGAACCCTCGGGTGAGGCAACGGGGATGTCATTTATTCCCCCGGTTTCAGAATTTCACATTGGGAGCACGAGTGCTACTGGTGGTGCAGCTTCAGCCCCTGCACCTATACCTTCATGTACTCTGTCACACCCCCAAACCACGATGGCGGAAACGTCTGAGGGTGGATGACTTCATGAACAGTATCACAACAACGTTTGTACAATAGTGATCAAAGCAAACACATCCATCATATACATAATTGTAAATGTTACAAGAGTTCAAAAGATTGTATGTTTTAAATACAATTACAATATGATATCAAAATACATAGTATGACGCCATAGCGACCCATCGTCAAAGATTGTAGTTACCTTATCAATTTCCTGAGAATACAAGTAGTTTGAAAGAGTGTCAACATTACGTTGGTGAGTTCATAAGATTTTTGTATGAGAAAATCCATAATCATTTTTCCTTGGGAAAAGGGTAGTGTTTGAAACCAGAAAATCCAATATTTTCTAATAAATGAGACGTAGTCTTAAAACCCAAAGACCGAGAATGTATAAGTATTTCTTGTTGAATAATGTTTTTTATGTTTTTATGTGACCATCACTGAAATAAGTCGAAATGTTTTTATTAACAGTTTATTTCAGATTGCATAAATTCGAGATCAACCAAACCGGAGAAAATGACGCTATGTACCAAAGAGCAAAAATGTCACCCAGCGACAGAAATCGCGACCCAACAGCTCATGTGTCGCGAAATGAAGAAAATCAAAACAAAAGAAGAAAAAGGCTGTAACAGTGTATATCGCGACCCGATCCAACCCAGATCGCGACCCGATCTAAGTGACAAACACGTGACGCTTTGCTGACCAAGGATCGCGAGCCTATGGCAACCCGACGAGATCGCGACCCGATCTTTATCCCATCGCGACCCGATCTCAGCGACCAGCTCCACCGAGACGGGTAGTGGCCAGCACAAAAGCAGGGAACAACTTGAGATCACGACCCGATCTTCCATCAATCGCGACCCGATCTAGATCGCGACCCGATCTTTATCCCATCGCGACCCGATCTCAGCGACCAGCTCCACCGAGACGGGTAGTGGCCAGCACAAAAGCGGGAACCACTCGAGATCGCGACCCGATCCCATAAAGATCGCGACCCGATCTCCGCTGGAACAGACTATAAATAGATGCTTCATTTTGCTGATTTCTACACAACATATACAACATACACTTACTATTCTCAAGCATACTCACGACCAGAAGCCTCAAAATTCTATAATCTCTGCATTTGGCAACGAGGATCAAACCGCAAAACCGCAATAAACAAAACCTCCTCCCGACACCTAACCTCAAACCTCCAAACAACCATTACCCGACACCAAACTCCAAACCTCTAAACAACCCTTACCCGACACCAAAAATCACCAAAACCTCATCTTACCGTGAAGAACAAGAAATCGACATATCAAGAAAAACGCTATCTTCCGCAACTATCGATAAGTTCTTTTAAAATTATATGTGTCGTTATTGATTTATTTAAACTGTAATAAATCAACTGTACCAAACTTCCAATACACCCGAATTGAACCGTGACAACGAAAACATATGTGGACTGTATTTAACCGAGACATTTAACTTCTAACTTCTAACTTTTTTACTTATTGTAAAAACACGTTATCGTTGATAATGGCGTTTATTACATTTAACATCTAATTTCTAACTTCTAACTTCTAACTTCTAACCTTTTTATTTATTGTAAAAACACGTTATCGTTGATAATGGCGTTTATTACATCTAACCTTTAACTTCTAACTTTTACTTTATTTACCGCTTTCTGTCTATTTAAATATTGTCTAGTTTAGATTTACCGCTTTATTTTATTCCGCAACTCTTATTTATTCCGCATAATATAGATATAATATATATCTGTCACACGGTAATAGGCTTAAAAAACCTTGTTCGTGGAGATCAGTTATCGTATTTTTCAACAATTGGTATCAGAGCTCGTGTGATTTGATCTGAAATTTTTGTCGTGAACTTTTGTGTAGCGTTTTTATAAACCACCAATAAGTTTCCTTTAAAAATTTCATCTTAATATCACTTGTTCAACAAAAAAAAAAAATTAAATATATTAAAAAAAACATTTAAAAATTACTTGTGTGATTTATTTTGAAAATTTTTGTCGAAAACTTTTGTGTAGCGTTTTTACAAACCACCAATTAGTTTTCTTTAAAAATTTCATTTTAACATCACATTTTCGTTAACAAAAAAAAAAAAAAAAAAAATGTCTTCCGCAAACTACTCAAACATAAATTCTGTATCTATTGCTAACAGTATAGGTTCAGGTACTCGAGCACCCATTCTTATTCCCGAAGAATATAAATCATGGGTAGGTCGTATGAATCTTCATCTCAATTCCATAAGTGAAGACGTGTGGAAATGTGTAGACGGATCTCTACCAGATAACATGACCTCTCTTACGAGTAACCTGGATATACTGAATGAAAGGAAGAAACTCGAACTTCAAGCCAAAAAGGAGCTTGTTTCTGGAATACCCCACAGTATTCTAAGCCAAATGAATGATATAATCCTTTTAACTGCAAACCAAATTTGGCAAACTTTGAAAAATCGTTTTGAAGGAAATGAGAGAATCATTGGAAACAAGAAAACATCTGTTTTAAACGAATTTGACAACTTCAAAATGTTTTCACATGAGACCATCCATGATGCTCATGACAGATTCAATCTCATTACCATCAAAATGAATAATCTTGGCATCAAAAAGTCACAGCATGAAATAAACCTCAAATTTTTAAACAACCTTTATGAAAGCTGGAAAATGGTCAAACTAATCATTCAGGGAAATCCGGCAATTCATACTGAATCTTTGTACAATCTGTACGGAGAATTACAATCGTATGAATCATCGATTGACCCACCAACGTCTACTTCTTTTGGAGGACCACTTGCTTTGTTGTCAACCTCCTCTCAAAACCAAACACATTTTCATGATCAAAGTCAAAGTGATTTAAATCAAAACCAAGCTTTTTCAAGTAATTCTTGTGACTTGTCTGATCCAAATAATGAAGCTGATTACCAACAATTGTGCGCTTTGGTAGCAAACACTAATCTCGAAAGATTTTTGCCACATCATAATCAATCAAACTTCAGACCAAATTTTCAACAAAGATCAACTTTTGGACAAAACTTTCAGAATCGCGGTTTTCAAAATAATCACAACTCTTATAATAACCAAAGTTCTGGATTTCAGCAAAATCATTCTAAACCATCTCAACAGAAACAAACTCAAACATCTGAAAGATCACCCGTTAAGAGCCAAAAGGCTGACAATAACGATGATGATGATGAAGTAATCATTTGTCACAAATGCAAAGGACTAAATCATTATGCCCGAGATTGTCGAGCCAAAATCAAAGTCAAAGACTCAGCCTACTATGCACAAAAAGCCGAAGAGCTGAAGAAACAAGAACAGAAAGCAAAACAAAAAGCTTTGATGGCATTCCACGAACCTAGCGTGGAATACTGGCCAACTTCTGATGATGAAACCGACACTGAACCCGCTCAATCAAACTTCTGCTTCATGGCTGACAATGAACCAACCACAAGAGCTCCATATGTCATCGATCAGGTATGGTCTATGATCTCAGATCTCGGTCTTTCAAGAACACCATTTGAGTCCCACATGACTAAGATTGAGAACAGTCTAAAAGCTGATCTCAGACTGTATCATGACACAATAGTTAAATCTGATATCTACAAATCTGAATTACAAACCTTGCAACTCAGATTTGGAGAATCCACAAGGACTAGAGACAAACTTGAAAGAGACATTGAACGAAAATCTGAAGAAAATAATCACATCCTAGAACAATTAAATGAAGCTCTAAAACAAAAAAGGGACTTAGAAATAAAAAATCAATCTGTTATTTCATCTGAAATAAAAGATACCTTAGAAAAGGAAGTCCTTCAGTTAAAACAAAAGGTTCAAGATTTAACTGACAACAACACTAGTTTAATTCTAAAACTAGATGATTCTTCAAAGCAAATCAAATTTCTTGAATCCGAAAATCAAAGATTTCAAGGAAAACTGGATTCTATCAATATTGCCAGAAAATTGAGTGATGATGTTTTCACTAAAGCAAATAACTTAGGAACTGGCAAAATTGATACGAATTATAAACCGGGAATTGGAAGAGAATCTTTTGAAAATGAAGAGACTGAAAAGAAAAATGGGAAAATTTGTGAAAACTCTAAATCGCCTCTACCAGATTTTTTCTTATCTGCTAATGAGGACGATTCAGATGACGAAACAGTTATCAACTGTAGCCCAGATGATACTGCTTTCACGGTTTCCAAAAAGTCTTTCAAAAGAGTCTTAAAATCTGAATCAGATTCTGCTAGTTCAGTAACTCATCAATTGAGATCTACTAAACTAACAATGAATGATGGCACAATCAAACTTGAAAATTTCTTAAATGGAGAAAATTCTGATCATCAAAATGGCAGTACTTCTGTTCCAACTGTCTTTCCCTCTTTAAACTCAACCTTTATTGGAAAGAATAATCTGGGACAAAAGTATTCAAAGAAACAACAGACAAATAAACAAACCATTCAAGCTGTCTGTAAACCAAAAGAACAAAGCAGGCCCATTGTTTTCAAAGAAAAACCTTTGAAACCAAGCGCTGTGCCACAAAACCAAACCTTTAATCCAAAACAAAAACATTTTCAAAAACCGACTCAAAGTCACTTTCAGAAGATAAATTTCAATCTCTCAGGGAACTTTCAGAAACCATCATTTCACCAAATTCCATTCCATCATCAAAGTGTTTTCCAAAACCATTCAGATCCAAGATACAAAGAAAGGTTATCAAACAGATCTTCACATATAGGATACCTTTCACAAAATCAAAGACCATTTCAAATGACAGGTTTTCAAAAACAAATCTCACTTTGGGAAAACCTAATAAATCAACTTAAACCTCAACAGTTCCGTCCAATCAACAAATATTACAATGATTCCAAGTTATCAAAAACCATTAACAAATCAGGACCCACCATGGTTTGGGTACCTAAAATTTCTGTCTAATTGCAGGCATTTTGTGCTGGAGAGCCCAAGGATGGCACATGGTATATCGATAGTGGCTGCTCCAAGCATATGACAGGAAACCAAAGCTTTCTACGAGACTTCAAACCCACAGAATCCAAACAAGATGTCACTTTTGGAAATAACATGACTGCAAGAATCAAAGGTTATGGAAACATAACAAATGGTCACTTCACCATCAAGAAAGTAGCATATGTTGACGGCCTGAAACACAACCTAATCAGCGTATCACAACTTTGTGACAACAATCATGAAGTTCTTTTCACCAAACAACGAAGCATAATCACAGATGCCAAGACCAAAGCCATTCTAGTTAATTCTGATCGTCTAGGCAACATGTATCCACTAGATATGGACCTTATCTATGGAAAACCAGACATCTGTCTCTTGTCCAAAGCTTCAGCTGATATTAGCTGGTTGTGGCATCGTCGTCTTTCCCATCTCAATTTCGGCTACATCAACAAGTTGATTGCAAATGATCTTGTTCACGGACTTCCACTTCTGAAACTTGATAATGAAACTCTTTGTGCAGCTTGTGAAGGAGGAAAACTGTCCAAATCCTCTCATAAAAGCATTCCTGAATCTAGTGTATCCGAACCACTAGAATTACTGCACATTGATCTTTGCGGCCCTGCAAAAACCCAAAGCATAAAAGGGAAGAAATACATCCTTGTTATTATTGATGATTACTCACGTTTTACTTGGGTTTTCTTTTTAAGGCTAAAGTCAGAAGCACCTGAAGAAATGATCAACTTCATCAAACAGATTGAATTAAAGCTCAAACGACCCATTCGAAGAATCCGCAGTGATAATGGTTTAGAGTTCAAAAACATAACTCTAGACTCATTTCTCAAAAACAAAGGCATCGAACACAACTTCTCAGCCCCTTACACTCCTCAACAAAACGGCGTTGTTGAAAGAAAGAACCGAACTCTGTGCGAAGCTGCAAGATCAATGCTCATCTTTGCTGATCTGCCACAATACTTCTGGGCAGAAGCAATAGCCACAGCTTGCTATACTCAAAATCGTTCTTTAATCAATAAACAACTTCATAAAACACCATATGAAGTCATTAACAACCGAAAACCAAACATCAAATTCTTTCATATTTTTGGTTGTCGATGCTTCATAAAGAATAACAAAGATCACCTCTCAAAATTTGAATCAAGATCAGACGAAGGAATTTTCCTTGGTTACTCCTTTACCTCAGCTGCTTATCGAGTACTGAATAAACGTACTAGAATAATTGAAGAAAGCACCGATATTCATTTCGATGAATTTTATGTCAGGAAATTAGATCGTAAACATTTTGGCTCTAAAATGATCGATAATATTTTTCAAAATCCAATTCAACAAATACCTTCTACGGACATAGAAATTGATCTTGATTTACTTTTTGAACAACCCAAAACCGCTTATAATTCTGAATTTCTAACATCTTCTACTTTTCCTACAGGAAACTCCGATGCAGAAACTTCACAATCAAACCAAGAAAATACAGATCAAGTCGAGGGGGAATTACCAACACCAAATCCCTCGTTGAACACTCCCAATCCATCTGTTCAAAATGATCCCAGTGCATCATCTATGGGGGAACCTTCATTACCTCATACTCACCCTATAATCCAAAAAAACATATCTGACAACAACCAAAATCTATTCCCAACAGAATCACCTGACCAAGAAGAACAATGGGACATAGAAACACCAATCGAAATACCTGAAAAAACTCGCCTAAACAAATGGACCAGGAATCATCCTACAAACCAAATCATAGGAGATCCCAATTCTGGTATTCAAACAAGAGCCGCTACCTTAAATGAATGTTTATACGGAGCATTCTTATCTATGACCGAACCCAAAACCATCCATTCAGCTCTCAAAGATCCAGACTGGGTCAAAGCCATGCAAGAAGAACTAGCTGAATTCGAAAGAAACCAAGTATGGGATCTTGTTCCTACCCCTCCAGATGTTACTGTAGTAGGTTCAAGATGGGTTTTCAGAAACAAAACTGATGATCAAGGCATAGTTTGTCGAAACAAAGCAAGACTTGTCGTCAAGGGCTATTCTCAACAAGAAGGAATCGATTACGATGAAACTTATGCTCCAGTTGCAAGACTCGAAGCCATTCGTATCTTTCTAGCATATGCAGCACACAAGAACTTCAAAGTTTACCAAATGGATGTAAAATGTGCATTTTTACATGGAGACATTGATCGTGATGTGTATATTCAACAACCTCCAGGTTTTGAAGATCCACAGTTCCCAAATCACAGTTTTAAGTTACAAAAAGCAGTTTACGGCTTAAAACAAGCACCTCGAGCCTGGTATTCAACATTGTCAACATTTCTAGAAGAATCAGGATTCAAAAGAGGTTCAATTGATCAAACTCTCTTTCGTAAAATTTTTAATAAACATCTGTTAATCGTTCAAATATATGTCGATGACATTATTTTCGGTTCTACTGATGAATCCTTGAGTATCAAGTTTGCAGATTTGATGAAGAGCAAATTTGAGATGAGCATGATAGGAGAAATGACTACTTTTCTTGGACTACAAGTCAAACAATCATCAGATGGAATTTTCATCAATCAAGAAAATTATGTTAAAAATCTTCTAACTCGTTTTTCTCTTGACAAATCAAATACAGCAAAAACCCCAATGTCCCTTGGTTACAAATTAGATGCAGACTTAAATGGCAAGCCTGTTGATCAAAAGAAATATCGAGGAATGATAGGATCACTCCTATACCTCACAGCCAGCAGACCCGACATCATGTTCTCTACATGTGTCTGTGCCAGATACCAAGCCAATCCTATGGAATCTCATGCCATAGCTGTGAAAAGAATTTTCAAATATCTTAAAGGAACTCCATCTCTTGGCCTTTGGTATCCAGCTAACTCTGATTTTCAGCTTAATACCTTCACCGACTCCGACTATGGAGGATGCAGACTAGACAGAAAAAGCACATCTGGTTCTTGCCAATTTCTTGGAGGCAGACTGGTAAGCTGGACTTCAAAGAAACAATCATGCGTGTCCACTTCAACTGCAGAAGCAGAATATGTAGCTGCCGCAAGCTGCTGTTCACAAGTCATGTGGATGCAAACTCAATTACGTGACTATGGCTACAAAGTATCACAAATTCCCATATTTTGTGACTCAACCAGCGCAATCGCCATTTCTCACAATCCAGTGCACCATTCCATGACAAAGCACATCGATATTCGATATCATTTTCTCAAAGATAATATTCAAAAAGGTCATATCGAATTGCACTTCATAAACACAGAAGATCAAATTGCCGATGTCTTTACTAAGGCACTAGACGAAACCAAGTTTCAATACTTCCTAGGCCGTCTAGGAATGTTGAATCCAGATAACATCCATCCCTAATCTCTTACTTTTTGTTTGTACATAAGAGTGTTTACTTTCTTTTGAAAACAAAAATCCAAAAACATTCAAATAACCAACATTTCCAAAAACATTCAGAAAAACAAATCTTCAAAAATACAATAAAAAAACTTGTCATAATAAGCTTTTATAGAACCATGTGATTAACATCTTCTTGACTAAATTTTCAGATACTTATGCTCGATGAATGTTCTCAGTTATATTGATTCTTAATTAAAGAGAAGGTTCAAATTTCAAACTTTTTTGTTATGTACATTCTCCTATTCCCTTTGAATTTATTTCAATTTATAACGATTTTATCTGTAAAGGGACATAAGATCAGGAGATTCAGATGAAAACCAAACCCATGTGAGAAATTGTGCCTCGTCTTTAATTGCTAAGTGGAATTCATTTCTGTGAGCAAAGGTGTTTTCATTATGACTTATAGGATTTATACTCTTATACCGTGATGCTAGTCTCATTTTTGCTTAGATATCAAAATGACCAGGGACGATACCTTCATTTCCTTATATATTAGACAAAATGTCTATTATATCACATATCCCTATTCTCAATCAAACCACTTCAAAGAAAAGACTCATCATCTGGCATAACGAATCTGACAAATGAAGAAACGACAAAGTCATATCCAACAAAAGCTGTCAACAAATCACAATTGGTAACCACATCAGATATCTTTTACACAATGTGTATTCGCACAAATCAAGAAAAGATAAAGACAAAGGTGAACACCTCACCAAAGAAAAAGAAGATTTACAACAACAATCCATCAAGACAGACACCTCTCAAAACAACAAATTCTCAAAATGCTTTATCAAATATAGCTGATCAAAACCGAAGATTTACCGGGATACTGTAGCCTTCATAATTGAATATTCTTAGTTGCAAAATGCACTATGAATATTTCTAAACCCCTCTACATGTACTTTCCGACGGAGAGAGAGTGAACATCAATGGCATGAATGAAGAAACCCTCTGAGTAATGCCGAAACCAGTCTTATGTGATTGATTATCTAATATGAAGACCAAGTGACTAAAGTATATAGGTATAAATCCACATTAAGCATAAGTCAACACCTTCAAACTGAGAGATATCACTCATCTTTAGTGATTAAACACCCGTTCTGCACCCAGAACAAACAAACACCTCAGTCAAGTGTGAGCTATACCTATGAGCGTTCATCTGATTCGACCTATTAAGATCACTTGTCGTCTTTATAAATGCTATAAAAATCTTAAGGAATATTATGAAAATACATATACAAAAACCTTTTGATAATCGAACTCGAGACTTTGATTCAGAAACAAATATTCTTGACAAACATTTTTCAAAACACAAGTAAAATCTAGTCACACTCTTTCAAAACAAGTGATATGGTTTTATAAATGTCTTATCCAAATTTCAAGAATTTCAATCAAACATTTTACTCCTCATTTCATTAATGATCACATAGGGGGAAATTGTTGAATAATGTTTTTTATGTTTTTATGTGACCATCACTGAAATAAGTCGAAATGTTTTTATTAACAGTTTATTTCAGATTGCATAAATTCGAGATCAACCAAACCGGAGAAAATGACGCTATGTACCAAAGAGCAAAAATGTCACCCAGCGACAGAAATCGCGACCCAACAGCTCATGTGTCGCGAAATGAAGAAAATCAAAACAAAAGAAGAAAAAGGCTGTAACAGTGTATATCGCGACCCGATCCAACCCAGATCGCGACCCGATCTAAGTGACAAACACGTGACGCTTTGCTGACCAAGGATCGCGAGCCTATGGCAACCCGACGAGATCGCGACCCGATCTTTATCCCATCGCGACCCGATCTCAGCGACCAGCTCCACCGAGACGGGTAGTGGCCAGCACAAAAGCAGGGAACAACTTGAGATCACGACCCGATCTTCCATCAATCGCGACCCGATCTAGATCGCGACCCGATCTTTATCCCATCGCGACCCGATCTCAGCGACCAGCTCCACCGAGACGGGTAGTGGCCAGCACAAAAGCGGGAACCACTCGAGATCGCGACCCGATCCCATAAAGATCGCGACCCGATCTCCGCTGGAACAGACTATAAATAGATGCTTCATTTTGCTGATTTCTACACAACATATACAACATACACTTACTATTCTCAAGCATACTCACGACCAGAAGCCTCAAAATTCTATAATCTCTGCATTTGGCAACGAGGATCAAACCGCAAAACCGCAATAAACAAAACCTCCTCCCGACACCTAACCTCAAACCTCCAAACAACCATTACCCGACACCAAACTCCAAACCTCTAAACAACCCTTACCCGACACCAAAAATCACCAAAACCTCATCTTACCGTGAAGAACAAGAAATCGACATATCAAGAAAAACGCTATCTTCCGCAACTATCGATAAGTTCTTTTAAAATTATATGTGTCGTTATTGATTTATTTAAACTGTAATAAATCAACTGTACCAAACTTCCAATACACCCGAATTGAACCGTGACAACGAAAACATATGTGGACTGTATTTAACCGAGACATTTAACTTCTAACTTCTAACTTTTTTACTTATTGTAAAAACACGTTATCGTTGATAATGGCGTTTATTACATTTAACATCTAATTTCTAACTTCTAACTTCTAACTTCTAACCTTTTTATTTATTGTAAAAACACGTTATCGTTGATAATGGCGTTTATTACATCTAACCTTTAACTTCTAACTTTTACTTTATTTACCGCTTTCTGTCTATTTAAATATTGTCTAGTTTAGATTTACCGCTTTATTTTATTCCGCAACTCTTATTTATTCCGCATAATATAGATATAATACATATCTGTCACACGGTAATAGGCTTAAAAAACCTTGTTCGTGGAGATCAGTTATCGTATTTTTCAACATTTCTATACTTGAAAATAGTATTACGTAGTTTTATTCTTGTATGAAACAGTGTAAATAGATGTTTACTCGTAGACCAATCGTAGATTTAATCCTGTAAAACTCATATGTATAAGTAAACCATACTTATATTTATATAATTGATAAAACATAGTTTTAATTTCCATAGAACCAGTGTGTATAAGTAAAAACCATACTTATAGTTGTAACTTGTTAAAATGTAGTTTTAATACCATAAAACTTGTATGAGGAGTCTCTTTCATTGTATATTTCTACGTAAACAATTTATAAAGTTGATTTCCCATGCGAGACGCCTTATAACCATACTGTGACCATGTAGGCCTGCTTCGACGTTCTTCAGGCGTCGGACTGTTATGACATTTGTTGTAACACCACGATACCTTTGTTAAGTATTAATATGTTAATCATAGTGTATTTATGATTTAATATGGTGTTCTAAGTATTAGAAAGTTAATACTAGTAAAAGGGTAATTTGGTCATTTTACCATAAAAGAGTAATTTGGTCATTTGACCATGGGAAGGACCAAATATGTAAAAATATTGTTTGCTTGTGGCAAAAGTATAAAGAATGAAAGTTTTATTGTAATAAAATGTGAGAAAAGTGCCATAAGTTCAAGAAAATGAACTTAGGGACTAAATTTGTAAAGTTGGAGGTATACATAGGAGAGTTGACTCTCCATTTGTGGCTGAACGTTTGAGAAGAATCGGGAATTGGTTTTGAGAGCTAACTTCTGGAAGTTCACAGGAGTTGAAGCATGGAATCGAAATCATAGCTTGGAATTTGAAGTTTGCAAGCAATTAAGGTTAGTTCTTTGAAACTTTAACCTAAGTAATTGATGTGTCCTTCACGGGATGGATTGGAAACTGAAATTCCAGTTATCATCCAAGAGGTTCACATGATTTTTAAGCTTCAACATGTTTATGTTGTAAGCATATGGGTAAAACATCAAAGTATGTTGTTATTGTTGAAAATTTGGAACTTTGCTCAATAACCCTAGAATACATGTTTATATGATCTAGTGGATTCTAATGGGTTCTAATGAGTTCCAGATGTTGCTAGAGATGAGAATAATCAGTAGAAGTGATTATAACTTGATAATTTCGGTTTTGGACCAAAAATGTGAAAAACGGGAATTTCTAGAAATGGATTGGAATTACCAATTCCATTGTTTAGAAACTGAAATAAATGAATGGTTTTTGTCCTGGAATAAGTTCCTAGTGATTAAGTCAAGAATTAAGGACTTAACAAGAGAAAATGGGATTTTATAGCATTAAATCGGAGCTTTCTGGCCTGCTGTTCAGCGATCGCGACGCGACCACATGGTGGATCGCGACGCGAAGTCGCGCCAGGTGAATATGCAAGAATTGCTCCTGCCTTCTGTTAAGGTTTGGTCCAATTTTGGGACTTGGTGCTAGACTTGCCCGTTTGACCTGAGATTTTGAACATAGGTCTAATATGGTATGAAACTTCGTAGAAAATTGTCGGAATACGTATATGACCTCCCGAAGGTACTATAGTAAAATATGCGTATTTCGGGAAAAATTTATAATTTGTAAAAAGATGGTAAGTGAAAGTTATCATCTAGAAATGGTCCCCAATTGTGTTATATTGGACTCTTGTATATTAGAGTCAACTGAAATGGTGATTAACCTATGATCATTTGGTATATAAATGAATATATAGGTATGGGACAAATGGTTGTGGTGTATGCAAGAGAATGAAACAACCGGAATTAAATGCAGCAAGTATCCAGGTGAGTAATCTCACTTATATCATATATGATATGTGTTGATTGAACTGTTACAGATTGAAACAGCTTTGGGGGACGAAAATGATATTTAATCTTGAAACTAAACGGTGCGGTCTTAGGACCATGATTTTGGGTTATCAAACCTAAACTGGTGCGGCCTGCGGGCTATGATATAAACGATGAAAACTGTTGGTGCGGCCATAGGGCTATGACTTGATTATTTAAAATGTTTTGGTGCGGCCTATATGGCTATGATATTGGATGTTATATCCAACTGGTGCGGCCTATATGGCTATGATATTGGATGTTATATCCAACTGGTGCGGCCTATATGGCTATGATATTGTTATATGAAAATGGTGCGGCCTTATGGCTATGATATTGGATGTATATCCAACTGGTGCGGCCTATTTGGCTATGATAATAATTATGAAACTGTTTGGTGCGGCTTATATGGCCAGGAAATATGGTGCAGTCACTTGTGACTAAGAAACATGGGACAGAAATGGTTAGATATGATTAAATGTGCAAATAACTGACGTGGCTTGACAATTACAGGTTATTATGGTTCAGCCTGTAAGGCTATGATGTAGGATGTGAAATCCTAAGAGATATACGATCAGCCAGTAAGGCTAAGAGTTTGGATCCGAAATCCAAATATATATACGTTTAGCCGGAGGAGGCTATCGAATGGGACCTTGTGTTGAAAAGATGAGTCAGAAGAGATTCATCATATATAGGGAATTAAATATGAATGTATTTCTTATACATGTTATTTGCAGATATGATTACTCACTGATCTTTATAGCTCACGTTATCTGTTAAATGTCCCTGCAGGTTAGCATGATCCCGATAAATGAAAAGATAGAGTCCGTGACTAAAGAAGTGGGACTTTTAGAGGTTGTCAGCAGCAGCCCGGCTTCAAAGGAGATTACGGTATTTTATACTCTCCTTGATACACTTGTACCCGTTTTTAATAAAATATACCCCTTTTGTAATGGTTTTATGTATTGAAACCTTTGGTTTAAATGAAAATTTTTCAGGGGTGTTTTTGTTTTAAAAGCCGGGCGTTACAAGTTGGTATCAGAGCCGTGGTTTAAGTGAACTAGGTGTCTATAGAGTAGATTCCTGGACTTAAACCTTGAGATAATAGACATGATGTATAGTTAGGTGTATATAAATTGTTATTATACATATATAACCTAACCGTTGCTGACTTCTGATGTATAAGAAGTATGAGCAGTGAATATTATCGGGAGGAATTTAGGGCGTGGAGCTTTAAGAGGTGGACCAGCCCTTTCTCAAGGCTCCATTGAACGAGGGGCAAAGAGACAAGTAGTATAAAAATCCACATGACAAGCAATAGTAGCTGATGTGGTCAGAAAAAGAAATTGGTTGCTCACCATGAGTGATATTCAAGGTGAAAGAAAAGTAGTTGAGACTACAAGAAAAACAGAAAAATACTAGTGGACGCTTCAGAAGAAGTTAATACGATTCAGGTCCAACCTTAAAGGGAAGGGACCAAAACGAAAAAGGTGATGCGGTGTAAGAAGTGCAGGAAAAGCACTCAGAAAATTGTAGAGTTGAGACTCTACCGTTGAATTGTTGAAAACGTAGAAAACTGGAGCATATTGCTCGAGTCTGTTGGATGGAACGGAAGTGTTTCCAGTGTGGAGCTATAGATCACTTTCCTATGAAATGTTCACATGCTAAATGTGGAGAAATGGGTGATAAGCCCAGGAAAGAACGGGGAGAAATGAAAGAAGAAACGAACGGTCGAAAAGGACCAATGGTACCATGAGTATTCTAGGGAACCGTGGAAGAAGCTCGTGAGAAAACTGATATGGTCTCAGATATAATTGTTTTGAATGTAATCCCCGTGTACACTATATTTGATCCATGAAGCTATGCTTTGGATCGGTGACTTTGATGTCTTGTCTGAATATTTCATCAACAATTATGGATGAAAGTTTGGAAGTAGCTATAGCAGATAGAAAATATGTTTAAGATATTGAATACCTGGAAGGTAGTCTGCCTAGGATTTATGGGACCATTTTTCCCTATAAATCTGAAGCCGATGACTACCAATGAATCTGAAGTAATTGTGCGTATGAATTGGTTAGCAATGAATGATGCTAACATAAATTGTAAAAGATGAACAATATGATTCTAAAATCAGAAATGAAACAGATGAAAATCTACAGTGAATAACCGTTGTTGAGAATACCGGTTACTTCACTTTGCTTAAACTCGGAGAAGAGTTAGTAAAGGAAGGATGTTTTAGTTGGCATATGTAGTATGGGCCAAACTAAATAAAGTGGCGATAAAAGTGTAAAACTTTAAATGAATTCTTGGATGTTTCTTCCGAAGAACTTCCAAAATTACTGCCAGATTAATGAGAAGAGTTTATGATTAAACTGGTTTTGGGAGCCGTTTCTGTTACTTAGGCTCTATACTGATTAGCATCTGCAGAGATGGCAGAATTGGAAAACAATCAGAAGAAAATTTTGAATCGGGGTCTCATATGACCGAATGTGTCATCGTGTAGAGCCCTATCTTATTTGAAAAGAAGAAAGACAAGTTGATGTGTATGTGCATTGACTACCGAGAATCTGATATTCTCGAAACCAGAATGAATATGATGTAAAATTGTGCTAAATATTGGAGTTACTTCGTTGAGAAAAGTGATATGCGAAGTTTTCCAAGTATGAAATTTAGCTAAAAGAAGTTTCAATTCTTTGAGCATGTTAATAGTGCCAAAGATGATAAAGTAGATCCAGTGGAAATGATGCTGTGATAAAACGGGAATCGCCTGAGGAATCTGACTAAAATTTGTAGTTCCTTAGATTGGCGGGTTATTATAGGAGAGTTGTAGAAAACTGCTTCTTGATTGCTGTCTAGTTGACTAAAGTTGACCAAGAAAAGTGAAAAGTTTGAGTGGGTAGAAAGACCACAAATATCTTTTCAAAGTTTGAGACAAACTTTGTGTGAAGCTCCGGTGTTAGCATTATCGCTAAGCGGAGAAGATAAATTGTTTTACAGAAATGCAACCAGAGTTAACTTTGGATACATAACATTGCAGTAGCAATTATGATTTTGGTATTGAAGCTTTGAAGACACTACTTATGTGGTGTAAAGCTTACTGTTTATACGGATCATAAAAGTTTGAAGTACTTAATTGATCAAAAAGAAGCTGAATATGAGATAGCAAAGATAGAAGGGTTACTTAAAGATTTCGGTTGTGAAATCTTGTACCCTCTCAGTAAAGCAAATGTGGTTATAGATGCCTTGAGTTGAAAAGAGTATCTTTTGAAAGATACAACCACATGCGTGAATGTGGCGAATTGATTACCTGAGTTGATTCGGGTAGCACAGAAAGAAGTGTGCAAGTCTGAAAACGTGAAAAAGTGAATGAATGATTGGATATTAGGAGAAGCTAGTTGGAAACTCACGGCGATTGAAAACCCTTGGGGTTGTGTATGTGGGTTCCAAATCGAAGCAGGATATGAAATTGGTCCTTAAAAGATGTATATTGTAGTAGATATGCAATATACCCGGGGCAGTACCAAACCGTATAGGATGATAAAACCTATGTATTGGTAGCCGGGAATGAAGAAAGATATTGAAAGATACGTGAAAAAGTGTTTGACTTGTGTGCAAGTAATGTCAAACCACTAGAAGTATGCAGAGAAATTTAGCCGTTGTGGGTCCCAGGGAAGAAATAGGACGATATTATTATAGACTTTGTAATAAAGTCTCTGCAAGTACCGTGTGGGTATGATACCACATGGGTAATAGTAGACTAGTTGATGAAATCAGCGTAAATTTATGCCGACTAGTGAGAAAATCAAGATCGAAAAGTAGCGAAAAGTTATATAGATAAAGTAATTTGTCGACGTGAGTTACCGGTATCGATTGTATCGGGCTGAGATAAAAGAATTATTCGTTGATTTTGGCATAAATCCCAAGAATAATTAGTTCAAAAGTACTAGTAAGTACTGTATATGATTTGCAGATTGATAGACGAGGCGAGATAATGATGCAGACTTTAGAAGATATGCATTGAACTTGCATAATAGACCTTGGCGGAAGATGAGAAGATCGTCTATCTTTGGTAGAACCCGTAGATAATAACAGTTTTCGTACCAGCATTCAGATGGCTCGTATAATGCATAGTATGGAGTATCGTGTTGCACGCCGATTTGCTAGACTGAAGTTGGGGAGAAGCCGTTGGCTGGACCCGAGATTGTACCCCAAACAGAAGAAAAGATTAGGCAAATTCGAGAAAGCTTGGAAATAGACAAAAATCGACAAAAGTAGTATGCGGATTGCCGAGTAAAACCGTTGAAATTCCAAATGGGGAAAGATGACAGTGTTCAAAGTATCCCCTTAGAAAGACTAAATTGTTTTGGGAAGAAAGGGAAGTTGAGTCCTCGTTTTATTGGACCTTTCAGTATATCCCAAAAGTAAGAACTGTGGTGTACTAATTGAAGTTTCTTGATGAACATCAAGATATTCATAATGTTTTCCATGTGTCTCAATTACGGAAAACATTGCGTGATGAATACCTCTTGCTGAAATTGAGGTAGATGAGAAGTTAAGGTAACCGGGACAACCCAATAAGGTGTTTGACCGGAAGATAAGACAGCTACGAGATAAGAAGACTAGTATGGTTAAAGTGCTTTGGCAATACCATAGAAGTTTCACATGATATGGGAAACCGAAATTGTAATGAGAAAGAATTACCCTCGCTTGTTTGTATGATTTCGGGGACGAAATCTTTTGAAGGATGGGAGAATTTGTAACACCACGATACCTTTGTTAAGTATTAATATGTTAATCATAGTGTATTTATGATTTAATATGGTGTTCTAAGTATTAGAAAGTTAATACTAGTAAAAGGGTAATTTGGTCATTTTACCATAAAAGGGTAATTTGGTCATTTGACCATGGGAAGGACCAAATATGTAAAAATATTGTTTGCTTGTGGCAAAAGTATAAAGAATGAAAGTTTTATTGTAATAAAATGTGAGAAAAGTGCCATAAGTTCAAGAAAATGAACTTAGGGACTAAATTTGTAAAGTTTGGAGGTATACATAGGAGAGTTGACTCTCCATTTGTGGCTGAACGTTTGAGAAGAATCGGGAATTGGTTTTGAGAGCTAACTTCTGGAAGTTCACAGGAGTTGAAGCATGGAATCGAAATCATAGCTTGGAATTTGAAGTTTGCAAGCAATTAAGGTTAGTTCTTTGAAACTTTAACCTAAGTAATTGATGTGTTATTCACGGGATGGATTGGAAACTGAAATTCCAGTTATCATCCAAGAGGTTCACATGATTTTTAAGCTTCAACATGTTTATGTTGTAAGCATATGGGTAAAACATCAAAGTATGTTGTTATTGTTGAAAATTTGGAACTTTGCTCAAGAACCCTAGAATACATATTTATATGATCTAGTGGATTCTAATGGGTTCTAATGAGTTCCAGATGTTGCTAGAGATGAGAATAATCAGTAGAAGTGATTATACCTTGATAATTTCGGTTTTGGACCAAAAATGTGAAAAACGGGAATTTCTAGAAATGGATTGGAATTACCAATTCCATTGTTTAGAAACTGAAATAAATGAATGGTTTTTGTCCTGGAATAAGTTCCTAGTGATTAAGTCAAGAATTAAGGACTTAACAAGAGAAAATGGGATTTTATAGCATTAAATCGGAGCTTTCTGGCCTGCTGTTCAGCGATCGCGACGCGACCACATGGTGGATCGCGACGCGAAGTCGCGCCAGGTGAATATGCACGAATTGCTCCTGCCTTCTGTTAAGGTTTGGTCCAATTTTGGGACTTGGTGCTAGACTTGCCCGTTTGACCTGAGATTTTGAACATAGGTCTAATATGGTATGAAACTTCGTAGAAAATTGTCGGAATACGTATATGACCTCCGGAAGGTACTGTAGTAAAATACGCGTATTTCGGGAAAAATTTATAATTTGTAAAAAGATGGTAAGTGAAAGTTATCATCTAGAAATGGTCCCCAATTGTGTTATATTGGACTCTTGTATATTAGAGTCAACTGAAATGGTGATTAACCTATGATCAGTTGGTATATAAATGAATATATAGGTATGGGACAAATGGTTGTGGTGTATGCAAGAGCAAGAAACAACCGGAATTAAATGCAGCAAGTATCCAGGTGAGTAATCTCACTTATATCATATATGATATGTGTTGATTGAACTGTTACAGATTGAAATAGCTTTGGGGGACGAAAATGATATTTAATCTTGAAACTAAACGGTGCGGTCTTAGGACCATGATTTTGGGTTATCAAACCTAAACTGGTGCGGCCTGCGGGCTATGATATAAACGATGAAATTTGTTGGTGCGGCTTTAGGGCTATGACTTGATTATTTAAAATGTTTTGGTGCGGCCTATATGGCTATGATATTGGATGTTATATCCAACTGGTGCGGCCTATATGGCTATGATATTGGATGTTATATCCAACTGGTGCGGCCGATATGGCTATGATATTGTTATATGAAAATGGTGCGGCCTTATGGCTATGATATTGGATGTATATCCAACTGGTGCGGCCTATTTGGCTATGATAATAATGATGAAACCGTTTGGTGCGGCTTATATGGCCAGGAAATATGGTGCAGTCACTTGTGACTAAGAAACATGGGACAGAAATGGTTAGATATGATTAAATGTGCAAATAACTGACGTGGCTTGACAATTACAGGTTATTATGGTTCAGCCTGTAAGGCTATGATGTAGGATGTGAAATCCTAAGAGATATACGATCAGCCAGTAAGGCTAAGAGTTTGGATCCGAAATCCAAATATATATACGTTTAGCCGGAAGAGGCTATCGAATGGGACCTTGTGTTGAAAAGATGAGTCAGAAGAGATTCATCATATATAGGGAATTATATATGAATGTATTTCTTATACATGTTATTTGCAGATATGATTACTCACTGAGCTTTATAGCTCACGTTATCTGTTAAATGTCCCTGCAGGTTAGCATGATCCCGATAAATGAAAAGATAGAGTCCGTGACTAAAGAAGTGGGACTTTTAGAGGCTGTCAGCAGCAGCCCGGCTTCAAAGGAGATTACGGTATTTTATACTCTCCTTGATACACTTGTACCCGTTTTTAATAAAATATACCCCTTTTGTAATGGTTTTATGTATTGAAACCTTTGGTTTAAATGAAAATTTTTCAGGGGTGTTTTTGTTTTAAAAGCCGGGCGTTACAATTGTCACCTCAGACCCATCGATCTAGCTGTAGCGAGCAGCTCAGGTGCGCGGTTGTCAATCCCGTATAGATCTATACACAAATATCACGCTCTCTTACCGAGACTCTGGTTATAAATTTCAGGACTTATAGTATGTACTTAAATAAGCACTGTGAAGACCCGTCTCACAAAAATGTATGTATCAATCAACTTGTTATTCGTATATGAAAAACCCTTGTATTTGCCCATTATCATTTTTTTCATGATAATATAGTAATGTATAATTATATATTTTTATATAATTATTTTGTCTTGTTCAAAATGTCATAGTAACCTTGTGTCCATAAACTATTCCTATAATAGTCTATTTTTAGTATTCTGTCGTAAAAAGCGTATATTTACAAATATATGTGAAATAACTTATTTAGATGGTTATAAAGAACTTCTTTTAAGATATATTATCCACAATAGTGGTGAAATAAATTGGTTATACCCATTATTAATTCCAATATAATATTTCATGACTATCAAATAAAGAACGGCCAGGTAGAAGATCAAATGGAGAGGCAGGACCCTTTCAGCGTATAAGCCTTTCGGAAATCCAACAACCTAGCCCAAATGATCGGCCTAGACACCGCCCTCGTAAGTAGATCATTCAATATTATTTTTGGAACTATAATTGAATTGTTGTCATAATGATGTTTACAAAATTTACATTTTGTTTACTACTGTTACAAATGAGTCTAAATAGCTATTTTTATAGTATAACTTGTATTCTCCTCCTTAAAAACTTGAATAAATATAAAAAGAAGGGGTATGAACTCACCTCAATGTCGACTAGGATCTTATCGCCAATTGTTGCTAGATCGTCCGACTCTTCGTGCTTCTAACTCGAACTCACTATATTTATAACTGAAATATTTACTTCTAACGCTCATTCTTCGTATATCTCTCTATACGTATCGAAGAACTTGTTTGTGTGATTTGAATGACTAGAATGAGGCTATATTTATAGTAGATTTATTTTCGTATTGCGGCCCTCAAGATACAGATATATGACTTTTATGGCTTTTAGAATTTGATTATGACAAAACATACCCTTAAAATACTCTTTAAATAGATTTAATAGTTTTTATATAAAATGAATGATTTTTGTTTATAGAAATATGATTTACAAAATCGTAGTTTAATAATATCAACTTTTTAACTAAAAGTCTTTAACGAATTTACGAAAGGGTATTAATTGTAAGTTTAATAAAAATATAGGGTTTAAATGTAAATACAATGTCATTTTAAAGAAAAAGAAAATATTAAATATAAAACTAATATCAATAATATTAAATTTTGACGTCAGATTGTTCGTATCGACGATACCGTTTTGACTGTAAAATTTCCGTTTTATAAAACGTCATAATATTATCGATAAACTTAAAAATACGTATTGATTACGTAGTGTTCGAAATGAAAATACGAATTCTTTGAAGGTAAAATGTGTAAAATTGATTAAATAATGAAGTGGGGCCCACAATAATAATAATAATAAATATATTAAAAAAAACCATTTTTTTCAAATCTCCACCTAACGGTGGAGACCAATTTATTTTCAACATTTTTTATTTTTTTTTAATATTATATAAATATTTTAATAACCAAATATCGCTTTCAAGTTAAATTAAACGGTTTTCTATCATAACTTTTTATATATAACGTTTGGTAAAAATATAAATATCTATTCGGAACCGTCGTATTTTTATTTACGTTTTGATATAAAATTTGTAATATTCCGAAGAGTTTTAAACTTTTACCGTTCACTATTCACGCCAGTTACTATTCATGCCGTAATTTTTTTTATTAAAACATCAAGCTCAGCATGGTTTGTTCGTATAATTGACTTAAATTAGCATACATAATATTATAATTTCAAATAATACAACGTAGAGATCATGAAATTTACATTTCACATATTGACCTAACGTACGCTTTGGTTGACTTGAGTTGACTTTCGTTGACTATTTTGACAGTTGTCACATACTCCGCCGTCGATTCCACCATTTCAACCTTTATCCCAACCTTAATCCACAAACCCATTTACATCTGCCATGTCTTGGGGAGCGCCGACCCGCGATGGCACCCCAGTATCTAGACAGCAGAAACCTATTTCCCAACCCATTTCTCAACTAGCACCAGTACTTTTTAAACCTCAAACCACATTCCAACCTATACCACCGCAACATCAATACCAGCAACCACCTTAGCAGCAGTACCAGTATCAAGAGGCTGAGGAGAGATATGATGAAGAAGATGAAGGATGGGTTCCACCAGCACCATGGAACCGAGGTCGGGGACCTCAAAGAAGAGCACAGTATCAGCAACCACCACAAGGTCAGCAGAGATATAATGATCATCACTTTTACGGTAATCCTTCTCAACCATTGTATTTTACACAACCGAGGGGCAATCGGTTGCATCGCACTTCCTGCCACGGGAGTACGATGACTCGTCGCCTATTTCCATTCCTGATGATATAGAATCTCAAGTAAAAATTAGGCCCCAGTTGATAGGAATATTAACTCAATTTAGAGGTTATAAGACTGATGATCCATACAATCACTTGTATGAGTTCATGGCTATCGCAAATGCTAATACTCCTAGATACACCAATAGAGATACTTTTAGGTTAAGATTATTTCCTTTCACATTAAAGGATAAGGCCAAATACTGGTTCACATCTCTTCGACCTAATAGTATCACTAGTTGGGGCCAACTTAAGGCGAAGTTTCTACAAGAATTCTATCCAGTTAGTAGAACCACAGAAGTTAGGCGCGCAATTCAAAACTTTCAACAGAAGCCTGGTGAGGCTTTCCACGAAGTGTTTGATAGATTAAAGGAGTTACTGCGTTCATGTCCGCACCACGAGGTTCCTAGATGGCAGTTAGTGAAGTTGTTCTTTGAAGCAGTAAGTGAGACGCATCAAGCAATGATAAATGCCTCATCAAGTGGGACATTTATGTGGCAAGAGCCAGAGGATGCTTGGAAGTTCTTAGAGCAGTTGAGCTTAGGATTTAAAGTCAGTGGATCCATGAAGGACAATACAGTCTACGTAGCAAACATAGAAGCAGAAAATAAGTGGAAGACAGAAATGCAGAAGGAGCTCAGTGCTGTGACTAAGAAGTTTAATCAAATGCTCGCAAGGTTTCAACAAGAGAAGGGAGCATATGTATTGCATGGGGAAGTTATATGTAATACATGTGGTGAAATAGGACATAATCACAATATGTGCTCAATGACTTAGGAGGAAATTAGTCAAGTGCATGGGTATGGTCAATTCCATAATGCACCACGACCATTCCGGAACAATCAGCAGCGAGAGGTGAGACAACCACCAGTAAGACAGCAGCAGATGCAACCTACGCTTCCAGTAGGAAATATGAACATTGGCATACAGGAAATTTTTGGAATGTTAGTTAAGCTTCAGGAAGTGGAGGATGCCAATTCAAAAGAAATTCTGAGAATAGGGGAGTTGATCATTAAGATGGAGGAAAATAGAGCACAAGAGAAGGCACAACCAGCAAAAGTGCAAGTAAATGAAGTCATCACACTCAGGAGCAGAAAGAAAGTAGATAACTATTGGATTAGGTGTCTAAGCCATGACTAATAATTAGTATTTATCTAATTAATAGTAGCATAGTCCATTTGGGTCGCCCTCATAGTTGGAGGATTGGCAGAAAGTCCGGTAGAGAGAAAGATTGATTTATTATGTGATTAATAAATCAATAGAAATTAAATAAATAGTTTATTAATATATTTAAGTGATAATATATTAATTAGAAACTATAATAATTAATTAGAAATTTTTCTGGAATTAATTGGAATTAATTTGGCAGTTAAATTGATTAATTAAGGTGCATGGACTAAAACTGTAATTATTCAATAGTTGAGTAAGTGACAGTTGAGTGAGTGAGAGTGGTGAACGAAATTATATATGGAAACATATATATTTTCGATTTTGATAATGAGGATAAAAGGGTTTGAATTATTAAGATAAAGGCTTATCTTAATTTGAATTCAAAAAGGTTTATCTTTAAGGTTTATCTGATCACCATTTGGATCCTATAAATAGGGAGGCTCACCCTAACCCTAGAGCCACGATTTTGAAGCTCTCTCTAAAGGTATTTTCGGCCAACAACTCCAAGCTAGGGTGTGACTACATCTGAGGCAAGAGGTTTCTGTTGCTTTGCTTCCAAGATTCGCTAAAGGTTGGTTTTTCTTGATCTTTCTTTTAGTTAATCTTTTTCTGGCCTTTTAGGAATTGTTATAAGTTTAACTAGAAGAAAAACTTAGATCTATATAGGTTGCATGTGAACTTAGGAATTTTAGTTCATAGTTGCAGAAAACCTTTCAGTGGTATCAGAGCTCTTTGGTTGTTTTTCTTGTTAAATTGCTATAACTGCTTTCCTGAAAATTAGGGTTTAATTGTTTATAAACCCTAATGTGGCCAATTTCGAAATTTAGGGTTTGTTTTAGAAACCCTAGCCCCTCCCCTATGATTTGGCGATTTTTTGTGGATTAGGTTAGAAGGTATTCTATTTTTGGTAACTTTAAATTGTTTAAAAGATAAACCTTAAAACCCTTTATCCTAAAAATCGAAATTTAAGGGATTAGGATAGGTTTTAATTAATTTGATTAATTTGATAAAAACCTATCTACTTTTGAATTAATTTAATTAATTTGTAATTAAAAGATAATTCAAGGATTTAATTTAATTTAAAATTTAATTGCTTTAAATTGGCGAAAATTAAATAGATAAATCCTAAAATATTTTAAAATGTTTAAAATATCAAATTTAATTAATTTAATTAATTGGTTAATTAAAAGATAATTAAAATCGATTTTAAGGTTTAATTTAATTTGAAATTTAATAGTTTAAATTGGCAATAAATTAAAAGATAAACCAGAAACAATTTTTTAAATGGTTTAAAAAATTACATCTTATATATATTATAATTAGGGAGTTATTATTATATGTATAAGATTAAAATGGTTAGTCAAATCATTAGTAGGCCTCATTCACGAAGCTGGTCTATAAAGTGGGTATAAGGAGACTGCCTATAAAATGGCGGTCTAATGGGTGAACACTCTCGCCCACCGCTCGCCTGATCAGTGGAAGGTCGTTAGCCGAACATGTTTGATAGGACCACCTAATAATCACTAAAAGTTAATGATTCAAAGTACTAGAACACTTAATAAAATCCCAATCTAGTTACTTTAGGAAAAATGTGAATTGATGCTAATCCATGAAATTGCACATTGGACTTTATGAAACATTGGTGGAACGTGTGTGGTTAACCGGCACGCCAATTGGGGTTCATAAAGAGTTGCAATGGGTTTCCCGGGTATTATCATTGTTGATGGAGCGTGTGTGGTTTACCGGCACATCAATTAGAGATGATAATTAACCCGAGAGTACCAAGCTAATTTGCATGGTTATTCACATCCAGTTTGTGATCCTCGGCATCCCAGTCACAAACAGTGGGGCACATCCGAGATTAAACATGCCATTTAAAAGTTTAATGAATCTCATCAGACCTAGGAATTTCATAAGATGAAATTGATAAGTGTTTATCTACCTTAATGACCATTATGTTGTGATTACGGCATCCCTCTTCACACCATAGTTGGGGTATTTTGGATCCTAGCCTTAATAAATAATATATTGGGTAATTATTTAAAAGGAACAGTTAAACTAATAAATTCTATTTCTTTTATAGATGTCAAGTGTCAATTCTCCTCCTTCTCCTCCTTCACCCATTTCTGAAAGCATCAGAATGCACCTGCTTAATATGGAAAGGCTGACTGGCCTCAACTGTAAAGAATGGCTTCGCAATTGGAGACTGGGTCTCGGCATTGCTGGCAAGCTACATCTCACCGAGTATCCGATCCCAGTTCCACCAGAACAAGTCATCATAAAAGGTTCTTATGATGAATCCGAAGAGATTCGTGACCTCATGCTATCAACCATTGACCCCGAGTTCCGCAAGGATTTTGAATCCTTGGGGCCATATGAGTTGATGCAACTGGTGGAGGAAAGGTTCCAAAAACCAGTTGAAGAGGAACGAGCTAGAATCCTCGGAAGACTTGCAGAGTGCAAGCTAAAGGGAAGAAGTAGCATCAATTCGCATGTTCTTCAGATTGAAGGGTACATAGGCGAGTTATATAAACTTGGTCATCCCATGAGTCAGGAGGAGAGTGTTAACATCCTGCTCGCTTCGCTGACAAATGAGTACGATCTGTTCATTCAGACGTATAGAAAGGAAAACCAGAAAAAGACCCTCATGGAAATGCGTCCACTGTTGACTTTATACGAGTCACTCTTGGACAGGCATAGCTCCAATGGCTCAGCTACTTCTGGATTAAGTCCAGTAAAGAGACATAACAAGAAACGGTCAAGATCGACTGGACATGTCTCAAACTGGGAATCCGCTAAATCGGATACAGTCACGGAAAGATTGGAAGACGCTCCAACTCTTTTGAAAGCTCAGGTATATCTAAAAACCTCAAAACTCCTATTCCAAGATTTCTTGATACATAATGTGACAGTCGCATTTTGGTTTGTATGCAGGGAATCAAGAAGGCACGGGACTCTGGTGCATAGGAGCACATATGGATTGGATCTCCAGCTCATGCAGTTTTGAAGTTTAGATAGATATTAAATATTGTTATTAGTCTTTAGATACATTTTTTTACATTGTCTATTACATTGTTCAAGGATTTTTTTATTTTTAATAAAATTGTCATATTTTCTTTTAACACCTGTTGTTTGAAATTATCCTTGAAATGTTATATGAATGTGTTGAATGTATGATTAGTAATAACTTGAATGTTGATGCATCCAAAGTGTTTGGATTCAAGAATTGTGTCATTTATGATTGTTAATACAAATGTTATAAGAATCAATTCAACCACAGGTCCAGTTGGACAGGACCTTGGAATCATTTGACTTAGAGTCACTTGATGAATTGAGTTCTTAATGTGTCAAGAAATGAATCAACCAAAGGTCCAGTTGGACAGGACTTTGGAATCATCTGACTTAGAGTCAGATGATGATTAAGTTCTTCATAAAGCACATATGGCAAGAAATGAATCACCCAAAGATCCAGAGGATATGATTTTGGAATCAGTTGACTTAGAGTCAACTGAAGATTGCAAGTCTTGAACCAAGTTAACAAAGTCATTAGTCTACATAGATATGTAAAAGACATTGAGATTAAGAGCAACGGACACACCTGTTGCGGTGTGTTGCTCGAATCTTGAGATAGAACACAATTGTTTGTACTTCACAATATTCATCATTCGGTATGATGAATATGACATTGCTTATCGGTATAAGTAATTGAATTGAGACCTTGAACAGTCCAAGGACTTCAAAGGAAGTACAAGTTCCACAGAACCTGAGCGATAACATAAACTGAGAAAAAGGTTTCACAGTTCATTCTCTTCCAAGAGCATTAATGGTTATAATGTGTCTTAGGGAAGATAATGGAGCATTGGTCGAAACAGTTCGATCCTCGATGTATGAGATACATTGCCAATTAGTTTCCAATAAGATGAACACTATACCAGTCAGTCCATATAAACCATACTCCGACCACATCCTAGACTAAGTAGGTCTTGCAGACACTGCCTGAAATGTAAAGCTGGGATTATCCCACTTGTACATAGAAAGTCCAGGGTCTTGTAGTGTTCATCTGAACCTCATGACCAGCTGAACTTGATCAGCATTGTCGTTTCATTAGCTATCCTACTGTAACTAAAGAGCTCTTTTAGAAAGAACTCATGGTCCAAGGAAACAGTGGGAGTTGGGACAGTCCTAAATGAGTTTAGGATTAGCAATGAAAGAACCTTTTAGTCATCACTAGGCTTGGAGTAGAAATCAGATTTCTGCTTTACAACTAACATTATCTCCTCTTAACCAGTAGTATTGATCACCATCATAAGTAGTTGTGATCGGGGTGACATACCGATTGGTGGTAAAACACTGCAGTTAGTACGGATTTGAAATCCGACTACTTGGAAGCATTGGTGAGCCTGACTGCTGCCAAATAAGAGGACCTTAGGGCGAGACACGGTCTGTATGAAAATTTGATTGATTTTACACCTGGTCTAAAAACCAGTGGGAGTAACTGAGTTATCAAAAGAAAGCAACATGGACATATACATACCTTCAGAGCATCTAGTTGAGTCGATACTCAGAGTCAAGCAATTGATTCCGAGTAAAGCACTCTCAATAGCAGATGAAATCCGAGAGGATTCTGCGTGGCATAGTGTGAGTCGTTAGTGGAGCGTGTGTGGTTTACCGGCACACTAATAGGGACACACATAGAGCATGCCATTACAAAAGGTACATGGCCCCAGGTTTCGTCCCACGGGCATCTCGCAAGAAAGGATATTCAGATTCTCAAAATATGCCAAAGGATTGGATTTTGAGAAAGGACTGAAAGATTTCCATTAAAATGTCAGAAAGGTTTGGATTCTCAAAATGTGCCATAAGTCCTGGATTTTGTGAATAGCCTATAACCGTGTCAAAGCCAGTAGGAGTCGCCGTTATCTACTATCTCCATACGTGGGATACATAATGTTTCTAGGAAACGTCTCTTTTCATTACAAAGTGTAATGACTTGGTGTTAAGAGACGGATCGCTATGAAAGCCTTAATAGAAATACGGCATACTCAGGTGGTTGTAAACGTCTATGAGATAGATCCAGATTCTGCCAAGATGATCTTGATGAGATTCAAGATGCATAGACTTAGGAAATTTTTTTCTTGTCATTGCAAAGTGTGATGACTTGGCATGAAAGAAATAAAGAAGGTGCAACATACTCATGTAATTCGCAGTCATCTATTGGAAAGATGAAATCGCCAGCATAGGCCTAGCCATTGTAAGCATGATCTTGATAAGATTCAAGATGCACGAGAAAAGTCTCCGAAAGGAAAATAGTTTTTCGAAAATCATGACACAAAGGATTATAAATAATCCTTGGATTCCGAAAGGATTTGGAATAGGATTAGATCGGGTTCCACAAGTTTTGGATCGATCATAAAGTCATGAACATGTCCTGATAACTTAATGCTTAGGGCATAATAAGTTGGATTCAGGACATTGCTTGGCTGGGAATACTGGATGGATTGGTTGAACTAAAATGAGAATTCATTAGGAAATGATAAGGGTGAAAGTGATAGTATTAATTTGAAAGATTTTCAAAGTGATAATTATTAACATCAGGACATGATGTTAATGGACTTCATGGTTACAAAGTCTCGTTGGTATTCTGATGGAGCGCGTGTGGTTCACCGGCACATCATAACACCTCGAAATAGTCTTAGGGTGCAGTCAAGTAGACTAAAGACCCCAGAACCATAGGAAGTCACAGTACACATTACCAGAATGGAGTTAGAAGAGAAATTGATAGGATAACTTATTGAGATGTTATCGGATGAGCATCCGATTGGATCATCTGCAATAAAGTATATAAGTATAAGATACTTTGGATACATAGAAAGAGTGTAAGGTTCATAAAGACATAGATGTAAAATTAGAATTGAAAGTTTAAAAGAAATTTTTAAAACCGATAATAGTTTATGACAAGACCAGACTTGGTGATTACCTTGTGGAGACTTGGTAATAAGCAGGAGTAGCTGCCAGTCAGATCTTTATGTTTCACTTTTGCATGTTTTACTTCCCGAATAATTTAATTATTCAGATAGGTCCACAGTCGCTCATACTTTGGGAAGTAAGTATTAAATCAAGACTGTCATGAATTGGTTTGTAGACTGTCTAAGGAGTTAGACATAGCAATAGGATTGCTACAACATTCATGAGTACTTAGAAATAGAGATTTGAGTATTGGATAAACCCACGCTCAATAGATTGCTTCATGGATTATATCACAAGTAATGTTGAGACGGTAATATCTTATGATCTTGAAGTAGAGAGATATGAGTTATAATTTACAAGGCAGTTGTTCATTGATAATACGAAAACGCATCGGTAACTCGATGTTATAAAACGTGTTGTTGTGAATGATTTGACTGGTAAAAGATATAAGCATGTGAGTCAAAGCTTATTCGTTCCTTGACCCTGATGGGAAACAGATATCTGTAGGCCTCTCGATGATTTTGAAGTTGACTAAAGTGCTGGCCAGCCTGGACTAAATTGATGTGTTCAATTAGAAGTTCTAAAGTCATAAGCAGAATCGGAAATCGGGAAACAGAGTATCGGACCGAGATTGATCTCAATCCATGTCTCGTGTCTGAAAATATATTGTTGGACGAAGGATCATATGTTCACTTATCATTGGACAGAACTGACTAGGTCAGAGTTCGGCAGCGGTTTCTAGGAAGCTACAGTTGCTAATTAATTAGAGGTTAAATTGGTAATTTTAGTCATAGACTTATCCAAGTGGGAGACTGTTGGATTAGGTGTCTAAGCCATGACTAATAATTAGTATTTATCTAATTAATAGTAGCATAGTCCATTTGGGTTGCCCTCATAGTTGGAGGATTGGCAGAAAGTCCGGTAGAGAGAAAGATTGATTTATTATGTGATTAATAAATCAATAGAAATTAAATAAATAGTTTATTAATATATTTAAGTGATAATATATTAATTAGAAACTATAATAATTAATTAGAAATTTTTCTGGAATTAATTGGAATTAATTTGGCAGTTAAATTGATTAATTAAGGTGCATGGACTAAAACTGTAATTATTCAATAGTTGAGTAAGTGACAGTTGAGTGAGTGAGAGTGGTGAACGAAATTATATATGGAAACATATATATTTTCGATTTTGATAATGAGGATAAAAGGGTTTGAATTATTAAGATAAAGGCTTATCTTAATTTGAATTCAAAAAGGTTTATCTTTAAGGTTTATCTGATCACCATTTGGATCCTATAAATAGGGAGGCTCACCCTAACCCTAGAGCCACGATTTTGAAGCTCTCTCTAAAGGTATTTTCGGCCAACAACTCCAAGCTAGGGTGTGACTACATTTGAGGCAAGAGGTTTCTGTTGCTTTGCTTCCAAGATTCGCTAAAGGTTGGTTTTTCTTGATCTTTCTTTTAGTTAATCTTTTTCTGGCCTTTTAGGAATTGTTATAAGTTTAACTAGAAGAAAAACTTAGATCTATATAGGTTGCATGTGAACTTAGGAATTTTAGTTCATAGTTGCAGAAAACCTTTCAATAACAAGGTTGCAGCTCCACCAGCAGAAGAGGATAGTGATGTAGAAATAATTTTTGATGAAAAAGAAGAGCTGGAAAAGGAAAAGAAGAAAAGGAAGGAAGAGCAAGCAAGGCAGAAGGAACAAACAAGTACATGGGAGAAGGGGGAAACGAGTGGGACAGTTCCTTTCCCCACGGCTTTGGAAAAGCCAGAGAAAAGACCATATGGGAAGAAGGGACCGCAGGTAGAAGATATGTGGGAACTGTTTAGTCAAATCAAGGTTAACATTCCATTAGTTAAACTTATCAAAGAAGTCCCTACCTATGCAAAGTTTCTCAAAGATATGTGCATTCACAAAAAGCATATTCTATCCCATTTTCCTAAAATGATTAGTTTGCCTGAGAATGTAAGTTCTATCTTAATGGATGCATTGCCTCCCAAGATGAAGGATCCTGGGGTTCCTCTCATCTCTGTTGACTTAGGAGATGTGCACATTAAGAGGGCTCTGTTAGATTTAGGTGCGAGTGTGAACATTTTACCGGGACAACTTTTTGATAAGTATGACTTTGGTACTCTAAGATCTACGAATGTAATTCTTCAGCTTGCTGATAAGTCTACAAAGATTCCTAGGGGAATGTTGTCAGATGTTATCATTAAGGTGAGAGATTTTTACTACCCAGCAGATTTCTTAGTTCTAGATACTCGTCAGGCAGCCAATGGAGAGCAACCGACAATCATCTTAGGGCGACCTTTCTTGGCCACGGCTAATGCAAACATCGACTGTCGTACGGGGGAGATGGGGATTTCCTTTGGGCATCGGCAAACTAAGATCAACATTTGTAATGCCAAAGGTAGTACCATGGAGGATGAAGAATGCTACCAGGTGGACATCATAGATGAGTTAGTGCAGCAGTATACGCCAGAAGTGTTACAGCAAGAGGTGATGGAGACTCAAGAATAAGGAGAGGCTAAGCAGGAAAAGAAAGAAGAAGCAGCAGATAAGGATAGAAGCACGAAGTATGAGAAATGCGCGCATATAGAGAAGTTGCCGACAGAGATTCCCAAGACGTTAAAACCATCATTACAGGAACCACCGAAGCTAGAATTGAAACCATTACCCGCTCATTTAAAGTATGCCTTTCTGGGAGAGAATGATACTTTGCCAGTGATTTTAGCAGCAAACTTAACAGAGGGACAAGAAAAGGAATTACTCAAGATATTGTCCAAGCATAAGGAGGCTATTGGTTGGACAATCGCAGATTTAAAAGGAATTAGCCCAACCACATGTATACATCGAATCATCACAGAAGAAGGAGCTAAACCTGCCAGAGACACGCAGAGAAGATTGAATCCAAATCTGAAGGAAGTTGTGAAAAAGGAAGTTCTAAAATGGCTGGATGCTGGGATCATATATCCGATCTCTGATAGTGAATGGGTCAGCCCGACACAGACGGTGCCGAAGAAATCTGAAATAAATGTTGTGGATACTAAAGATGGTGACAAAGTTTCCACAAGACCCGTGACTGGATGGAGAGTATGTATCGACTACCGGAAACTCAATGCCGCTACATCCAAGGACCATTTTCCTTTACCATTCGTCGATCAGATTGTGGAAAAGTTAGCTGGACAGAAGTATTATTGTTTCTTGGACGGCTATTCTGGGTATATTCAGATTGCCATTCACCCGGAGGATCAAGAAAAGACCACATTCACATGTCCATATGGTACTTTTACGTTTCGCAGAATGCCATTTGGGTTGTGTAATGCGCCCGCTACATTTCAACGGTGTATGATGGCGATATTCTCCGACATGATTGGTGACGCTTTGGAAATCTTCATGGACGATTTCTCGATTTTTGGATCAACATTTGAAGCTTACTTGAGTCAATTGGAAAAGGTATTACAAAGATGTGTTGAATCTAATCTGGTTCTTTCGTGGGAGAAAAGTCATTTCATGGTGAGAGAAGGAATAGTTTTAGGGCATGTTGTCTCTGAGAGAGGATTTGAGGTAGATCGTGCTAAGGTTAAGGTTATTTCTACATTGCCACCCCCGACATCCGTGAAAGGGGTTAGATCATTTCTAGGTCATGCTGGTTTTTATCGTAGATTCATTAAGGATTTTAGTACTATCTCCAAACCTCTTTGTGGCCTTTTGTTGAAGGACGCACCATTTATTTTTGATGAAGAATGTGTAAAAGCATTTAACATTTTAAAAAATAAATTGGTCGAGGCCCCCATCCTAAAACCTCCTGATTGGACCCAACCTTTTGAAATTATGTGTGATGCTAGTGATTATGCTGCTGGTGCAGTATTAGGTCAAAAGATTGATAGGAAACCAGTAGTCATATGCTATGCTAGTAAAACTTTTTATGAGGCTCAATTAAATTACACAACCACCGAAAAAGAGTTACTTGCGGTAGTATTTGCATTGGACAAGTTCAGGTCCTACATCTGGGGATCCAAGGTGGTAGTTTATACTGACCACAGTGCTGTTCGACACCTGTTGGTGAAAAAGGAGTCTAAACCAAGATTGATCAGGTGGATACTTCTGTTGCAAGAATTTGATGTGGAAATCAAGGACAAGAAGGGAGCAGAGAATGTAGTGGCAGATCATCTTTCTCGACTGCCAGCTGAAGGATTGAAAGCGGGAATTAAGGATTCATTCCCAGATGAGCAGTTGCTGGAACTTACTGGAGCTCCATGGTATGCAAATTACGTGAATTTTCTGGCCACGGGAGCAAAACCAAAACACTGGACAAAACAAAGGCAAAAGCAGTTCTGAACATATGAAAAGAGATTTATTTGGGACGACCCTGACCTTTTCAAGGTAGGTGAGGATCAAATAATTCGCCGATGTGTGCCTGACAGCGAAATCGAGGAGGTATTAAGACATTGTCATGCATCAGCATGTGGAAGGCATTTCAGCGGTAATAAAACAGGATATAAGGTTCTCGAATCTGGATTATACTGGCCAACCATCTTCAGAGACGCACATAAAACTGCTAAGGAATGCCTCAACTTCCAACAGCTGGGAAACATATCAAAAAGGATCAAATGCCCTTAAACCCAATTTTGGTAGTGAACATTTTCGATGTTTGGGGAATTGACTTTATGGGTCCATTTCCCACGTCACATGGTTATGTTTACATTCTGGTAGCAGTGGATTATGTGTCTAAATGGATCGAGGCAGAGGCAACCCGCACGAATGACCATCATGTGGTGTGTAAATTTGTTAAGAAAAACATTTTCACCAGGCATGCAGTTCCATGTGTGATCATAAGTGACGGAGGGTCCCATTTCAAGAATTTTAAATTTGGAAGGCTGCTAAAGCACTACAGGGTGAATCATCGGATTGCAACACCTTATTATCCTCAGACGAGCGGTCAAGTGGAAGTGTCCAATAGGCAGATAAAGGAAATTCTTCAAAAGACTATCAAAACCGACAGGAAAGATTGGTCACTAAGGTTAGATGATACGTTGTGGGCATATCGAACTGCTTATAAGACACCGATCGGAACCACTCCGTATAGGCTGATATACGGAAAAGGCTGCCACTTGCATGTGGAACTCGCCAACCGAGCTTTATGGGCAATCAAGCAAGTGAATATGGATTACACTGAAGTTGGAAAAGAATGGAAATTACAGCTGTCCGAGTTGGAGGAGCTACGAGACGAAGCATATGAGAATGCGGCTACATACAAGTCGAAAATGAAGCGGTATCACGACGCTAAGCTCAGGTTGAAAACTTTTGAAGTTGGAAAAAAAGTGTGGCTGTACAACTCACGGTTGAAGATGTTTCCCGGGAAACTGAGAAGTAAGTGGAATGGTCCCTACGAAGTGGTTAGTGTCACAGATTATAGTGCAATAGAGATTAGAGATTTCAAAGGCGGGCAACCGTTCAAAGTCAATGGACACAGGCTCAAACCCTATGTCATTGCGGGCACGTTTCAGAAATTGGAAGTGGAGACAGTGGAATTCGTGATGGACAGTCCTGTGTACACGTCATAAGTGCAATCAGCTCATCTGCATCGTTTGAAAGCTTCCCGCGCCGTGGCCTTATCTTAATTTGAATTTAGAGATAATAACTAAAAACAGAGTTTGAAAGCCATTCAAAAATCCCCACGCTTGTATATAATCGAAATCGCAAATTTAGTTGCATTCTTTACCGTGACAAATCTTTTAGTGCAATCAGCTCATCTGCATCGTTTTTTTGTTCTCAGCAAACCAAGTAAGTACCCTCTTCTATTCTCTTTTCTTTAGAGTCTTGAACTTTGACTAAGTGCCTCTGTAATTCGTAATGTCGTAATTAGTTGATAAAATTGATAGTGAAATTAGGTTTCAACTGCTGTACTCTGCAAAACCCACTATTAGAATTAGGTTATATGGTTCGGAATGGACATAATCTGCGATTTTTGGGTTGAATTCATTCGCCGCGCCGCGGCCTGTTACAGTCCATGACGCGTACTATGAATATTCATATGGCGCGTCACGGTATGTCATGTCCGTGCCGCGTCGAACGCCGAAACAGTGCAGTAATTGTCAATTTTTGTGATTTCTGCAGGCACGATGTCTTCCTCCGCAAGTTCAGAATCAATTGACTGGAACTCCTTGGCTACAGGAGTTGGCAGAACACGGGCTTATAGCTTCTACAATCGCCGATCAGTGCAGCAACACAAGAGGATCCTTCCCACCCGGCCGGTCAACTGGGAGTTGACCAAGGAATCGGGGATCATGGATCATTTGCAAGATTGGTTAGTCCAATGGGGCTACGATAATGGCGAGATTACCTACACATGACGGGCCATTGAAAACGTGGTTCACATGGACGAACCTATTTATCGAGAGGTGCTCTTGCAATTTCTTGCAAGCTACCACTTTGATAATCAGCCACTGGGGATGGATACAGAAGAAATGGTGCAGTTTCGGTTGGGTAATCACAACCAGAGCTGCAGTCTACGGGAATATGGTTATCGAATCAGGCTGTATACATAGGAAGAGTCCGAGGAACCAGGGTTCGACACATTCCACCGACGTGCTAACTATAATGTCGATGATTCCTTCTCACCTGCTGACTATTGGAGTACCATATCATCCACACGGTATCACGAGAATACCGTAAGCGAGGGGCTGATGCATTTAGCGGCGCATCGAATGTTGCACCGGTTGATATCGACTATGATCTGGCCTCGTGCGGACGAGGAGCGGGTCCTACCACGTGAGCTACATCTCATGTGGTGTTTGACGCGGATGCTCCAGACGTGCAACATTCCGTATTTCGTGGCTGACTACTTCAAACAGATCATAGACGCACCATTGAAGCAAATCGCTCTCGGTGGCGGACACTATGTAATGAGGCTGGCCTAATCCTACGGGTTGCTATCCGAGCACACCACTCGTGGATTAACAATCGTTCAGCCAGTCCCCTTCAGTCCGCCGACCACCATCTCCCGAGATGTGATTTATGTTGACGATGGGATCACAACAACCGAGCGATCACCATTTCCGGTATTGAGGACCGAGCCATCGACTTCCAAAAAGCGACCACGGGTGACTGTCAGTTTACCCCGAGGACTCTCCCCGGGCACCATGGAGTCAAGATATTTGGCCGATGAAGTGAAGCCGGTTAAAAAAGCCTTGCAGACCCACGGACGGGAACACCAGGTTCAGGCGATGGCGATGCATGAAGTTGATAAACGTACTAAAAATACACACGCCCAACTTCTCTGGCTGTCAGAGTGCGTTATCAACTTCATCAATGGGTCTCAAAATCCTATTCAAAGACCCCAACCACGAGATGTTGAGGAAGAAGAAGAACCGATAGAAGAGGAGGAGGAAGAACCTATGGAGGATGAAGAGGACGATACAACACACAGTTAGGGGGAAGTAATTATGTTTTTTCATTTTTTAGGTTAAAAGTGTCAATTTTAGGTTAGATTTGAATTTTGTTGATAAAAAGTAGTTAAAAGTTAGGTCGATTGTTTTTAGATGAAAAATAAGCCATTTTCAGGCATTTAAGAAGTAATAAAGGTAGTTGTTCTTGTGTTGAATTTGTTATTGTGAGTGTTTGAAATTAGTACAATCTGCTGAAATTACCTCGTCGCGGCACACTCACAAGGCGCAACGCGGTCATTTCCCATTTGACGGTAGTTTCAACTCCCGTAATTACCGCGACGCGCGCACTTCAATCACGCGCCGCGGCTATTCGCAACACATAAAAGTTAGTTTGTTGTACATTTGATGCTTTTATATTTTACTTGTTTATTCTGTTTGCATTTGATGTTTTTTGTTGAGTCATACATGTTATACCAAAAATTGCGAGGAGTTGTTTCAAGAAAGTGTGGGGTCACCGTGCCCCCTCCACTTGCTTTGACTACTGACGTGTTCACTATTGCGCTACAACTCCAGAACGCGAAATCGAGGACCTTTTTGTTCGTATTTTGTACCTTTGATACCGAGTACCAACCAAGCGATCTGCCGTCCATAGGGGTAACTCTTTCTCCCTTGTTCTAAATAATTTTTGTACAACGGGGACGTTGTACGATTTTAAGTGTAGGGTGTGGACGGTCGAAAGAGTATTTTTTTTTTTGAAATTTTTGCAGAAATGACCAATTTTCAAAATTTTAGCAACTTTTTCAAAATTTTTATTAGATTATAATTTTGAAATGAATATTTTGTGATTGTTTATAGCATTAGTATTTTTCGAGAGATACTATGTAGTTGTGATCATGCTATTAGTTGAGTCAAATAAGTTGAGTTTTAGGAGTTAGAAGATTGGACTGTTTTAGGATTGGAATTTAGGAAGGAACTGTCAATCAGTAGCCTTTGTTGTTCGAGCCGGTAGGTCTAAAATGGGTGGGCCTTATGCACCTTGCCACCTAAGATCGTCTGGTCTGGGATGGTATTTCCGAAAGCTCGCTACACGGACAACATCGAAAGTCATGGACAATTCTTTTATGGCCTTTAGAATCTGAATGAGTACGTACACTTCATTGTGGACAGAAAATTTGTAATCAAGGGTTCTCTAGAAAGCCATGAATTCCAAAGAACATTCCGATTATGTTTTCACGAACTATTCCACTCTAACTCATAAGGCAATAAGCTTTGAAACTGAACACAGTCAAAAATTGTTTGAATCTTAGTTAAAATCTATTAAAAACTCTTTTGCTTGAGGACAAGCAAGGCACAAGTGTGGGGTGTTTGACAACGCCTAGTAATATCATATATTTTAGTCGTTGTTGAGCCCTATTCTTAGTGAAATTATATCATATATCTACTGGTATTGCTTGTTTCATTACTCACTTTTCGCGCCAGCACTTGTTTGGAAAGAAATAATGAAAATAGGGACTAAAAGTGTGCAATTTGGAAGAAGTTTGAAGATCAAGGCAAAATCAATAAAATACGTACGCGCGCCGCGGAAATCATCAAAGCACGATGCGGTGATGAGGCGGTGGAACACATTCAAATTCCGAAGAAACGGGGATAAACTCCTACGCGCGACGTGGGATCCATAAAAGCGCGGCGCGGTCTCGAGATTTTTGCAACTATAAATAGAGGCTTTTAGGTCGAAAAAACGAGCGAAGACCTGGTGTAGAATCGACCCCCAAGGCTCTTTGACTCCGAGATTTAGCTTCAAGAACCATCTTTTGGTATTTCTATGTTTTTATCTTTAATTTTCATTTAGTTCAATAGTTAGTGTTAGTGGCTAGTATCTTTGGGAGTGACAACCATTGATATTTTGTTCTAGTTTCTGTTTTTGGACCTTTTGGTTACTGTTTTGCACCATTGGATCTGAGTTTTAAGTTAATGAATCATTTGGTTACAAGTAATTGCTTCTTTTCGGTATTTATGCTTGTTATTGGATTGTCCATGAAGCAATCTATTAAGCGTGGGTTTATCCAATACTCAAATCTCCATTTCTAAGTACTCATGAACATTGTAGCAATCCTATTGCAATGTCTAACTCCTTAGACAATCTACAAACCATTTCATAACAGTCTTGATTCAATACTTACTTCCCAAAGTATGAGAGACTGTTGACCTTTCTGAATAATTAAATTATTCGGGAAGTAAAACATGCGAAAGCGAAACATAAAGATCTGACTGGCAGCTACTCATGCTTATTACCAAGTCTCCACGAGGTAATCACCAAGTCGGATATTGTCATAAACTATTATCGGTTTCTAGATTTCTTTTAAACTTTCAATTCAAGTTTTATATCTATGTCTACATGAACATTTCACTCTTTCTATGCATTCAAAAAGTATCTTACACTGATACACTTCATTGTAGATGATCCAATCGGATGCTCTTCCGATGACATCTCAATATGTTATACTGTCTTTCTCTCTCACAATTCCATTCTGGTGATGTGTAATGTGACTTCCTATGGTTCTCGGGGTCTTTAGTCTACTTAACTGCACCCTAAGACTATTTCGAGGTGTTATGATGTGCCGGTGAACCACACGCGCTCCATCAGACTACCAACGAAACTCTTTAGCCATGAAGTCCTTTAGCACCACGTCCTGACGTTAATAATTACCACTTTGAAACTCTTTTAAATTATTACTATCACTTTCACCCCAATCATTTCCCAATGATTTCTCACGTGAGTTCAAATAATCCATCCAGTATTCCCAGCCAGACAATATCCTGAATCCAACTTACTATGTCATAGGCATCAAGTCATCAGGACATGTTCATGACACTTCTGATCGATCCAAGAAGCTTGTGGAATCCGATCTAATCTTATTCCAAACCCTTTCGGAATCTAAAGATTATTTATAATCCTTGTGTCATGATTTTCGAAAACTATTTCCTTTCGGAGACTCTTCTCATGCATCTTGAATCTTATCAAGATCATGCTTACAATGGCTAGGTCTAAACTGACGATTTCATCTATCCGTTAGATGTCTGTGAATTACGTGAGTATGTTGCACCTTCTTTATTTCTTTCATGCCAAGTCATCACACTTTGCAATGATAGGAAACTCTTTTCATGAGGTTATGCATCTTGAATCTCATCAAGATCATATTGGCATAGTTTTGATCTATCTCATAGATGTTCACAACCACTTGAGTACGCTGTATCTCTATTAAGTATTTCATAGTGAATCATCTCTTAATGTCAAATCAGTACACTTTGTAATGATAAGAGATGTTTCCAACATATAGTCATAGGCAGATACAACGATACTCCCACTGGCTTTGACTCTTCCAGACTATTCACAAAATCTAAACCTTTTGGCACATTTTGAGAATCCAAAGTCCAAACCTTTCTGACATAGTTACTAGAATCTTTCAGGCTATTCACAAAATCCAAACTTTTGGCATATTTTGAGAATCCGAATATCCTTTCTTGCGAGATGCCCGTAGGATTAATCCCAAGCCCATGTACCTTTGTATTGGCACGCTCTTTGTGAGTCCCTATTAGTGTGCTGGTAAACCACACACGCTCCACTAATGACTCACAAGGTGCAGCTTTACTAAACAGTATCCTTTCGGATTTCATCTTCTATTGAGAGTGCTTCTCTCGGAATCAATTACTTGACTCTGAGTATCGTCTCATTCAACCAGATGTTCTGTAAGTACATCTCCATCTATGTTGCTTTCTTTTGATGATTCAATTACTCCCACTAGTTATTAGACCATGTGTAAAATCAGTCAAAATATCATATAGACTGTATCTCGCCCTAAGGTTCTCTTATTTGGCAGCAACCGGGCTCACCAATGCTTCCAAGTAGTCGGATTGCTTATCCGTACCAACTTTAGTGTTTTACCACTAATCGGTATGTCACCCATATCATAACTACTTATGACGGTGGTCAATACTACTGGTCATGAGAAGAGTATGTCAGGTTTGACAGGAATCTGATTCCTGGTCAAGGCCTAGTGATGACTAAAGGTTCTTTTAGTTGGCTAATCCTGAACTCATTTAGGATTATTCTTACTCCTACTGTTTCCTGATAATATGAGTCCTTTCCAGAAGAACTCTTCTTTCACAGTTACAGTCGGGATAGCCAATGAAACGACATTGCTGATCAGGTACATACAGGCTAGTCATGAGGTTCGGACGAACGCTACATGACCCTGGACTTTCTATGTACAAGTGGGACGATCCCAGCTTTACACTTCAGACAGTGTCTACAAAACCTACTTAGTCTAAGATGTGGTCGGAATATGGTTTCTATAACGGGTTGAATATTCAATTCATCGGAAACTAATTGAAATGTATCTTATACATCGAGGATCGAACTATTTCGACCAATGCTCCATCATCTTCCCTAAGACACATTATAACGATTAATGTTCTTGGAAGAGAATAAACCATGAAACATTTTCTCAGTTTATGATGTTACTCAGGTTCTGTTGATTTCATACTTCCTTTGAAGTCCTTGAACTGTTCAAGGTTTCAATTCAATCGCTTATTCTGATAAGCGAAGCCATACTCGTCATACTAATTGACAAATATCGTGAAGTATAACTAATTGTGTTCTTTTTGAAAATTCGAGCAATACACAATAACTGATGTGTCAGTTGCTCATGTTCTTAATGTCTTTTACATCTCTATGTAAATTTATGACTTTGTTAATTTTGTTCAAGATTTTCAATCATCACCTGACTCTAAGTCAACTGATTCCAAAATCCTATCCATTGGATCTTTGGGTGATTCATTTCTTGCCACAATGGATTTTATTAAGAACTCAATTCATCATGTGACTCTAAGTCAAATGATTCCAAAGTCCTGTCCAATTGGACCTTTGGTTGAATTGATCCTTATAAAATTTCTTTTAACAATCATAGTAGCACTGCTGTCCAGCTGCTTGCTGCACAACTCTTACCAGTAGCACCGTTGCACTGCTCCCGCGAGCAGCCCTACTGCTCAGTTCCTACAGCAGCCCTACTGCCCAGCTTTTGCCAGCAGCACCGCTGCCCAACTCTTACCAACAGCACCGCCGCCAAGCTCCCACCAGTAGCCTTGCAGCAACCTTGAAACATAACGATACCATTATATTATACATGTGTTGCTAACAAGTAGAGGGCAAAACTCTTTGTGCTTCACTTTGTATTATGCTCATGTCAAAGTAACTAGGCACCTACCAAGCATCGACTCCATTGTATCATTGCATCTTTGCCCGGGCTGGTTACCCGGGCAGGCACATAAATCACTGACTACTAAATTTGATTCTAACAAGGCCCGAGAGCCACGCAAAGGTCCGAGTAGCTAACATGGCCCGAGTGCCACGCAAAGGTCCGAGTACCTAACATGGCCCGAGAGCCACGCAAAGGTCCGAGTACCTAACATGGCCCGAGAACCACGCAAAGGTCTGAATACGTAACAAGGCTCGAGAGCCACGCAAAGGTCCGAATACCTAACATGGCTGGAGAGCCATGCAAAAGTTCGAATACCTAACAAGGCCCGAGAGCCACGAAAAGGTCCGAGTACCTAACATGGCCCGATAGCCATGCAAAGGTTCGAATACCTAACAAGGCCCCAGAGCCACGCAAAGGTCCAAGTACCTAATATGGCTCGAGAGCCATACAAATGTTCGAATACCTAACAAGGCCCGAGAGCCACGCAAAGGTCCGAGTACCTAATATGGCCCGAGAGCCATGCAAAGGTTCGAATACCTAACAAGGCCTGAGAGCCACAAAAAGGTCCGAGTAACACGAGGCCCGAGAGCCACAAAAAGGTTCGAGTACCTAACAAAGCCCGATTTAATACAAGGTCAAGAAGGTTCATAACCTTTGCCTTGAGTTGTTGGCTTTTATAACCAATTCAGATAAGGTTTAGAAGGATCATCACCTTCGCCTTGAATTGCCGACTACTAAGCTCGATTCCACCACAAGTGATCGCTGGATGGAATAAACCTAGCTACTACACATCATGAATCACGCATCACAAACCTAAGCCATTCTTAGCACCATACATTCGGTGCATTCTTCTATAATTATCGATAAATGCAATTTACACGGCCTCTCTCTTTGCTCCGACGATCAACAAGCATTGTCTCACTTTACGTCTTACTGCAACAAGGACAATCACTCTGGTAGCCGTGCTGCACATATTCTGGACAACAACCATGCTGTTTATTATCTTATCAGCAGCTGTGCTGAACATTTTCTGGACAGCAGCCATGCCTGCTTATCATCTATTAGCGGCCCTGCTGCACAATTTCTGGATAGCAGCCATGCTGCTCATTATCTATTAGCAGCCCTGCTACATATTTTCTGGATAGCAGCTGTGCTGCTCATTATCTATTAGCAGCCCTGCTGCACATTTTCTGGATAGCAACCACGTTTCTCATTATCTTGTCAGCAACCTCGCTACATATTATCTGGACAGCAGCCCTGCTGCTTTTTATCCCGACAGTCGCCTTGTGGCTCATATTCTTGTCAGCAGTCCTACTGCATAAAATCTTGACAGTAACGCCGACATGCATATTCGTAACGACATCTTTTTCTTACTATAGTCTGATATGGCTACCTATCAGCTACCTACACCAGACTGGGGGGAAATCGGTATGGTACAGCTTGTGTAACACACTATGAAGACGTTTATTGGTGGCGTTCCACCAAGGTACGGTAGGGACGCTACGACAGCTTTTCTGCGTAATTACATCAACAACTTTGCTGCATTATCGCACAGCCGTCGTACTGCATTATCATGCAACGGCTTCGCTCCGCGATCGCCACAGCAGCCCCGCTGCGTAATCATGGCAAGAACTATGCGATACCAAATTGACTGGATCACAATCTCATAGCGCAAGAAAATATTACCAAGCCAACTCCGCGTCGCGTAGATCCAACTCTACCGCATGATCTGCTAACATACTACAATTCCTGTAGGCGAGGTTTGGTTGTTCCTCTTATATGTTTGCCACACGTCTGTTATATCTAGTCCAATGCGATTGTCAGCAAACCAATCACATCGGACTAGGGGGACTTGATAGCGTATGACTTATATAGTTGTATCTGTTGGATTAGGTGTCTAAGCCATGACTAATAATTAGTATTTACCTAATTAATAGAAGCACAGTCCATTTGGGTTGCCCTCATGGCTGGAGGTTTGGTAGAAAATTCGGTAGAGAGAAAGGTTGATTTATTATGGGATTAATAAATCAACAGGAATTAAATATATGGTTTATTAATATATTAAAGTCATAATATATTAATTAGAAACTATATTAATTAATTAGAAATTAATCTGGAATTAATTGGATTTAATTTGGTGATTAATTTAATTAATTAAAGGTGCAGGGACTGAAACTGTAATTATTCAATAGTTGAGTAAGTGGCAGTGTGGAGTGACCAGTTAAAGTCGAAAATATATATATGGATATATATATTTCGAATTTAATATAATAAGGATAAATAGGGTTTTGAATATAAGATAAAAGGTTTATCTTATTTGAATTCCAAAAAGGTTTATCTCTAAAGGCTTATCTGGTTATCTGTTGGAACCTATAAATAGGGAGCCCTAGGCACACCATTTAGCACGCCATTTTTACTCATTCTCTCTCAAAATTTTCGTGACTCTCTCCTCTAGCTTGGGTGTGATCTCATTTGAGGCAGGATATTTTTGCTGCTTAGCTTCCAGAAAATTCTAAAAGGTTGGTTTTTCTAATTTTATTCTTTTAGTTAATTTTCTTATGGCCTTTAGGTTTTGTTATATGTTCAATTAGAAGAAAACATAGATCCTCATAGGTTGCATGTGAACTTAGGTTATTTAGTTCATGGTTTGCAGAAAACCTTTCAGTGGTATCAGAGCGTGTTTTGTTTTCTTATTGAATTGCTATAACTGTTTTAGGGTTTAAAGCCTATAAACCCTAATATATATGTGGATCGATTTCTAGGGTTAGGGTTTTGGAAACCCTAATCCCCCCCCCTTGTTAATTTCGAAATTTGCTAAAGGGTTTTAGGAGGTTTTCTATTTTTGGTAACTTTATTTGTTAATTAAATGGATAACCTTAAACCCCATTATTTGAATTCGAAATCTAGGGGGTTTAGGATAGGTTTTAATTAATTTGATTAATTTGGATAAACCTATCTTCATTGAATTAATTTAATTAATTGTTAATTAAAAGATAATTGAAAAGGGATTTAATTAAATTTAAATTGTCGAAAATTAATAGAAAAATCCAGAAAAATATTTTAAAATATTTAAAATATTTAGATTTAATTAGTTTAATTAATTTGTAATTAAAATTGATTAAATCGATTTTAAGGTTTAATTTAATTTAAAATTTAAATGTTAAATTTGGTAAAATTAAAAGATAAACCTTGAATATTTTAAAGGGTTTTAAAATACATCTTATATATGTTATTAAAAGTTAATACTATATATATGAGATAAATTTGGTTAGTCAAATCAATAGTAGGCCTCATTCACGAAGCTGATCTATAAAGTGGGTATAAGGAGACTGCCTATAAAATGGTAGTCTAATGGGTGAACACTCTCACCCACCACTCGCCTGATCAGTGGATGGTCGTTAGCCGAACGGGTTTGACAGAACCGCTTAATCATTAAAAGTATAATGATCAAAGTACTAGAACCATTTACAAAATCCCGATCTAGTTACTTTAGGAAAAATGTGAATTTGATGCTAACCCATGAAATTGCACATTGCACTTTATGAAACGTTGGTAGAGCGTGTGTGGTTTACCGGCACACCAATGGGGTTCATAAAGAGTTGCAATGAGTGTCTTGGGTGTTATCATTGTTGATGGAGCGTGTGTAGTTTACCGGCACATCAATTTGAGATGATAATGGACCCCGAGAGTACCAAGCTAATTTGCATGGTCATTCACACCCGGTTTGTGATCCTCGGCATCCCAGTCACAAACGGTGGGGCATATCCGAGATTAAACATGCTATTGAATAGTTCAATAAATCTCAAAAGAAACTAGGAATTCCATTTATAATAAGATTATTTTCCGCGGTGGAATCGGCTGAATCGTGATTCGCCTACCTTTATAAAATTTGCTTATAGATTACGGCATCCCTCTTCTATGTTGCAAATTGTTATAGTTGGATCCTAGCCTTATTTTATATTGGGTTATTATAAGGACCGACATGTATCTAATTAAACTTACCTTCTTTTATAGATGTCTTCTGCTGATCAATCCGCTCCCCACTCAAACTCCAGTGTTCCCTCTATCCTCTCACTGTGTTCCAAGGTTCAATTGAACGGGACAAACTACAATGACTGGATTAGAAATATCAAGATGGCTCTGAGGTACGAGAACAAAGAGTATGTCCTCGAGACCGAGCTTGTCGATATTGACCCTGAAACTGCTACTCCCGAGAAGATTGCCTCGTACCAAAAACATTCTGATGATGCAACCAAAGTGGCCTACATCATGATCGCCACAATGAACCCCGAATTGCAAAGGATATCCGAAGACTACTGGCCCTTTGAGATGCACAAGGAGCTTGCGGAAAAGTTCCGCAAGCAAGAGCGCATCGAGAGGTGCGAGGTGGTCAAGGACTTCACGAACAGCAAACCTAAAGATGGAGAGTCCATCTGCGCTCATGTGCAAAGAATGCAAGGTTATGTGGAGTGGCTTAGAAAGCTTGCGATACGTGTACCGGAGGAGTTGGCCGTTGACATAGTGCTTAACTCCCTACCGAGTTCTTATGACCAGTTCAGGCTGGCTTATCATTTGAACAACAATCAGGCTAACCTGACTGAGTTGCATCGCATGCTTCGAGTTGCTGAGGATGGGATGAAAGGTAAAAGTGTACCCTCGGTTAATCAGCTCGTCCTAGCCATTGGAAGTGGCAAAGGAAAGAAGAGGAAGGGCCCTCCTAAGCAAAATTGGAGGGAAAAGGTTCAGGTCGGGTCATCAAGCAATGGCTCGAGAACCAAGTCTTCCCAGATTCCTTGTGTGGCCAACCCCGATGAAGCCAACTGTTTCTACTGCAAAGAGAAGGGCCATTGGAAGAGAAGCTGCCCCAAATACTTGCAGGATGTCAAGGATGGGAAAGTAAAGCCATCGACAGCAGGTATATACACTATCTCTAAAAACTCACCATCTTCTAATTCTTGGGTCCTTGATACAGGATGTGGTTTTCACATTTGTTCTGATCTACAGGGCCTAAAGGAAAGCAGGAAGGTGGAGCACGGTAGACTGAACCTGATCATGGGCAATAGGAGATCGTCCCCTATTACCAAGATCGGCGTTTACAGTTTAGTGCTTAGTAGTGATGTTAGTATAGAGTTATTTAATTGTTGCTATTCGCCAGAAATGGCAAGAAACATTATTTCATTTCACGCATTGTTCAGACAAGGATTTCAGTTTTCCTTTGATAATAAAATTGGTTCGATTTCTGTTTTCAAAAATGGTATTTTGATTTTTACTGCTTATCCTTGTGATGGTGTGTATGAAACTGTTGAATGTGTTGACAATTTAGGACATAGTGTAAATTATATTGATTCTACTAGTGGTGTAGAAAAGGCATGTCTGTGGCATAGTCGGCTCGGGCACATCAGCAAGAAACGCATCGCCCAACTCCAAAAGGATGGAGTGTTGGAATCATTCGACCTCAGGTCGGATGATGTATGCGAATCTTGTCTGTTAGGCAAGATGACTAAATCATCTTTCAAAGAGTCTTTTGAAAGAGGTGAGGGTCTGCTGGACATCATTCACACGGATGTGTGTGGTCCATTCAGATCAACCACAAAGGATGGCATGCGGTTCTACGTAACCTTTATTGACGATTTTAGTAGATACGGTTATATCTACTTAATCAAGCACAAGTCAGACACCTTTGAAAAGTTCAAAGAGTTTAAGAACGAGGTAGAGAATCAATTAGGCAGGAAGATAAAGATGCTCAGGTCCGACAGAGGCGGAGAGTATCTAAGTATCGAGTTCCTAGACTATCTAAAGGAATGCGGAATAGTTTCGCAGTTGACACCTCCCACGACACCACAGTTGAACGGTGTTGCAGAGAGGCGCAACCGAACCTTGTTGGACATGGTTCGTTCCATGATGAGTCGAGCTTCACTTCCCATTCACTTCTGGGGGTATGCCTTAGAGACTGCCGCCCATATCCTCAATCTTGTCCCAACTAAGAAGGTTGCTAAAACACCTCATGAGATGTGGACGGGGAAAGTTCCCTCGTTAGCACATATCAAGGTCTGGGGTTGTGAGGCTTTCGTTAGACGAGAGACTCAAGACAAACTCGCAGAAAGAAGCAAAAGGTGTTTCTTCCTTAGTTATCCTAAACAGTCCTTTGGATATCTATTCTACAAACCGAGCGAGGACGTGGTCTTTGTAGCTAGACGAGCGGTCTTTCGAGAGAGAGAGCTCATATTCAAAGAGGACAGTGGGAGTACCATTGATCTGGAAGAAATTCAAGAGTCATCAGATGACGCAACATTAGGAGAAACTAGCAACCAACATGAGGAAGAAGTTCCTGTTGGTCCGACAGATATATCCTTACCTCTTAGGCGTTCCGGTAGGGTTAGCATGCCACCCGAGTTTTATGGGTTCCATATAACTTCGGATGGGGACATGTTTGTCAGTGATAGGACACTGATAAATTTGGATGAACCAGCTAACTACCAGGAAGCAGTGGCGGGCCCTGAGTCTGCCAAGTGGAAAGAGGCCATGGATAGCGAGATCAAGTCCATGTATGACAATCAAGTTTGGAACTTGGTTGACAACGTACCGGGTCGAAAGACAGTCGGATGCAAATGGATCTTCAAGAAGAAGACCGACATGGACGGAAAAGTACACACTTTCAAGGCAAGACTGGTTGCGAAGGGCTTTACTCAAACCCCAGGGTTTGACTATGACGAGACCTTCTCACCAGTAGCTAAGATAAAGTCTATTAGGATTATGCTGGCCATAGCTGCATTTAATGACTATGAAATTTGGCAGATGGACGTCAAAACCGCTTTCCTTAATGGGAAGTTGACTGAGGATGTTTACATGAATCAGCCAGAGGGTTTTGTCGATGCAAAGTATCCTAATAAGGTGTGTAAGCTTGAGAGATCAATCTACGGATTGAAGCAAGCTTCTCGCAGCTGGAATCTTTGTTTCCATGAGAAAGTCAAAGAGTTTGGCTTCTTTAGGAGCGAGGATGAGTCCTGCGTATATGTCAAAGCTAGTGGGAGTATAGTCACCTTTCTGGTGCTGTATGTCGATGACATACTGCTCATGGGAAACGATATTCCAACCTTGCAAGATGTCAAGGCTTGGCTTGGGAAATGTTTCGCCATGAAGAACCTAGGAGAGGCTGCCTATATTCTCGGGATAAGAATATTGAGAGATAGGAAGAAGAGACTAATTGGACTTAGTCAGGGTACATACTTGGAAAAGGTACTGAAAAGGTTTAGTATGGAAAATTCCAAGAAGGGAGAGCTGCCTATCCAAAGTAATGCAAAATTGAGTAAGACTCAAAGTCCGAGTACAGACGAAGAAATAGCTGAAATGAGTCGGGTACCTTACGCTTCGGCTGTAGGATCGATCATGTACGCTATGACGTGTACTCGCCCTGACGTGGCCTTTGCTTTAAGCATGGTCAGTCGGTACCAGGGTAACCCTGGAAGGGCGCATTGGATAGCTGTGAAAAAGATACTCAAGTATCTGCAAAGGACCAAGAACATGGTGTTAGTCCTCGGTGGCAGTGATACCTTGAGAGTTGAAGGATATACAGATGCCAGTTTTCAGACGGATAGAGACAGTGGTCGGTCTCAGTCAGGCTGGGTATTCCTTTTGAACGGTGGAGTAGTTACTTGGAAAAGTTCCAAGCAAGAAACAATGGCTGATTCTATGTGCGAATCAGAGTACATAGCAGCAAGTGAAGCGTCAAAGGAAGCGGCTTGGCTGAAGAACTTTATCGGTGACCTTGGAGTAGTCCCGAGTATTCAGGAGCCCTTGGAACTGTTCTGCGATAACGAAGGTGCGGTCGCCTTGACAAAGGAACCGCGAGATCATGGAAAGTCCAGACATATCGACAGAAAGTACCACTACATCAGACATAGGGTAGAAGAAGGTCACCTCCTTGTAAAGAGGGTATCATCGGAAGATAATCCTGCAGATCCCTTGACAAAGGCTCTGAGTAGGATTAAGCATAATCAGCATGCTAGGAGCATTGGATTAAGAGATGATATAAGTTTTTGTAATTAGATAGATTCTTGAAACTTGTAACAATGGTATTGTATTTGACTTTTGTGATTTAATAATGGAGATTTATTAATGAGTAATGGTTTACTAATTTTGTCAATATATATATCATTGTGTTTCATTTTGCATGTTTTACTTCCTGAATAATTGGATTATTCGAATATCCACAGTCGCTCATACTTTTAGGGAGTAAGTATGAAGCAAGACTGTCATGAATTAGTTGTAGATTGTCAAAGGAGTTAGACATTGCAATAAGATTGCTGCAACATTCATGAGTACTTGGAAATGGAGATTTGAGTATTGGATAAACCCGCGCTCAATGGATTGCTTCATGGATTTCATCACGAGCAATAATGAGACGATAATATCTTTTGATCTTTAAGCTAAGACATATGAGTTATGATTTACTAGACGGTTGTTCATTGATAATACGAAAACGTATCGGTAACTCGGTGTTATAAAACGTATTGTTGTGAGTAATTTGTCTGGTAAAAGACATAAGTATATGAGTCAAAGTTTATTCGTCCCTTGACCCTAACGGGGAACAGATATCTGTAGGCCTCTCGATGATTTTGAAGTTGACTAAAATGGTTGGCCAACCGGGACTAAATTGGTAGTCTAAGAGTCATATGCAAATCGGAAATCGAGAAACAGTGAATCAGACCAGATTGATTTTATCCATGTCTTGAGTCTGAAAAAATATCTAGTTGGACGGAGGATCATCTGATCACTTATCTTTGGACATAACTGATTATGTCATAGTTTCGCAGTAGTTTCTAGGAAGCTTAAGGTGCTGGTTAATTATAGGCTAAATTGGTAATTATAGTCATAGACTTATCCAAGTGGGAGACTGTTGGATTAGGTGTCTAAGCCATGACTAATAATTAGTATTTACCTAATTAATAGAAGCACAGTCCATTTGGGTTGCCCTTATAGCTGGAGGTTTGGTAGAAAATTCGGTAGAGAGAAAGGTTGATTTATTATGGGATTAATAAATCAACAGGAATTAAATATATGGTTTATTAATATATTAAAGTCATAATATATTAATTAGAAACTATATTAATTAATTAGAAATTAATCTGGAATTAATTGGATTTAATTTGGTGATTAATTTAATTAATTAAAGGTGCAGGGACTGAAACTGTAATTATTCAATAGTTGAGTAAGTGGCAGTGTGGAGTGACCAGTTAAAGTCGAAAATATATATATGGATATATATATTTCGAATTTAATATAATAAGGATAAATAGGGTTTTGAATATAAGATAAAAGGTTTATCTTATTTGAATTCAAAAAAGGTTTATCTCTAAAGGCTTATCTGGTTATCTGTTGGAACCTATAAATAGGGAGCCCTAGGCACACCATTTGGCACACCATTTTTACTCATTCTCTCTCAAGATTTTCGTGACTCTCTCCTCTAGCTTGGGTGTGATCTCATTTGAGGCAGGATATTTTTGCTGCTTAGCTTCCAGAAAATTCTAAAAGGTTGGTTTTTCTAATTTTATTCTTTTAGTTAATTTCCTTATGGCCTTTAGGTTTTGTTATATGTTCAATTAGAAGAAAACATAGATCCTCATAGGTTGCATGTGAACTTAGGTTATTTAGTTCATGGTTTGCAGAAAACCTTTCAGTATCCAGTCCAATGCGATTGTCAACAAACCAATCACATCGGACTGGGGGACTTGATGATATTGGGTTCGTCGGCTGACCCGAATAGCATGACAACACGGCTTGACAGCCGCTGGACGATACTACTTGACAGCACGGCGTGGCTGCCAGCCCTGCTCGGCAGCACGGCGTGATAGCCCGCCATCCAGCCAACAGCATTGCTTGGCTGCATCTCCTGGCAGCTAGCTTGACAGCCTTGTTTGACAGCACTGCTAGCTGGGCCTGAATTGGGCTGGCCCAAGGCCTGACCTAATTGTCCCATATAAATAGAACATGATGGGAACCCTAGCTCCCTAAGTCATGAGCCTCCACTCTCTACTACCCTCTTCACATACACTACGATGGTTGTCTCCGGCGAGGAGAAACCATCTCGTCTCGCATACCGAACTGACTTGATCGTCGGAGCCTGCTCCCGGGGCACACGCCCTGGGACGGTTCTAACGATTATCTTCTCTGATTATGACTAGGATCCAAGTCGGGAACTCGCTAGCGGCACCACATCAAGACCTCCGATCGAGATCCCCTCTCAAGACCTGATGCAAGATCCGATGTCACATCACATAGAGGACATAATTCATGAATCCAAATACTTTGGATGCATCAACAATCAAGTCATTACCATTCATGCAATTAACACACTCATACAACATTTCAAGGATAATTTAAACAACCAAGTATTAAAAGAAAATCAACATTTTATTAAAACATAAATCCTTGAACAATGTATTATATGATAGACAATGTCGCATGCATCTAATAAGCTAATAACAAGATTGTAATATCTAACTAAACTTCAAAACTACATGAGCTGGAGATCCAATCCAAATGTGCTCCTATGCGCCAAAGTCCCATCCCTACTGATTCCCTGCATACAAACCAAATATGACTGTCACATCATGTATCAAGGAGTTATGGATCAGGAGTTTTGAGGTTTTTAGATATACCTGAGTTTCCAAAGATTTTACCTTGGAGCGTCTTCCAATCTTTCCGTGACTGTATCCGATCCTATGGATTCCCAATTTGAGACATCTCAGAACATGTCCAGACAATCTGGATCGTTTCCTGCTACGTCTCCTCACTGGACTCAATCCAGAAGTAGCCGAACCAGTAGAGCTATACCTGTCCATGAGTGACTCGTATAAAGTCAACAGTGAACGCATTTCCACAAAGGTCTTTTTCTGGTATTCCTCTCTATACGTCTGAATGAATAGATCGTACCTATTAGGCAGCGAATCAAGTAGGATGTTAACACTCATCTCCTGACTAATTGGGTGACCAAGTTTGTACAATTTGCCTATGTATCTTTCAGTCTTGAGAACATGCGAATCGATGCTACTTTCTTCTTTTAGCTTGCACTCTGCAAGTCTTTTGAAGATCCTAGCTCGTTCCTCTTCAACCGGTTCTTGGAACCTTTCCTCAACCAGTTGGGGTCAATGGTCAATAGCATGAGGTCACGAACTTCCTCGGATTCATCAACTAAGAAGTCAGCCTCATCACAAATACCTTGTGTGATGACATGTTTCGATGGAACCGGGATCGGATACTCAATGAGGTGTAGCTTGTCAGCAATAATAAGAACCATTCTCCAATTGCAAAGCCATTCCTCATAGTTTAGGCCAGTCAGCCTTTCCATATCTAACAGGTGCATTCTGAGGCTCTCAGAAATGGGTAAAGGAGGAGAAGGAGGAGAATTGACACTTGATTTAGACATCTACAAGAAACAGAATTTATTAGTTTAATTTTAATCCTTTAAATAATTACCCAATTTATTATTTAATAAGGCTAGGACCCAAAATGCCCCAACTATGATGTGAAGAGGGATGTTGTAATCACAACATAATGGTCATTAAGGTAGATAAAACACTTATCAATTTCATCTTATGAAATTCCTAGATCTGTTGAGATTCATTGAACTGTTCAATGGCATGTTTAATCTCTGATATGCTCCACTGTTTGTGACTGGGATGCCGAGTATCACAAACTGGATGTGAATAACCATGCAAATATTCTTGCTAACCTCATTGTCATTTATCATCTCTAATTGATGTGCCGGTTAACCACACACGCTCCATCAACAATGATAAATCATGAGAAACCCATTACCAATCTTTATGAGCCCCTATTAGTGTGCCGGTTAACCACACACGCTCCACTAATGTCTCATAAAGTGTAATGTGCAATTTCATGGGTTAGCATCTTTTCACATTTTTCTAAAGTAACTAGATTTTGGATTTTATAAAGCTGTTCTAGTACTTTCATTAATAACATTATACTATTAATGAGATTAAGTTGTCCTATCAAATCCGTTCGGCTAACGACCCTCCACTGATCAAGAGAGCGGTCGGTGAGAGTGGACACCCATTCAACCGCCATTTTATAGGCAGTTTCCTTATATTCTCCTTATAGACCAACTTCGTGAATGAGGCCTACTATTGATTTGACTGACCAATTACCTTATACATATAATATTAACTTTTAATTATAATATATAAGATGTATTTTAAACCTTTTAAAATATTCTTGGTTTATCTATTTAATTTTTTCGAAATTAACAATTAATTTAAAATTAAATTTAAACCTTTAAATGATTTAATTTATCTTTTAATTAAACAATTAATTAAATTAATTAAATCCAGATAGGTATTTCAAATTAAATATTTTAAACTTTTAAAATATTTCTGGTTTATCTATTTAATTTTTGAAAAATTAACTATTAATATTAAAATTTAATTTAAACCTTTAAATGATCTATTTTATCTTTTAATTAAACAATTAATTAAATTAATTAAATCCAGATAGGTATCACAAGTTAATCAAATTAATTTAATCCTATCTTAAAACCCTAAATATCGAAATATAGCAAATAAAGGGTTTAAGGTTATCCAATTATTAAATAATCAAAGTTACCAAAAATAGAATACCTTCTAAAATCCCTAGCAAAAATCGAAAATATAAAGGGGAGGGGCTAGGGTTTCAAAAACCCTAACCCTAAAAAATCGATTGGCCCTATTTAGGGTTTAGAAACAATAAACCCTAAATTTTAGGAAAAACTATTACAATAATTCAATAAGAAAACAACCAAATGCTTTGATACCACTGAAAGGTTTTATGCAAATCTATGAACTAAAACCCTAAGTTCACATGCAACCTAGTTTGGATCTATGTTTTCTATCTTTGAACATGTAAATAAATTCCTAAAGGCCAAACAAAAATTACTAAAAAAATAATAAAGAAAAACTAACCTTTTAGTTGTTTCTTGCAAACTAAGCAACGCAAATGCCTTGCCTCAAATGAAGGCACACTCAGCACTAGAGAATGTCGAAATCCAGAGAAAGGGAAGAGGAGAAGTGGCGCAGAAAAAGGGTTCCCCTTGGTCCCTATTTATAGCTTCCAATTGGCCAGCAGATAAGCCTTAGAGATAAACCATTTTGAATTCAAATCAAGATAAACCTTTTTTCATTTAATTCAAACCTATTTATCTCTTATTATTTTATATTTTAAGGATTAATCCTTCCTTAAAATCGCCAACTACCTGCAGCCATAATTGTCACTTACTCAACTATTGAATAATTATAATTCAGCCCCTGCACTTTTAATTAATTAAATTAATCACTAAATTAATTCCAATTAATTCCAGATTAATTTCTAATTAATTAATATAGTTTCTAATTAATATATTATCACTTTAATATATTAATAAACTATTTATTTTATTTCTATTGATTTATTAATCATATACTAAATCAATCTTTCTCTCTCCTGGAAATTCTGCCAAACATCTAGCTATGAGGACAACCCAAATGGACTTTGCTACTATCAATTAGGTAAACACTAATTATTAGTCATGGCTTAGACACCTAATCTAATATATATATATATATATATATATATATATATATATATATATATATATATATATATATATATATATATATATATATATATATATATATATAGACATATATATATATATATATATATATATATATATATAGACATATATATATATATATATATATATATATATATATATATATATATATATATATATATATATATATATATATATATATATATATATATATATATATGAATATAAGAGGTAGAATAATTAATAAAGAGATTGGTGAAAAGTATCTTATTATATATTTGGTGAATATATTAGGATTGGTGAAAAGTCTCATCTAACCATGGTGCTAAGGTTGGTGTAAAGCTTAAATCATTACCGGTGAAACATAACGGGGTTGGTGAAAAATCTTGTCTACACTTGGTATACCTAATATGACACTCGTGTAAAGTCTCACATCTACAATGGTGTTTTCATGAGACTGGTGAAAAACTTGATAGCTTTTCAATACACTAAATACATCAAACATGGAAGCGGAAACATACAAAAGTTACCTAAGGCCAGTAATAATTACTAAAACCTACAAGGAAGTTACTTAGTGATAATTACAACTACAAGAAGGATTAGGATTACCAACCTTTAGGAAAACCAATTTTCTTGAAGAACCCTTGTGAAGATCAAATCCCAAGCTAAGTAAAGCACTACCCAAAAAAGAATACCTTTAATGGTTCACACCCAATAAGCCCAAATTATCAGTTAATTTAGGTGTTTAAAAAAGCCCGCTATAAAACCCTAGAGAGAGATTATAGATTCTGCTGAGAGAGAATAGATAAATTCCAGGTCTACAGAGATCTAGAATGGGGCTTAGATTATGGTCCCAGGGGAGCTCTATTTATACTTAGAGGTAGGACAGAAATAAGGCAGGTTTGAATGGTAGTAATTAAGGAAACAATCCAAACTTACCAAGAATCGAATCCTCCTTGATTCTCCACCTTCTGGACAAAATATTTGGAAGGATCCTTCCAAAATTTCGGCCCCCTTCCAGGGTTCTAGAATGTTCCTTGCACAACTTTTGAACAATTACGATTCAGCACCTGCACTATTATTAATTACCAAATTAATCAAATTAATTCCAAATTAATTTCAGTTAATTAAAAATCAAATTTAATTAATTCTAAATGAATTATAACTATTTCTAAACTAGTTTCAAATTAATTTATCATCACATGATAAATTAATAAACTAATTATCCCTCTCTCTTTTAATTAACACTGATTTCATTTGGATTATTGAGGGCAACCAAAAAAGGACCCTACTATTAATGGAAAATCATTACCAATTAGCTATGACCTTGGACAATATTCCAACAGCCTCCCACTTAGACAAGTCATCTAATATAATTGGTCACAAGTCTCCACTTAATCCACAGAGCGTGCTTTCTTAGCCACTACCGAACTCTGAATCTTATCTTTTGATTCAGCCCTTAGATAAGTGATAACCTATTCCTTTATTCTACAGTATATCGTATCAATCTGACACATGGATAATAATCAATCTCAAGGTTCAATATTATGTTTCCGGATTTCCGATTTATGTTGACCTTATTAGACTACAGGATGGAACACATCAACCTAGTCTAGACTAGGCCCAACACTATAATGTCCACATCAAATCATCGAAGAGCCCATGATATCGCTTTTCTTATGTAAGGCAAAAGGAACAAATAAACTTTGAATACATAGCTATAGTCAACTCTTTATCTTACATGGGTATACCTTTTATGACTCTCAATTATGGTTGCATTTAGGTAAACCAATGTGTACTAGAAGCGTTAACTAAAATTATGCATCTCTATTATCCATCTTTGCTTGAAGAATAGAAGATATTATCATCTTAAAATTACTCGTGATTTAGTCCATGAAGTAATCTCTAAGTGTGGGTTTATCCAATACCTAAATCTCCATTTAAGTACTTATGAGTGTTAGCTGCATCTCCATGCTATGCCCAATCTCCATTGGCATCAACCAACACTCCATGACAGTCTTAAATCAATACTTACTTCCAAGAGTATAACCGACTGTGGATGTTTGAGTAATTTAATACTCGGGGAATGGATTCTAAACATGCAAAACGAAACACAATAATAAATAATTGTAAAATGGTAGTTTGCCAACTTATAAAGAAATCTTCATTCATTAATCACCAAGTTCAATTACAAATTGTTACTGTTATAAATGTTTCAACTATCAACTAACTACTAAAACTAACATCATCTCTCATGCCTATGCTCTTTGATGCTCATCGTGCTTGATTTTACTCAACGCCTTCGTAAACGGATCGATGATTATCCTCTGATGATACTCTATTCACTACGATGTCCTAGCTCTCCACTTTGTGACGAACACAGTGGTACTTCCTGAGTATGTGCCTTGATCTTCCATGATCCTTAGGTTCCTTAGTCAATACGACTGCACCTTCGTTATCACGGAAGGTTTCAACGGGTTATTGGATTGTTGGAAAAACTCCCAGATCACCGATGAAGTTCTTTAACCAAGTCGCTTCATTTGCAGCTTCACTAGCTACAATACTTTGACTCACATGTAGAGTTTGCCACTGTTTCTTGCTTGGAACTTTTCAATGTTATCGCGCCTCCATTCAACAAGAATACCCAATTAGATTTTGAAAAAATATCATCTCTATCCGTTTGGGAACTTGTATCATTGTACCCACTCACTTTGAGTTCATCTTTGCCACCGAATACCAAGAACATCTATTTTGTATTTCTCAAATACTTAAGAATATTCTTTACTGCTGTCCAGTGACTTTTGCCAGGGTTGTCCTGATACCGACTGACCATGCTAAAAGCAAATGAGACATCAGGACGCGTACATGTCATGGCACAGATGATCAATCCTATAGCCGAAGCATATGGGACTCGACTCATTTTGTCCACCGCATCACTAGTGGTTGGACAATGAGCTTTACTCAGCTTTATGCCATGGTGTAAGGGTAAAGACTCTTTCTTGGAGTATTGCATATTAACCTCTTCAATATCTTATTCAAGTATGTATTTTGGCTAAGTACAAATAGACACTTAGATCTGTCTCTATATATATCCTTATTCCAAGTATGTACGTTGCATTCCCTAGATCCTTCATAGCAAAACATTTCCCAAGCCAGGCTTTTACACCTTCTAGAGTTGGGATATCGTTTCCTATAAGGAGTTTGCCATCCACATACAACACTAGAAAGGGTACAATGCTCCCACTAGCTTTGACATATATGCAAGACTTATCCTCACTTGTAGAAAATCCAAACCCTTTGACCTTTTCATGGAAGCAAAGATTCCAGCTACGAGATGCTTGTTTAAGTCCATAGATTGATTTTTTAAGCTTGCATACCTTATTAGGGCATGTTCAAAACCTTCCGACTGTGTCATGTACACATCCTTCGAAAGTTTTCCATTGAGGAAAACGTTTTAACATCCATTTGCCATACCTCAAAATCATAGAAGGCGGCTATGGCAAGCATTATCCTTATTGACTTGATATTAGCTTACTGGAGAAAAGGTTTCATCATAATCAATCCCTATGGTTTGAGTATAACCTTTTCCAACCAACCTAGCTTTGAACATGTGTATATTCCCATCCATGTCAGTCTTCTTCTTGAAGATCCTTTTGCAACCAACCTCTTTCCATTTGGCTGCCTCAGGGCCTGCCATTGGTTCCTTGTAGTTAGCTAGCACTTCCAAACTTACTTGTGTTTTATCATTAATAAACGTGTCCCCTTCTACAGTAATATGAAAACCATAAAACTCGGGAGGCATGCTAACTTTACTAGATCTACAACGAGGTAATGAACTATCAATTGGCACACCAGGCGTTTCAGCCTCTAGTTGAGTGTTAGTGTCAACTACACGTTCTTCATTGGCTGACTCTTGAATCTTTTCAAGATCAACTATGCTCCAACTGTCCTCTTTGGATATTTGTTCACTGGGTCTGTAAAATAAATATCCAAAGGACTTTTGTCGATAGCCAATGAACCAATACTTCTCGACACTGGCTTCAAGTTTATCTTGGGTTTCGCATCCAAAGAAAACCTTACAACCCTAGACCTTGATACGTGCGAGTGAAGGACGCTTCTCATTCCATATTTCATGATGTATCTTAGAAACCTTCTTAGTTGGTACAAGGTTTAATATATGGGCAGCTGTCTCTACGACATATCCCCAGAAAATTATCGGAAGAGAAGCTTGACTCATCATGGAACGAACCATGTCCAATAAGGTTTGATTTCTTCTCTCGGCAACACCATTAAGGTGTACTGCTCTAGGAGGGGACAATTATGAAACTATTCCACATTTCTTTAGATAGTCGTTGAACTTGATAATAAGATATTCTCATCCCTTATCAAAGTGGAGTATCTTTATCTTCTTGCCCAATTGATTCTCTACTTTGTGCTTGAAATCTTTGAACTTTTCAAAAGTGTCTGACATATGTTTAATCAAATAAACATAACTGTATCAACTGAAATCATCAATTAATGTCACGTAGTAGCGATTTGCGTTCTTTATGGCAGATCTGAAGGGTCCACACACATCCCTGTAGATTATGTCCAATGGTCCTTCACCTCTCTTAAAGGTGCCTGAGAAGGGTGATTTTGTCATCTTGCCTAATAAACAAGATTCGCATACATCATCCGATTTTAAGTCAAATGATTCTAAGACTCCATCCTTTTGGAGTTGGGCGATGCGTTTCTTGTTTATATGCCTAAGATGATAATGCCACAAGCACGCTTTGTCTAAATCACTAGAAGAATCAATATTTAATATTACATTACTCAAGTTATTTACACACAAAATAGTTTCATACACACCATTACAAGGATAAGCTTTGAATATAAAAGAACCATATTTATAAACCAAAATGTCAACATTATTATTATCAAAAGAATAACAATAACTTTGTCTGAATAGTGCATGGAAAGAAATCATGTTTCTAGAAATTCAGATGAATAACAGCAATCTAATAAATGTATCCTAACTCCAATATCGAGTATGAGCTCATAAATACCAATATTTGTAACAGGAGCAATGCGTCTATTCCCCATAACCAGGTTCAGTTCTCCTCACCTTAGCTCCTTACTTTCCTTTAGGCCCTACATACCAGAGAAAATGTGAAAAACACATCCTATATCAAGTACCCACGAATTAGAAGTATTAGTGCTACTTAGTTGGATCACATAAATACCTGATACAGAGCCAGACACCTTGGATTTACCATCCTTTATATCTTGCAGGTACTTTGGGCAGCTTCTTTTCCAATGGCCCTTTTGGGTGTAGTAAAAGCAAGTGCCCTCATTCAGATCACTAGTGGGGGAATCTCATACTCGGACTTTCTATTTGACCCCTGACTAGACTCTCCAGCCTGGGCTTTCCCTTTCCTACTGGTTTGAGAAGAAACCTTTCTTTTCTTTCCCTTACATTGTCAAATGGCTATGATGGGAACAGGAGGTATTATGGCCCTGAGACTTTCTCATGCTCGCATCGGTGGTTTGTAGTAAACCATGTAGCTACATTAACGTGGTCTCTATATTGTATAAATAATATGTCAAGATGAACTGATCATAACAACTGGGAAGTGAACTCAATACCATATCAATGGCCAGCTCTGCATCGAAGTTCACATTAAGTTTCCCAAGTCTTTCAAAGTACCGTTGCATCTTCTACACATGGGCACAAACATACTCTCCTTCTTTCATTATGCACATCATAAGGGTCTTGACAACCTTATAACGTTCCTGTTTTGCCTTCTTGTGAAACATTTCAACAAGCTTCAAGTTCATCTTAAATAACCAACTATTCTCGAAGGTCTTTTGGAGCTCCAGGGTCATGGTCGCTGTCATGATGCAGGCCACCTTTGTAGCGTCATCAATATGTTTTTGGTTGGCAACTATTTCTTCTGGGGTAGCAAATTCCTCATCGATCTCAGGAATTTGGTCATTGAGAACATACTCTTTGCCCTCAAAATGTAGCGTCATATTTAGATTTCGCATCAAGTCCATATAGTTTGGACCGATCAGCTTTTCCTTAGAGAGAATCGAGAGTAGAGAGAAATTTGAATTGACGGGAGGTGGTGGAGGAAGAGGAGGAGGGGGAGGGAGATCACCATTGATTCCAGACATCTACGAGAGAGAAAAGTTTTAGTTAGTTGACTTATATATATATATATATATATATATATATATATATATATATATATATATATATATATATATATATATATATATATATATATATATATATATATATATATATATATATATATATATTCCTTAATATAATTACCGAACTTATGTTTAAGGCTAGGATCAGTATTTTACATTCATTCTATGAAGAGGGATGCCATAATCATTAATTAACTTATTTTAGGTAGGTATACACCTTGCCAATTTTAAGTCACTATGAAATTGCTAGATCTTTTGAGATTTATTGAGTTAAAATCAATGCTTTACAAAGTACAATGCTTAAATTTACATTTTCGCCATTGTTAACAAAAATTATGGAAAAAAATTTTATTTTAAGCATTTAAGTTTGTAAAATTTTGCTTTTAAAGAAATGTAATGTAGAAAAACACACAATTTTTCTAAAGTACAATGGTTAAAATCCACATTTTTGCCACTGTTAAAAAAATTATGGATTTTTTTTTTATTTTAAGCATTTTAGTTTATAAAGCTTTGGTTTTAAAGCAATGTACTTTAGAAAAAAAAAAGAATTTTTTAAAATCCACATTTTAAAATAAAGTACAATGCTTTAAAACGAAAGCTTTGCAAAGTACAATGCTTAAAATCCATATTTTTGCCATTGTTAAAAATTTTTGGAAAAAGAATTCATTAATTTAAATATGATATTAAATCCAAAACATAAATCAAAATATCAAATAAACTTAAAAATTATATTTAAAGACTATTTTAAAAATAGTTTTCCCTCTCATCATATGTATTTCAAACATCCATCACCTTTTAATTTCCAACTTACTATAATCAATATATTAGTTTAAATATGTTACGAATTGTAAATATTATCTTATTAGTGATAGTTTTTTAAATTATTATTATAATACACTTAACTTGTTAATTTAAAATATCATGTCAAATACAAAAAATTAAAAAAATAAAAAAAATTCAAAGACTATATTCTAAAATAGTTGAACAAGTTCCAATATTGTAAATGTACAAGGCTAAGTAAAAATTAAATAAAAATATCAAAAACTATTTGCTATTTATAAATCTATTTTTTTCAAATAAGTGGTTTTAAATTAATTAACAAAAAATGTTACGTTAACTTAAAAACAATGATTCATATTTTAATTACTTATCATGTTCGAAAATCAACATATAAGTAATTTTTAATAAATAAATTATAACGTTAAATTGTAATATTAAATCGAAAACTATATTTAGTTTTAGTTACATCAAACTGCGGGTAAATACTATTGAATGTTATGATTTCCATAGATATATATATGATAATATTGTTAAAATAATTAAATGGGTATGTATAAACTTAGTGCAAGAGTTATTATTTTATAGTTAATGTAAACAACTTTATTTTTTTCAATATGTATATGTAAAAAAAATCTAACTATACAATTTTATTATATGCATCGCGCGGATATTCACCTAGTTGTTGTATAATTCATGTATAAAGTAGCTTTTGTGTATAAAATGACTTTACATAAAATAGATATTTAGTCGTTTAAACAATGCCTATTATAAGTCTACATACATATTTTTCCGAGTTTTTGACTAAATAGGTGTATTTTAAAAAAAATATTTACCAAAATAACGTACTTTTAAAAATATTTACCAAAACAGTGTTATCAAAATCAAATTACCTCAAAAATCAAACTAAAACCAAATACAGAAGAACGAAATCAAATTGCTTCAAAAATAAAGCCTTGGCTTCATATTGTAGGGTTTAATCGAGTGTTGAGAAACCCAAAAAGCCATTTGCTTTTATTATTTGTGTTACGTAAAATACATGTTGTATTTATGAACACGAAATCAAACTGCAATTTAGAAACAGGTTATATTTTTTCTAAAGTTTTGGTCATTCCTAGTAATCTCGATTTCTTGATAGCATTCTATTAAGATTTTCAGCACCTGCCTTCTTGAATAGAAATAACATGCTGCTATATTAAAGAATGGTACTCCACCTAGTTGTCTCAGCTATGTCCAGTTCTACTATAAACACGAACAAGAAGAAAAAATGGAGATAACCCACCAACACATGAAAGACAATGAGTTCGGTTAACAAAAACGACCAAAATAAACAAAGACAACATCACGAACAACTTTAGGAAAAAAGTATACAATTGGTTATGGTTTGCAAAAGAACAAAAATCAGAAATAAGAAGATGAAATCACTAACATTGAAGAAAACGCTTTTTGCGGCAGTCCGGTGGATCGGAAGAGTTTGTTGTGGCGGAGAGAGAGTTGCCGGCGTCTGCAGTGGTGGAGGCAAATTCACTAGCGTAGGTTGTGGCGGAGGCGGACTTGCCGGAGTCGGCGGTGGTCGGAATCGAAAAAGACGAGTGAATGGCGGGCCTGAGAGTTCCGAAAGGCAGGCGACGTTTGGAGCTGTTTTATTTTATGTTGATTTATTTTTAATTTTGATAAATTTTAACCCTAAATAGTAAATATTTTTAAAACGACCCCCTTTTGATAAATATGTTTTTAAAAAACACCATTTAGGTAAAAAGTCTATTTTTTCCATATAAAAACAAAAAAAGGGTTAACTGTTCAAAAATTAAGGTCTATTGTGTCCATTCAAGTTGAAACCCTCGTCTTCCAAAAAGTCATGAATAAACACATGGTGTGACCTTTAAGGCATAAGGCCGCACGGAGTAGGGCTCGCCAAGGGGGTCGCCAAGCCCCTTGGCCGCTCGCCAAAGCCACTCCACCGCCACTCGCCAGCGGCTCGCCATGCTCAACTCGCCAACGGCTTGGCGAGATGCCAAGCCAGGGAAAAGGTTTCAGAAATGACAATTTACCCCCCTGAACGGCTAGAAAATTAATTTGGCATCTTTTAAAAATTTTACACTTTTAACCCATATATAAAAAGTAGCCGTTTTTTTTTTAAAAAATCAGATTTTTCAAACTTCTTTCATCCCCTATATATATATAGAACACACTCTCATTCATTTCACACAATAATCCCTTCCAAAACTCTCTCAAAATGTCTTCAAACAAAAAGAAAGGTTCAAAATCTTCCAAGAACCAATCTTCCAACACTCCACCTCCAAACCATCCATCAAACCTAGATACAAATGCGTATCATCCAATAATGTTTTCACCACAACCCGATGAGCCGTTGTTTTCACCGACACAAAACCAATTCTTAGCCAACTTTGTCTACAATTTATCCCAAAACCAAAATACTTTTCCCACACAATCTCCAAATTTTTTTACCACACCTTCTCCACCACAAGTACACTCTCAAGGTTCTGGAACACAATTCTTCTCAACTCAACCACGACGTCTTCTTGCATCGGACTCGGAAGAAGAAGAAGAAGAACAACAAGAAGTTGAAGAAGAAGACGAAGACGAAGAAGAAGAAGAACCACAACCAAAAAAATCATCAAAAGGTCGTGGAAAAGGGAAAGCCCCAGCGAAACAGAGAGCCAAGGTAGAGCCTTGGAAAGTTGATGAGGTGATAGCTTTAGCGAAAACTTGGGTGGACATATCGGAGGATGCGGTTCACGGAAACGACCAAGAAACCCAAGTTTTCCAAAAAAGGATTTGGCAATTATGGTGTCAGCGAATGGGTCGTACATACCGTACCCACCAGTCACTATACTCGAAATGGCGTGTTGTAAGTAAAATTGCCAAGGGATTTGAGGCGATTTTTGCACAATGTAAACGAAATTGGCCAAGTGGTGCCAATATAGATGATGTGATGCTGGCTGCTCGGCAGCAATATATTGACAAAAATGGCACCAAAAATCCTTTCAATACCCATGCGGAAGCGTTTTGGAGGGTAATCCGAGACAATGAAAAATGGAAGGAACAAACATCCTTTCATCAGTTCGCCGTTGGAATAAATGCATCCAAACGCTTCAAATCCTCCACATCCACACACTCTCAGTCTTCTGATGCAAATGTTGGATTCGACATTAATGAGGAGCCGGAGGCTGACGTTCTTCCGATTGGTCGTGATCAAGCCAAGAGGAAGATGAAGGGAGGTAGTTCTGGCACGAATAGTAGCACAGAATTGCAACAATTGAACGAGCAAGTCGCCACTTTGCAGACTTTACATGAAGAGAAAGTCAAAACCAAGTTGATGGATATTGTGACGAGAAACATATCCGATCTACGAGGGTTCGAGTATCAAATTGCACTTCAAGCGAAGAAGGATGCGGCTAGGAAATTGGGTTACACGTTCGACGATGAGTAGATTAGTTGTTTGTGTTTTATTTTGTGTCTTTGTTTAACTTTTAAATTGTTAGTTGTTTGTGTTTTTTATTTTTAATGAAATGTTTTAATTTTAAGTAAAAAAACGAATTCTGTTTGTACAAGGACTAAAGTTGTAATTTCTCAATTTAATTTGGTTGGCAGTTCCTTGGCCATTGGCCACCACTCCCTACAAAATGGCCAAAACCTGCCATCATTGTCTGGCCCACAAAAACCCCTTGGCCATCCCTTGGCCATTGGCCACCACTCCCTGCAGCCTAAATAAGACACCGCTTTATGTTACTTTTATCAACACTTGTTATTAATGTGACGTTTCCAAAATCAACTAATAAGACGTTATCCTTTAGTTTTATTTTGCTTTCTAACGGGTAGTTATAGAACGATAAGATGTTCCATGAAACAAAATGGAAAATACGATGTAATTTTATATGTGTCTCTTAAAAATATCATTCTTAATCAAAACAAAAATAGCGATAAATTATAATATTCCATAGAACGATATACATAAAACTAATAAGTTACATATATTACTTTATCGATCAAACTCTTTTCATTTTTATTAATAATCAAAGTCATACTTTTATATTAGCAAAAATAATCTATCGACACAAACAGTCCTGCAAGTACGATATATATGACAAAGTAAAGAAAAGCACAACACACTTTTGGGGGTCATCTTAAAAAAACCCCTTCATCATTAAATATGATGTCCCATCAATTTGGGTTTCTTATTTTATTTATATATATATATATATATATATATATATATATATATATATATATAATGATATTTTTTTAATTATTTTGTTTTTTTAAGTTTATAACTATTATTAATTATTTTTATTTAATATAAATACTTATTTTGGTATTTATAATTTAAATATTATTCTAAATTTTTGACGTTTAGTTCGAATACGTTTTCTAATGTGTTTTTTTTAACATTTTGTTCGTTGGTATCATTTAACGTTGTTTCGTTTAACGTTTTCTTTGAAAACATTTTTGACGTTTTGTTTAACGTTCATTGGTATCATTTAACGTTGGTTCGTTTAACGTTTCGTTTTCTAATGTGTTTTTTTTTCTAATTTTTGACGTTTTGTTTGGAAACATTTTTTAACGTTTTGTTTGTTTATATCGTTTATATGTTTTGTTCGTTTATAATTTTTGACGTTTTGTTTGAATACATTTTCTAATTTTTATAATTTTTGATATATTAATTTTCAAAATTTTTAATTTACATCAAAAATTATAAAAATTAGAAAATATATTCAAACAAAACATCAAAAATTAGAAACGAAGAAAACATATAAACGAATAAACCATATAAAAATGTTTCCAAACAAAACATCAAAAATTAGAAAATGCAAACTCATAAGTCTAATTAACATTATATAATAACTTTCCACCGATATAAACGAACAAAACATATAACAATGTATTCAAACAAAACGTCAAAAAATTAGAAAAAATATACTAAATTACAACGTTAAATGATACCAACGAACAAAACGTTAAAAAACACTTGAGAAAACGTATTCGAACTAAACGTCAAAAATTTAGAATAATATTTAAATTATAAATACCAAAATAAGTATTTATATTAAATAAAAACAATTAATAATAGTTATAAAATTACAAAAAAACAGAATAATTAAAAAATATCATAATTAATGTGTGTGTGTGTATATATATATATATATATATATATATATATATATATATATATATATATATATATTAAAAGAAACTCAAATTGATGTGATATCATAAATTAATAATGAGGGGGTTTTTTTACCAATACCCTTTTACCAATCTATCCATAAAACACTTCAATCTTTTGTTTCTAGTGATTAAACCCTTATATTTCTATGATATCAAAAAATCTAAACGTTAACTATGCTGGTAAATTTATCTATTTTTAATTAAAAAAAAAAAAAAGGTTGTATCACAACATCAACTTTGTGCATATTTTCATATCAGCATATAATCAAATCATCCACTGCATAAGAAAACATAAAGATTGATACTAAACCGCCGATTATATACTTTCTTAAATAAATTCTCTATAATCATCGGAAAATACTTGCAATCGTTTAAAGTATTTAACCTAAAAAGGTGAAAATCTATAAAATCCAAACCAGTCGAAACAAAACACACCAAACTTGATAGAAATAGGAATGGCAATGAGACGGGTATTGGTGATCCCAGTCTCATACCCCATTATAAAACCGCATCACAAACCCGGTTCCGTGTCGTGGGATACCCGTTAGTAAATAACCATCAGGTTCGTGGTTATACCCACGAGTATCTGGTATCTCAATCTATGATAATAATAGGTTGAAATTTACCTGTTGGAATTTCCATTATAAAACTTGATCACAATCTCATCCAGATAATTACTTGATTTTTTTAATAATTCTAATTTCTAATAACATCAACAAGTTTAATATCTATGCAATGTGCATTTTAATAAGATGGAAATTGATGCTTAATAAGAAGAAAGAAAGTGACGATACATGATAACTAATAAAAGAATAAGACACCATCAATGAAGATGCATGTAGTAACAAATAAATGAATTGAAGGAGGGGACATGGGAATAGAAAAAATATATATCATATACAATATGATATATAGAATTTTTGTTAAGTAATAATTAGATAATTGTAGAAACAGTAAATATTAATCACATAATAATAAATCGTATATACTATCAAAATATGAATTTGCAATCTCATATATAAATAATAAAATTATAAGTATATAAAAATTATACAATTATTAGTAATCACCTCAATACCAAAACAATCTCATACCCGTGAATCTTTTCTAAAAAAATCTCATTCCCGGTCTCGTAACTATTTACCCGATTCAAAACCCGTCCCAAATGATTTGGGTTTGGTTTTTCCCATCGGGTTCGGGTATCTTTGCCATCCCTAGATAAAAAGATGATTATTGACCTTGCAGTATATGAATGCCCAGTAATTAGCATTTCTTCTTCATATGATACTTGTGCAACATCCTTATATTCAACATACATGCTTTCAACTTCCTCCTACTCACCGATTGCTTCATACGGACATACCTGATAAAAAAATTAAGAAAATCCCAAATTGATGTATCTGACTTAATAAGGAGTGAAAAGTATAAGCAAAAACACAAATTTTAAGAAAATTAGAAGCAATAAGAATCCCAAAATTTTTTAGTATAATATATATGTAAGAATTTCTTACAAAAAAAACATTCATGTATTTGAAGGGCTTGTAATTCAAGTATGAATAGTTAGAGAAATAAAAATTGAAAAAGAAAATATAATGACAAATCTATCATTTTAGAAAGGGAAAATGTCGTAAAAGGGTAACTAATAACATGAAATCCGCTCTTTAGGTCATCAAACTTTTAATTGGTCTTATTTGCCCATCAACCTTTTTCTTTTTGTTCAATTACACCATTGTATGCGTCAACCTTTTTCTTTTTGTTCAATTACACCATTGTATGCGTTTTCTACCGGGTATAACCGGTTACAAGCCCACGTGGATCATCTCCCGGTTCTAGTTGCTTGGTGATCGGATATTTTTGTTGTATATATAGTTAGATACGTGCGACCGAGTGAAGTGAAGTGGACCATCTTCACATTGGCATCACTGCTACTGCCGATTCCACGGAACTGCTACCATCATCGGTCACCCCTTTTATCACCGACAACCTCCACCACCGGTTAGCCACTGGGAAAATGATCCACGTGGGCATGTAAACGGTGATACCCGGTAGAAAAGGTATCCAATGGTATAATTGAACAAAAAGAAAAAGATTGATGGGCAAATAAGACCGATTAAAAGTTTGATGACCTAAAGAGCCAATTTCATGTTATTAGTTACCTTTTTATGACATTTTCCCTTTTAGAAATTTTCAAAAAAATTTGGATAAAAATCACAAAAAAAAAAAAAAAAAATCAATTTTTTGAACAAGTAATATTTATCCAAAATTTTTGGATCAAAATAACAACTTTTGGCAAACCAATAGTTATACAATTAACTCTACATATAATATAATGTTTAAATCAACGATATAAATGATATATGTAAAATAAAAAAAAAAAAAAAAAAAAAAAAACCACCTAAAGCTGTTTTGATAAATCTGTTGGTAACGTGGATGACGTCAGGATGTGAAATAAAGGTCATATCCAATGAGACGTCTTACATTCATCAACTGTCACACCCATCAAACAGTTGATGGTTTTTCGGATGGACACGCCAAACGCTCCCCCGTGATGCCCGGGTGCTTTTATGTTGATTTTTTTTTTTTTTCCTTTTTCATAAACTTTGTACTTGTTCTACAGAAATTATGTTAAATTAAAAATGTGGAACAAATAATTATTTTTCAGTTTTGACTTTTGATTATATTTGTTAGTCATAAATTCTATTTTCTGTAATCATAAACATGTATATCAAACTCCATACAAGATCTATAAACTCATTTAATATTGACGCATCGTTAACTCCAATCCTAACTTATATATTGCAAAGAGGTAATCTTATTTATCATATTTCCAAGTCTTTAATTAATATACATTTACAATCAAATAACTATTTTGAGAATTATACATCACCAAAATTGTAAATATATGTAAAACATTCATCCACATAAATTAAGCAAATTTTTAGTTTCAAAAGAAGATATGTATAACATACTCGTTTAGAACTCAAGATGCTGATGATGAGTATCAAAATAGTTCTCGTAAAAAGTTGTTTCGACCAATGTCTAATGTTGAAACCGATACCACACAAAATGATATTAGTAACATATATTTATTTATTAATTTGTTATAGTATACTTTTAGAGAGAATTTCGTTTATATAATCTTATAAACATTTATAATTATGTATATATATTCTTATAAATTTTAAAATTATATATATATATATATATATATATATATATATATATATATATATATATATATATATATATATATATATATATATATATATATATATATATATATATATATATATATATATATATATATATATAGATAGAGTTAAGATCTTTTGAGAACCACAAGTCCCCCGAAAACCCGAGAACTCCCAAACCGATACTTTTTTCAAAAAACCGACCTCATAGGCCTCTAAAACGCACATATTTAAGCATTTTCGAAAAAAAAAATTCGAAAAAAAACGACTTTTTTTTTTGAAAAAAAATTTGCACATGTGCAAAAACAAAAATTTGCACATGTGCAAACTTTTTATACGTACACTTTTTTTCAAATTTTTTTTATAGAATGCCTTAAATATATGTTAGAAAGACATCCATAAAAAACTTGAAAAAAAGTGTACGTATAAAAAAGTTTGCACATGTGCAAACTTTTTTTTTGCACATGTGCAAACTTTTTCAAAAAAGAAAAGTCATTTTTTCGGAAATTTTTTTCAGCGACCCGTCCCCATTTTAAGCGTCTAAGAGGCCTATGGGTCGGTTTTTTGAAAAAAATATCGGTTTGGGAGATATACGATTGATCCAAAAAGAGTTGGGAGTTCTCGGGTTCTCGGGGTGAAGTTGGTTCTCAAAAGATCCTAAGTATATATATATATATATATATATATATATATATATATATATATATATATATATATATATATATATATATATATATATATATATATATATATATATATATATATATATATATATATATATATATATATATATATATATATATATATATATAGAGTAAGGTTCTTGTGAGAACTCATATTTTCATGAGATATTGAGAACCACACATGGACCATTAGATCAAATAAACCCATGGTTGAGATTCAAGGTGGCATTTTCGTAATTAATTGGTAATTCCATTCTATTTTATAACTTTTGAAACCCGGGTAGGGGTAGTATAGGAAATTCAGATCGCTTCCGTATCTTCTCATTTTTGGTATCCCGCCATTCTTGCTTACTCTGTTTACGCGACAGAGTGATATCTTACCAAAGATAACAACCGATGTTATCTTTCTGCAAAATTATCGATTATTAGCTTTGAAGAATAAGGAGATTTCAAGTTTGCGAGAAATCAAGTTGTCGTGCAGAGGTAATCTATTCTTTATACTTCAATTTTACAGTTATTTTCAGTAGGGTTTTTGTTTTTCCGATTTGTAGTCGTGCATAGGTAATGTATTTATCAAATGATTTTTTGGATCTGTTAGAACTCGATTTTACTGGTTTCTTTCGTATTTGGGTACATTAAACCCTAATTACTTGTTCTCGATGTTTAACTTTCACCGATCAAGCTGTTTTTTTGTGTTAATCGATCTATTTTCATCATTTTGTTTTTCGGATCTTAAAATAAGTTATTTAATATTGTTTATATTGATTTAGATTAACAGTATCCCGAATTTCTTGTTATTGATGTTTATATTTCATCAATCAAGTATGGTTTATCTGTGTTATGTTACCGAACAATTTGATTAGTTATGTGTATGTGTTTTATGTGTTTTATGTATTCACCAAGTGGTTTTTTGGATATGTGAGAACCCGATTCTTCTGGTTACTTTAGTTTTTGGTTACATTAAACCCTAATATCTTGTTCTAGATGTTTAAATTTCACTGATCAAGTAGTTTTTTTGTTAATCTTTTTATGTCTGTCAATTTGTATTTTGGATCTTAAAATTATATATTTATTATTGTTTATTTTGATTTAGATTAAATGAATACCTAATTTCTTGTTACTGATGTTTATATTTAATCAATCAATTATGGTTTATGTGATTTATCTTACAGAACAACTTGATCAGTTTCAACATAATTGGATTTGTTTTGTTTACTCTTGTTTTGTTTACCCTATTCATAACCTTAAACACTATTTGTTTTTTCAGGTCATATTGGTTGGAAGTATACACAATGTTTAGACACGGTAAAATTTTTTTTAACCTTGTCTATTATACACTATTGATAATCTAACATTCATTCTTACTCTTTCAGTATATGGGAGAAGGAGTGAGAGGCAGAGGAAGAAGACATTATGTCGATTTTCCAATACTATTAATGATCCAGTGGTAGTTCAAGAAGATGACCAAAGTGGTCAACATATTCTTGCAGATCAGCCACATGATGTTGATGAACAAACCCAGAATGATAATGACATATTGAATACAGAAATTGAAGGTAATATGCTATTTATCTTGAATGTTTTGTTTTGGGATTTGTGTGTATGTGCACAATTTTTATATTATACACTATTGAATGTTTTTTTTTGGGACTAGTCAATATACACACATAGTCTTTATGTACATAAAAGAATGAAACAAAAAAATGCATATATGCATTGATGCATATGTACATACATATATACACAGAGCATGCACGTATGCATGATGGAAAGAAACCCAAAGAAAATGTGTTTTATGTACACATATGCATGTGTGTACATATGTATTATAAAAAATTGCAGTTACACACACAGTATATGTACACTAATGTATACAATTAGTGAATACATACACTAATGTATACAATTAGTGTGTACATATATATTATAAAAAATGCATATACACACACAGTAGATCCAATAATTTAATTAACTAATTGTATACATATGAATGTTGTGTGTATATATATACACTAAATGTATACTTTTCTGTATACGCATATTTTTTTGAAAAATAAGATGTTTTTTAATGAATCAGATCCATTGGTTGAAGAGATTTCTCCATCAGCCACCAGAAGTGGAAAGAGGAAATTAAAGGAAGCAAAACTGATGCATGGAGTGAAACCCAAGAAAACAAAGAAAAACCCAAATACAGCATTCACTCCAGACAGATGCCTTAGGTCTGGATCAAAAGCGTCAGCCAGTAGGTCCAGGAGCAAGAAAGTATTTGTGAGGCATTCTAATAGCAAACTGTATCTTAAACCGTATGGTTTGCGCATCAAGACGTCACCTTCCACAATGATTGAAGCGATACGCTCACTAAATGAAGATCAGAGAGAGGCGGTTATAGAAATAGGATTTGGTGCGTTATTAAACATGAAGCTCGGTGTTAGTTCTGCCAAATTAGGTCATTTTGTAGTTGCCAATCTCGATGACAAGTCTCTAGTTATAAAGACTGGCAAGGGAGACATCAAGCTTACCAAGGATGTAGTGCATGATATACTGGGACTACCAAACGGTGGAACGGATATTGACGATGTTGAAGAGGTGGATGAAACAAATGAAATTATAACTTCATGGAAATCCCAGTTTTCGAAACAGGATATATCTAAGAGTGAGCTGGTATCGAAGATACAGGAGTCGAACGATGATGGGATCCTTTTCAAGCTCAACTTCATTGCTCTATTCAATAGTTGTATATGCAAAGCATACAAGACTGGATATATCATGAAAGACATTGTGATCAAGGTTGCTGGTCAGAAAGATTTTAGTAAATTGGATTGGTGTAGTTATGTGTTGAATGCAGTAAAGGGTTCAAAAAGAAAGTGGATACCCTACTCCAATAAACATAACTACTGTGGACCGATCACCTTTTTACTTGTAAGTTTCTGGATTTTTTTCATATTGATTCCATTTTTTACATTGTTTAGTAATATTTGATCTGTCTAATGAATTTTTATCCAGATCACCTATCTGCACCACATAAAAATACCTAATGACACTGTTCCAAGGACACTCCCAGCAATTGCAAATTGGGAGTATGAAGATGTGAAGAAAAGAGAGACATACGAGTTGAAAAATGGTGGTTTTGGTCAGTTTGATGGTGGTGACCAATTACAAGAAGAACAGACTGAATTTGTACATGAGAAGAGCATTGAGGTATTAATTAATAGTTTAACTGTTATATTATTCTTGTATCTACACCTATACTAACAATGTTTTTTTTATTGTTTAAATATTCATAGGAAGAATTTGTTGATATTAGTTTACGGATTGCAAGGATTCGTCGGTATAGGGAAGATTTGGATAGGAAGTTCAATTATCTCACTGAAAAAGTTCCATCTAACAAGAAATTGTTAGATTTGAAAATAGAGTATGATGGGTTGTTTGGTCGGGTAGTAGCTGATGGTTTAAGTTCATTAGTTGTGAATGACGAGACCGGGGGTGCTTTTCCAACTGGTAATTACGTAGATGACACAATAAATAGTACGAAGGATGATGTGAAGGTTGCTGATAAACCTGATGAAGAACATGAGGATGATGTCATGGATATTGCAGGCGATCATAATAAGGTGGATATAGTAAATATGTTATATCCAAGTGGGGATGTGCTAAACATAAGGAAAAATCAGTTTGATGCAGGCACGTCTGCTGGGGTAACAAAAGTTCCAGATGTTGAAGGAGTGTTAACGACTCCAACAAAGACGTTTTCATTCAGGCTGACTGAGTGTTCAACACCTGATGCTAAAAAAGACCCATTCGAGTCTCCCATTTCCACTTATATGTTACAGGTAGTGGAAGAGACAGAGAATAGATATATTCAGAAAAGTAAAAGTCTGCAAGTTAGGAGTCCTGATTACACGGGACTGTTAAAAATTCATCAGCCTAATTTCAATATCATTGAAATTGATTACCAACCTAACTTTGATTTGGGGTTGACCCAGGAATTTGGGAGTGTCCTGGCTGAGCAATACGGACCTGTACTGAAGATTGATGGTCGCCACGTGAAGGTACCACTTGCAAATACTGACAACGAGGTGGAGGATCCTATGGATGACATACCATTGAGCAGAAGGGTGATGAAGCCTTCTCAGTACAAACGGTCTCCTTATGTTAACAAACAGGTCGAAATATTAGATTTTGTAAAGGTTGTTGAAGTAAGGGTATCAGACTGGTTGTTCAGACTGTGCGGTGATCCTGAGTAAGATTTATTGACCCTGTACCATTTGATTATACGTATAATTTGTTGAATGATTTAATACACGTATTATTTATTTAAAAAACAGGTCACCGATATTTCAAGATAAAGTTGGAAACTACATAAAAAGAATAAACATGGAGACGTTTATTCCAGATTGTGCATTAGATTTATATGCTGTCAATGCTTGGTGTTTTGTAATGAATCAAGAAGAGGGTACAAAGAAGAAGGCTGCACATTCTAGATTGTACATGGATACAATAAATTTTGTAAGTTTATTAAGTCTAACACTTTTTTTATAATTTATGTAATGAAGTTGCTAACTAGGATGCATTTGTGATAGGATGAGACAAATACCAAAGAATTCATGGACAATTTGAACGAAACGTACCAACAATTCTCGACATCAGTCAAAGAATTCATGAAGAAAATAAAAGGGAAAGACAAATGGAGCAAAGTTGAGCTGGTATACATTCCATTTTAATTTTTTCCTTTTGCTGTATTTAAACACATTCTAAAACCTAAAGTTATCATACAATTTTTTTTATGTATATATGTCTACTAAATAAACTGAATATACACATCGTATGCACATATGCATATATACATAGAGCATGCACATATGCATGATTCAAAGATAAACTAAACACTTATACCTATAGTATATATATGCATATGTACACATATGCATGTGTGTACAGATATATTTAAGAAAATGCATATACACACACAGTATATGTACACTAATGTATACAAGTAGTGTATACATACACTAATGTATACAATTATTGTGTACATAGATATTATAAAAAATACATATACACATACAGTAAATCCAATAATTTAATTAACTAATTGTATACATATGAATGTTGTGTGTATATGTACACTAATGCATATGTATACACAACATTCATATGTATACAATTAGTTAATTAAATTAATATACATATACACACAAAATGCATATGTACACATATTCATGTGCACAAAATGCATATGTACACAAATGCATGTGTGCATCAAAGATACATGTGTTCACCAAAGATACATATGTACACAAATGCATCTGTAAATGATTAATCATTTTCTTATCTGAATTTTTGTATATATTAAATTACATTGTTGTGTTCTGTTTATGCAGGTGTTCTTCCCAATTTGTCATAATGGACGTTTTTATCTGCTTGTCTTTGATTTAAAAAAAGTAGAAGTTCACCTTTTGGATAGCATAAAGAATTATCCTCAGGACTATTATTTCAGCATTCCTAGGAGATTGGTATTTATCAAATTTATTTAATTGAATATGTACGATATGTTACAACAATTAGGTTTTCATTGTTTTTTATGCAATACAGGTTTTGCTATTTTCAAACATCCTTGTGGAAGTGAAGCACAAACATGCCCTAGATATTGGGAATCAAGAGATAAAGTATGCAAAGATGAAATGGCAGATAAATGGATCTGATGAAGACAGTGGGGTTTTTTTGTTGAGGCATATGGAGACTTTCAAAGGTGGTGCATTGAGCAAGTATGACTGTGGGCTCTTACCTGAATCGGAGGAACAAAATCGTCAATTACGCAAGCTGAGGAAAAAATACGCCACAAAGATATTGCTTAGTACTGTGAACAAGCACGCGGACCAGATATCTCAAGAAGCTGAGGAGTTCGGAAAAATACCTGACAAAGAAAGGAAAAAGATCCTGCTTGAGGCATACAAGAATAAGGATTCAAGGTTTAAAAAAGAGTAGTATTATGAACTAGTGTTTGGTTTTTTTGAATATCATTATAAGACAACTGTTTGGTCTAGTTTGACGTTAGTAGTTAGTTTTAACGTATGTGTTGGTATCATATGGTTATTATGTTGGTCGTTTGCTTATATACATTTTTAAGTCTCGAACGTGTTTTTTGTGTTTTTTGCATTTCAACTTACGGAATGCATATATGCATATGAAAACATGGTTTAAGTTAAACATATTAGTTTTGTTAATATAGAATAATGCAACTTAAACACATATACACACAAAATGCATACGTACACAAATACGTACATGATTGTCCATATGTAAGTGCACTTTATAGTGAAGTATGCACATATACACACAAAATGCATACGTACAAAAATGCATATGTATACATAAGTAAGGCCAGAAGTAAGTTGTACATATATGGATTTCTACTATCATATTCCCACATGCATATAAATATTCTTAAACACACACATATGTGAGTTTGTATATACACATTTACATATGCACATATGCACATATGCGTACACATATGTGAATGTGCATATACACATTTACATATGCTCATATCCACATGTAAACATATATGTTGAATACAATGCACATACACACAATATTTAAATCACCATATGCACATATACACATTCACATATGTATATGTTAAAGATCATAATTTGATATGATCCACATATGAACTTTTATTTAATAATCACAATATGCACATATGCACATCCGTACATGTGAATACACACAACACATTTACATATACACATGTACATATGCACATATGCACATATACACACACATATGTGAATGTGCATATACACATTTACATATGCACATATCCACATGTACACGTATTTGTTGACATGCATAGGCACACAAAAGCATATATACACACAACATTCATATGATCATGAATGCAGATGTATACAAAATGCATTCACAGATTCACACAAAATGCATAGTTGTAAACATTAACATTTTACACTAATATGCCCATATGTACATAAATAATGGTAAACACACACTAAATCTGTAAACCCCATATGAACATACGCAGAACAATGCACATACACACAATATTTAAATCACCATATGCACATATCCACCTTCACATATGTATATGTTGAATATTATAATTTGATATGATCCATATATGGACTTTTATTTGATAATCACAATATGCACATATGCACATACGTCCATGTGAATACACATATACACTTTAAACAGACACACCATAGTATATAACTTTATTAATAAACCAAAAAATAATAAAAAAATATATATGGATATTTCTCAATTCATCAGATGAAAATATTGTTCTTTACAAAAGTTATGTAATCTAATATAACTCTATTTCTTTTTAGCTTTTTTCATCTTTTTCCTCTCTGGGCAGTTCCGTCTGTCATGTTTTTCATTTGGTGGTATATGCTTCTCACAGAATGTACAAAATCGTGGTTCCTTTTCCATGTTTTTCAGTGCAATTTCTCTCTTCCCTTTCAGCCTTTTTCTAGTTCCACCTCCTTTGTTGCGGATGTTTTCTGGATTACGTATTGTTATCTCATCTGGTCTACTAACTCCAATTGCTGAATCCATTACTTCAGATCTTGTACGATTGTCTTTAGGAGGTGGATTCTTCCGTATGCTTATTCGAATATCTTTTAACATTTCAATCAGCTTATCCATTGCATCTTTATCATGTGCAACCATGTTTATAGAATCACCTATTATGGAATGTATTTCCTGCACCTGTGGGTTTTGCCCTATACTAGTCTCACCAATATACGTTATTTTCTGCAAATCATCAATATGTATTATACCTTTTTGCCAACGTTTGAGAATGTATTTAGAAGGTATACATTTCAGGAATTTTGTCTTCATTATACACAGAATATGTCTGCATAAAATACCATAATGCTCGAATAACATGCAGCAACATTCAAATGTATCATCTTCATTTTTTATTTTCACCTTCAATTACATAAGAAAACCAATTATTAGTCCATTATACATATATAACCTATAGTTAGTATATATGAAAATATTCCAATTTGAATTGTTTTAAACACTAACCTGATAATGAAATTCACCTTCATTCTCACTCAGGAACTCATTTGATGATGCATTAAAAAACAAACTTTTATTTTTACCTTTTTGTGCCATTACTCGTTCAAGCACTACGCACGAAGCATAATCCGAAAGATTAATAATAGAACCTGGTGAGCATGACCATACCGAATCATGTGCCTCCAGTTGGAATATATGAAATATTTTATGAGTATAGAGGTCAGCCGCTTGTGCTTCAAAAGGTAGTAATGTGACAAGTGCTGGTTTTTGTGTCAGACACATAAATTCGCTATTTGTTTGTGTGTTCCTTTGTTTGTCCATCGCTGCATCAAACTTACACATAAACATCAACAGATTTGATTTTCTCGACATGAAACCCTGGAAAAAATAGTTTTCACTCTCCGATCTCGATGTTGTTCGCATCAAACCAATCAAGGGTGTTTTGTTGAAATACGCAGGTATCCAACGATCACGCATGTTATACATTTCTTTTAACCATTTATTATCATGTAGTTGAAACTCGTTTATTAAACTGCTCCATTTTTCCTCAAACACATCTGGTCTAATGCACGAGTTCCATATAAGACCTTGCAACCTTTTCCTGAAGTCGGTTTGGTATATTATTTTTGCAGACACCTACAAAACATTATGGTATACGACACTATTAAACATATGAATCATTAATACATTTAAAATGAAAAAAAACAATGTGTAAGTATATATACTTTATCTGTCAACTTTTTGCCTATATGCCACATGCATAGACGGTGTGTGGAGTTTGGAAAAACACATGCAACAGCTCTGGCCATAGCTGCATCTTGATCCGTGACAACGATAGTAGGTTCTTTTCCAAAAGACGAAAGGAATGCTTTTAGTAGCCATATATAGTATTCCGATGTTTCTTTCGCTAACAACCCCGCGCCAAATGTTACACATCGTTTGTGGTTATCAATCCCAGTAAACGGAACGAATACCATGTTATACCTGTTCGAAATCATAATACAAATATAAAAATTTAATCTAAAAATTCAAAATAAAAATATGCATTGTCAATATTGTTACTTGTTTGTACGAAACGTAGCATCAAACGATACAACGTCACAGAATTCGTTGTAGTTTAGTTTTGCGATACCATCAGCCCAAAACAAAGCTCTAAGTTCATCTTTCTCCAACATGTAATGGAACGAGAAAGAAGGCGTATTCTTGCTTCTTTGTGTCAGCAGGTTTACCACCATATTTGCATCGCTATCGCCAATATAGTAATTCAAGTCTCTTGCATAATTTTTATAGTTGTTTTTCTGTGGACCTTGCTTTCTGTATCCTCCTTTCAATCCTGTAACGATACCATGAACCCTTGTTGATCCGATATTACAAGTATTTAGTTGGTTGATCATATGTTCGTCTGAAAATTGTATTTTCCTACAATGTTTTGACATATGCGCAGTTGTCCTCGTGTACAACTCATGGTTATGGGTTAAATCAATCGTATTTACCATAAAACTATCAGTCTCATCCACACGTTTAAGACCAATCTTTGCAGGACAAGATTGCATCTGGCTAGGTCTCTTTCTTTTCTTCTTGAGGCATTCTCCTTTTAGTGTATCAATATTCGATGTCTCGCGTGATCCAGATCTGCTACAAATAACATACTTATATCGTAGTTTTCCGTTAGATGTCTTTGTTGATCCTAATCTTGGATCAAAACCTGCTCTAATTGCATATTCCTTATAGAAAGCTATCCCTGCTTCTAGCGTATCAAAAACCATATCCATTTTGGGCTCAAATTCATCTTTAACATTTGGTATCCATATTACTGTCTTTGATCCTCCAGGAGATTTTATTTCTGTGCTGCTTAGTGCATCCTCTATGTCTATATCATCTGAAATATAATAATAAAAAAGTATCATATCTGCATGAGCACATTTTTTTCTATTCGTCACATATCCGATTAAATTGATATGCACATATGCATTTATAATGACATGTACACAAACTTTTTTTTTTTTTGTCAATTATTAAATTTACTCATATGCACATATGCATTATCATGAAAATACAATCATATTCACATATGCATTAGGATCATATGTACATATATTTGATCTGTCAAACGTATACATGATTTAACATACTGACATGCACATATGCACATATCCTGATAGTTTTGTATTAACTTTACATAGCTGAATATCTGACGTGTGCATATGCATTCTGATATGCTTTATTCAAGAATCACCATTTTATTTTTATTCTGCATATGTGCACACATTTTGTCAATATGCAAAAATACGATATAACTGTTACCTGTAAATTGAAATAATAACAATTAATCCATGATATATACTCACCTGGGGTGTTATTGGAGGTAACATTCTCTTCTCCAGGGAAGTTGTTACCGTCATGAACAACAACTGCACCCACATTAGTATCTCCATAACCGTCAAGATCAACGTCATTAGTATCTTCATCACCGTCATCTTCAACGTCATTAGTATCTCCATCACCGTCTGTTACTATGTCGCTTTCATAACAGTTGATATCTTCATGGTTTATGAATATATCATGCCTGAACAAACATACATAGTTTTTTCGATTTTTATATTAATATATGTTATTTGATATGAAACTTAAAGATGAACTGTATTAATACCTGTTGATGAACATCAATTCATTATCTCCCTCGCCATTAATCGTCGTTTCCATTGCAAACCTTATTAATTAGTAAACTATATCAATATACACTTCAAAAACGATGATATACATATATCAGAAAGGTTTGAATCTTCATTGTTTTTAATCTTCAGGAGGATGATTCTGTATGAATAATGATACCGCTACTAACGAGTTTGATGATGATAGAGAAGAAACAATAGGGTTTACGTAATTTCTGAGGATTTTGATCGGATTATTGATGGCATTATTCTAATTGATTGTTCTTTCCGTAAATGTAACAGATTTGCCATAATAATAGGAGTTGTTACGTTTTTAATATATTTATTTCATTATTATCAAAATTAAATCCATAAGACAAATGACCATCTAGCCCTTTTGTGTTTGGATAATGATCTAATGGATCATATTTAGTTCTCAAGATCTCATGAAAATATGAGTTCTTAAAAGAACCTAACCCTATATATATATATATATATATATATATATATATATATATATATATATATATATATATATATATATATATATATATATATATATATATATATATATATATATATATATATATATATATATATATATATATATATATATATATAGAGTTAGGATATATTAAAAACTGTAATTATTGTGTGGACGTAAGGACCAATCAGAGACGAGAATCAGTCAATGGTATTTTTGTCAATTGATTTTTAAGTTAGTTAATTAAATTTAAATCAATTCCTATAATTATGCTATAATTATGGTAAGGTGGACCTATAATTGTGGAATCCTGCTAACCAATTGAATACCCTAGCTGCCATAGACACGCTCCTGGAACATCCGCCACATTCATCTCAAGCCTTCGTAAACACCACCGGCTGATCTCCTAGATACGCCTGCAGCACCACCTGGAACCTCCTGGAACCGCCTGCACCACCACCAATTCCACTAGAATTAAGGCGGCCTCATCATCACGACAACCCACCACCGGCCCCTGGTCCAGCAAGCAACGACCGCCATATATCACCACCATATGGCCATCGCCGATCACCAGCAACGAATCGCCACCACCAGCAACCAATCGCCGCCACCATCAACCTGCAATTGCCACCACCATTAACATGCCCACACTCGGATTCCATGATTTCTTCTCACGCCTCCTGTGAAATCAGAAGATAAAGGATTCCATGATCTTGATTCTTGATCTTGATTTATTCCAGGATTCTGCCACCATCAACCTGCCCATACTCGGATTCAATGATTTATTCCAGGATTCCATGATCTTGATTCTTGCATATTCTGGTAATTTTTTGTGCAATCAGAAGATAAAGGAACAGAGAATAACGTCTAGAGTTCGATTTCAAGACAATCATTCACACAGAATGTCATTCTCAACATGATGAATTACAACTAGAGAAGAATTCTGATGTTGCAGGGCAGATTTTGATGAATTTCAATGCAATTATTCTGGCAGAATGTCATTCTGACAGAGTGTAATTCTCAACTTGATGAATTTCAATGGAATTTTTCTTGCAAAATGTCATTCTGTTTTCTATACTATGTACTTCATTCTAACAGAATATGTAAGTATGATTTTGTATGATTGTGTAAATTCATTCTAATAGAATGTTTATCTTACTTTCAAATTTATCTGATTTTTACGATTTTGTAATTCATTCTAATAGAATGGAACGGATTAAGAACTCAGGACAAGAATCAAAATTAATTTTTCATCTTTGTTAGAATTATTACAAAACTGAATTTTGAATTTGAAAATAAAATTTAAATTTAAATTTAATTAAAATTCGAAATTAATCCTATGAGAATCTCACATTCCATAATTGAAAAAACATAAAAAGTCCATATTACCCTTTAAAATGATATAATTAGAAAGTTGATATTTCTTTTAATTAAAAATAATTAATATTATGTTATTAATCACAACCATTGATGATTATGATTCTACGTTTCTGATTGGGTCTTACGTCCACACAATAATTGTGGATCTTAATATATATATATATATATATATATATATATATATATATATATATATATATATATATATATATATATATATATATATATATATATATATATATATATATATATATATATATATATATATATATATGGATGTTAACCAGTGTGAACGCGTTATAGACGATCAAACCCCACAACCCTTGGATCAAAATAATGTGTGACTTAGATTAGTTCATTTAGTTCTCAATCTTTTAATGGTTCATTTGAACTTATTCCTATATATATATATATATATATATATATATATATATATATATATATATATATATATATATATATATATATATATATATATATATATATATATATATATATATATATATATATATATATATAAACATCAAAAAGATTAATTAAAGGATAATCATAAATAACCCGCCCTATGTTTGTATGTGAGTTGACTTACAGACACATATGTCATATCATGAAGTTTTTTTGACACATCCTTTAGTTAAATGATAATTAATCTTTTAAAAAATTTAAAAACTATTTTTAAATTACATTATAACTAAATTACTAAAATACCCATTTTCAATCTTTCCATAATCGACTCGTTCATGATAAACCAAAGTGATCGTCCTTTGTTCATGGATTATCAATGTACGAATGTTGGATTTGATATGTGCGTTTAGGGTCGATGGTAGCTTCAAACCAGTATTGATATGTTCGCTATGTCTGACAAAAGGAAAAAAGGGTAAAGCAGTCATGTTTTATTATATTTACTTTTTTAATCATTAAAAATCAATTTAACATGAGTTTTTTAATTTTTAAAAAGATTAATTATTATTAAATTAAATATTTAGGTATATATGTGAGTTTTTAGGGTTTGTAAGGATATATATGTAATTTAATATTATACATAATTATAGATGTTTATAAGGATATAAACGAAGTTTACCCTTATTTTTATGGTAATATTATAGGATGTTACTTTTCGTATCCGTTATTATTTATTATTGTAATACCGTATTATTAATTTATATAGATTTTGTGTTAATCTTAGTGTAATTAAGATTAAACAGGTTGTTATATGAGTTAAGATGGTTAGAAACCCAATTTGAGTAAAGTTTGGATTTGTAAAATGTCAAATCAGAGCTACACGGGTCGTGTAAGGTCACACGGGTCGTGTAGAAAGGCTTGAGAAGCAAAGCAGTAACCTTTTCAGACCTACACGGGTCGTGTAGCTTCACACGGGTCGTGTAGCTCTTGTTCAAAATTTACCGAGGCAAGGTTGGATCTCACACGGGTCGTGTGAACCAACACGGGTCGTGTGAGTCTGCAAAATTTCAAGTTAGCTTGCTGTAGGCCTCACACGGGTCGTGTGAGCCTACACGGGTCGTGTCGCGCACCCAGGGCTATTTTAAAGTCGAGTTTTTCTTTCATTTGGGTCATTCCCAACTCGACCAAAACCCTCCCAAACCCTAGAAAAACGATTCCAACCCTTCTAAGTCGAAATTAAGGCTTATTGATCACGAATTGAAGCTAGAGATTAGTTCTTTGAGCTTAAAAGGTAATCCTCTTTGATTTTTATATTGTTTTGACGGTTGAATCTTTGGAATTGAGATGGTTCCTTGTGGTTTTGATGAACCACCTGCTTCTAGCATGAATTAGAGTGAGTTTACTTGGATTAGAGTGTGTAATGAAATTCTAATTCAAGATCCAAGCTTGTAAAGTGCTTGTATTTTGTTTTTAGGGTTGTATGAGTCAAATGATGAAATTGGAAGTTATAATAAGAATAGTATTGCTATCTTTTTATTATAAACCTCTCTTATGATTCAAATTCTTGATTGTTATCAATATTGAACATGATTGAGATTGTTGAATATTGAGTTTGACCTGAGATATTGTGGTACATCTAAGGCTAGACAGGAGCACGACACACGCGGTTCAGGAATTCCACAGAATAACCCGACAACAGGTGAGTAGTTGTTTATTAGATGAATTATGTTTTGTTGGGATGTTTGTTGAAGATAAGAAATATGCTATATTCGATTGGTTGAGTAAAAACCAATTATGAGTGTTCGGATCAAAGAGTTATAGTGTGTTTGAAACACTAATGGCTGAGATAGTCATTTGAGATTAACCTAAGCGAGATATTGGATGATATAAATTCAATTGACCTTGATTTACTCACTGAGCTCTTGAAGCTTATATATATATTGTTTGTTAACATTGTTTGTGATAGGTTCTGGTAGTGGAGACCGCGGGAAACGAAACATGGATGGATAGCTGGACTTTGGACCTTGGACTTAAACTTACTTGTTGTTTTGAATATGTAATTAACCTGGTTTTTGAATAACGATTGTAAACACTTAATGTAATTAGTTTAGGACTTAAACTATGTTTTTGGTAACAGCTTTGTAATACTTGTTTCTTAAATTGAGTTACACCCTTTAATGCTGTTATAAACTGAGAAGATTAAGGTGTAATTCATTTGTGAGAAATCGGGCGTTACAAGTTGGTATCAGAGCCTTGGTTTAAGAGAATTAAACCTTGAGATGGGTTTAGACTTAAACCGATGAGATAGAAAAGTCCTAAAGAGTCCCGAGTAGCTATCCTCCGCGGTGTATCACAATTGAGTTGATTATACACTATATTGAGTATTATAGTGATATACAATTGAGTTGATTATACACTATATTGAGTATTATAGTGATATACAATTGAGTTGATGATACACTATATTGAGTATTATAGTGATATACAATTGAGTTGATTATACACTATATTGATTATTATAGTGATATACAATTGAGTTGATTATACACTATATTGAGTATTATAGTGATATACAATTGAGTTGATTATACACTATATTGAGTATTATAGTGATATACAATTGAGTTAATTACACATCATATTGAGTATTATGGTGGTGATTACTAAATGAGTTAAATTTCTTTTTCAGTTAAGATGAGCACTGGAAAAGAAAAAGAGCAAGGTGATCCATCAAGAGATCAATTGGGATCACGAGATTCGGGTAAAGAGCATCAACCCGAGGGAGAGCGACCTCCCGAGACACAGGGTAATATGCAAGCTATGATTGCGGCAGAGGTAGCCAAAGCACTTAAAGAATTACTACCCACTTATTTGAGGCCTCAGACGGAGGCTGCAACTGTAGGTCCTTCGGGACAACCACCGGTTCAACCTGAGCATAGGGAGGATCGTGAAGAGGTCTATATTGAGGCGGGTAGAGCTAGAATACCTGAGAAGACAAGGAAGTGTACTTATGATGTTTTTCAGAAGTGCAAACCATACGATTTCTATGGGAAAGATGATCCTATAGCAGCCAAAAATTGGTTAACACATGTTGAAAAGATATTCCGCACCAGTAAATGTGACGAAGCAGATAAAGTGGAGTTTGCAACAAACTTGTTAAAGGAAGATGCACAGTTATGGTGGGAGAATATGTGTATGGAGATAGGAGAGAGTTTGGCGTATACACTGAGCTGGGAACAATTCAAGTTGAAATTCACTGAATACTATTGTTCCAATAATGCTATGAAGGGAATAGAGGAAGAGTTTTTGAAGTTACCAAGGGTCGAGAACAGTACAACAATACACACTGGATTTTAATGAGAAGGCAAGATTTGCACAACATCAAGTTGATACAGAGGAGCGTAAGATGGATCGTTACTTGTGGGGTTTAAAAACCCAGATCCGAGAGTTTTTGCCGAGTTCAAGATATACTACCTTTCAACAAGTTGCTGAGGCAGCAAGATCGAGAGAAAGGGAGTTACAAAGACAGGAGGAGGAGAGAAGGACTGAAAGAGAAGTTGGAGGATTTAAGAGAAAGTGGGAAGGTAAAGCTGTAGATACTTCTCAGAGATCCATTACCACGGGTTCTCAAGTCCATGGTGAAACCAAGAAGAATGAAGAGAAATGGTGTAAGAAGTGTAGGCGAAAACACATGGGAGAATGTGATCCCCGAAACCTCCATCAATTTGTTTCCAGTGTGGAAAGACGGGACATATGGCTCGCCAGTGTACCGAGAGTCGCCCCGTTTGTTTCAATTGTGGGGAGAGTGGGCATATTCCATAAAGAGATTTTCAAAAGACTGGTCAAGGAGGAGGTCGAGATCGAGATGATCGAAGAGATAGGGGTGGTGGTCATGTGAAAACGCGAGCTTTTCAATTAACTGTCGACGAGGCTAGAGATCGGACCGATGTTATCACAGGTATCTTTAGCTTGAACTCTTTTCAAGCACGAGTACTTTTTGATTCGGGTGCATCTGTGTCTTTTATATCAGAGTCTTTTGCTTCTAAACTAGATAATACATTAGCTGAATAATATGAGAAAATAATAGTAGATGTAGCAGATGGGAGATGTGTTTTTGTAAAGAGTCATTATAAACAGTGTCGGCTTGAAATCTATGGGATTGCGTACCCTATAGATCTGAAGCCGATCACTAATCATGAGTTTGATGTAATAGTCGGGATGGATTGGATGGATGATAATAGAGGTCAAATGGATTGTCATGAGAAAACACTTTCCATAAAGACACCGAGTGGTTCCCGAATTTTGATACGAGGTGAACGACGTTCCCGAAAAGTACCGATAGTGTCACTTGCCACGGCTAGGAGATATATAGAAAGAGGGGGTGAATTGATTATGGCACATGTGATTAGTGCTGAATCAAAACATTCCAAAATAGAAGAAGTAGAAGTGGTTTGTGATTATCCCGATGTATTTCCCGAAAATCTTCCAGGCGTACCACAAAGTAGACAAGTCGAATTTGTGATCGATGTCATACCGGGGGCGAAGCCGGTAGCTCGACCACCTTATCGATTAGCACCATCTGAGATGGAAGAATTAAAGAGACAGTTGCAAGAGTTATTGGAACTTGGATTTATACGTCCGAGTTCGTCTCCATGGGGTGCGCCTATACTCTTTGTGAAAAAGAAGGATGGATCTATGAGAATGTGTATAGATTATCGGGAACTCAACAAGATCACTATAAAGAATCGTTACCCGTTGCCGAGGATCGATGACTTATTTGATCAACTGCAGGGGGCCACGTATTTTTCAAAGATTGATTTGAGATCCGGCTATCATCAATTCAGAGTACAAGAAGCTGATATTCCGAAGACAGCTTTTCGTACGAGGTATGGCCATTATGAGTTCTTAGTCATGCCGTTCGGTTTGACTAATGCTCCAGCCGTTTTTATGGATTTGATGAATCGGGTCTGTCGTCCCTTTCTTGATAAATTCGTAATTGTGTTTATCGACGACATCCTGATTTATTCAAAGAGTCGAGATGAGCACATATTTCATTTACAACAAATGCTAGATCTTCTTCGAGACGAGAAATTATATGCAAAATTTTCAAAATGCGAGTTCTGGTTACGTGAGATTCAATTTCTTGGCCATGTGATAAATGAAGACGGTATAAAGGTAGATCCAGCAAAGATCGAAGCCGTAATGAGTTGGGAGCCGCCAAAGAGTCCAATGGAGGTTCGTAGTTTCTTGGGGTTAGCAGGCTATTAGCGACGATTTGTAGAAAACTTTTCTCGTATAGCTATACCCTTAACCAAATTAACCAAGAAGACGGAGAAATTTAGTTGGACTGAGGCACAACAATCAGCCTTTGAACAACTACGAGATGGCTTATGCAAGGCTCCAGTGTTGGCTTTACCGCAAGGAGGGGAGGATTTTGTTCTTTACAGTGATGCCTCCTTGAGTGGTCTTGGATGCGTGTTGATGCAAAAAGGACGAGTGATAGCGTATGCCTCTCGACAACTGAAACCACATGAAAAAGCATACCCAGTACATGATTTAGAGTTGGCGGCAGTAATTTTTGCATTAAAGATCTGTCGACATTATCTTTATGGAGTGCGATTTCAGATCTATACAGATCATAAAAGTATGAAATACCTGTTTGATCAGAAAGAGTTAAACATGAGGCAAGTACGGTGGATGGATCTACTAAAAGATTATGATTGTGAAATACTTTACCATCCTGGTAAAGCCAATGTGGTGGCGGATGCACTAAGCCGTAAGGAGCCGCCTATTCGAGTCGTATCGGCTCGAATGGGGACTGTGAGTCGATTACCAGAGTTGATACGTAGATGCCAAGTCGAAGCCAATGACTTGAAGAAAGAAAGGATGATTGGTTATGTAGAAAAACTGGTGGAAAATGCGCAAGGAATCAAGACTTTCCAAGGGCGAGTTTGGGTTCCGAGACATGGCGAGGCGAGACAATTATTGCTAGAGGATGCTCACTGTACTAGGTATTCGGTTCATCCTGGTAGTACACGAATGTATCATACCTTAAAGCCGTACTACTGGTGGCCGGCTATGAAGCGAGATGTAGGACGCTTTGTGGAGAACTACTTGACGTGTCTTCAAGTAAAAGCCAATCATCAAAAGCCATATGGAGCAGTACAACCATTACCTGTACCAAAGAAGAAATGGGATGAAATCACTATGGATTTCATCACCAAGTTGCCTCGGACTCCTCGAGGATATGATTCAATTTGGGTGATTGTTGATAGATTGACAAAGTCTGCTCATTTCATTCCAATCCGAGAAGATTATCAAGTATCAAAGCTAGCTGAGATATATACGAAAGAAATTGTGAAACGACATGGAGTGCCAACTTCAATAATTTCTGATAGAGATAATCGATTCAATTCACATTTCTGGCAGAGTTTCCAAAAGCATTTTGGTACAAAAGCTTTATTGAGTACTGCGTATCATCCCCAGACGGATGGACAGTCGGAAAGAACGATACAAACACTTGAAGATATGTTACGAGCCTGCATCATTGATTTTGGAGGCAGTTGGGAAGATCATCTGCCTTTGGTAGAGTTTGCCTATAACAACACTTTCCACTCCAGTATACTGATGGCCCCTTTTGAAGCTTTATACGGTGCACCGTGTCGGACCCCGACTTGTTGGACTGAAACTGGAGAGAAACCATTGGCGGGACCAGAAATTATAGTTGAAACCGAAGAGAAAATACAAAGCATTCGTGAGCATATGCGGGTAGCCCAAAACCGCCAAAAGCAATATGCAGATAGAAGAAGAAAGCTGTTAGAGTTCAATGTTGGGGACATGGTAATGTTGAAAGTGTCCCCATGGAAGGGAATAATTCGATTTGGCAAGAGAGGTAAATTGAGCCCACGCTTTATCGGACCCTTTCAAGTTTTGGAGAAAATTGGAGCGGTTGCGTATAAGCTAAAGCTTCCAGAGGAGTTACAGGGTATCCACAATGTTTTTCATGTGTCACACCTTAGAAAAACATTGTATGACCAATCCACTTGGGTACCCTTAGCTGAAGTTCAATTAGATGAGAAATTGAGATATCAAGAGATGCTAGAGCAAATTCTAGAAAAGAAAGTTAAGAAATTGCGAAATAAAGAAGTGGGATTAGTAAAAGTGCAATGGCGACATCATAAAGGAGCAGATGTTACTTGGGAAGCTGAAGGAGAGATGCGGTCGAAATATCCCTTTTTGTTTCAAGAGATTCCGAGGACGGAATCTTTTGAAGGGGGTAAGAACTTGTAATACCGTATTATTAATTTATATAGATTTTGTGTTAACCTTAGTGTAATTAAGATTAAATAGGTTGTTATATGAGTTAAGATGGTTAGAAACCCAATTGAGTAAAGTTTGGATTTGTAAAATGTCAAATCAGAGCTACACGGGTCGTGTAAGGTCACACGGGTCGTGTAGAAAGGCTTGAGAAGCAAAGCAGTAACCTTTTCAGACCTACACGGGTCGTGTAGCTTCACACAGGTCGTGTAGCTCTTGTTCAAAATTTACCGAGGCAAGGTTGGATCTCACACGGGTCGTGTGAACCAACACGGGTCGTGTGAGTCTGCAAAATTTCAAGTTAGCTTGCTGTAGGCCTCACACGGGTCGTGTGAGCCTACACGGGTCGTGTCGCGCACCCAGGGCTATTTTAAAGTCGAGTTTTTCTTTCATTTGGGTCATTCCCAACTCGACCAAAACCCTCCCAAACCCTAGAAAAACGATTCCAACCCTTCTAAGTCGAAATTAAGGCTTATTGATCACGAATTGAAGCTAGAGATTAGTTCTTTGAGCTTAAAAGGTAATCCTCTTTGATTTTTATCTTGTTTTGACGGTTGAATCTTTGGAATTGAGATGGTTCCTTGTGGTTTTGATGAACCACCTGCTTCTAGCATGAATTAGAGTGAGTTTACTTGGATTAGAGTGTGTAATGAAATTCTAATTCGAGATCCAAGCTTGCAAAGTGCTTGTATTATGTTTTTAGGGTTGTATGAGTCAAAATGATGAAATTGGAAGTTATAATTAGAATAGTATTGCTATCTTTTGATTATAAACCTCTCTTATGATTCAAATTCTTGATTGTTATCAATATTGAACATGATTGAGATTGTTGAATATTGAGTTTGACCTGAGATATTGTGGTACAGCTAAGGCTAGACAGGAGCACGACACACGCGGTTCAGGAATTCCACAGAATAACCCGACAACAGGTGAGTAGTTGTTTATTAGATGAATTATGTTTTGTTGGGATGTTTGTTGAAGATAAGAAATATGCTATATTCGATTGGTTGAGTAAAAACCAATTATGAGTGTTCGGATCAAAGAGTTATAGTGTGTGTGACACACTAATGGCTGAGATAGTCATTTGAGAATAACCTAAGCGAGATATTGGATGATATAAATTCAATTGACCTTTATTTACTCACTGAGCTCTTGAAGCTTATATATATATTGTTTGTTAACATTGTTTGTGATAGGTTCTGGTAGTGGAGACCGCGAGAAACGAAACATGGATGGATAGCTGGACTTTGGACCTTGGACTTAAACTTACTTGTTGTTTTGAATATGTAATTAACCCGGTTTTTGAATAACGATTGTAAACACTTAATGTAATTAGTTTAGGACTTAAACTATGTTTTTGGTAACAGCTTTGTAATACTTGTTTCTTAAATTGAGTTACACCCTTTAATGCTGTTATAAACTGAGAAGATTAAGGTGTAATTCATTTGTGAGAAATCGGGCGTTACAATTATACATCCCCAAAACATCAACAGTAATATATTTTGATTATTTATCTTGATTATTTATCGGTTACAATATATTTTTCATTTTTATTGTAATACTATAGAATGTTACTATTCATACCTCTTATAATTTAAGGGTATTTTTACTCTAGCACCATAAACTTTGCAATTTTGGCTAATTTGGTCGGTGGATTTTTTTGGTACTATGGGTCCTTAAACTTTCAAATCCAATATCATTTAAACCACTTTGTATGAAAAAATGGGTCATCAGTAACTTTGTATGACCTGAATTTTGATTTAAATTTTAATTATTTTTCAGTCCTAATGTGGATTACAGGTGGAACAAATTTAAGGGATAATAGCATATTTATTTATATATATCCGATATATGTATTTGTGCACACCTGGCCAAAGTTGAAGAACATAAGCTACAATTATGGTTTTCATCGCTGCATGGTAATCGTAAGTGTCCCCCTTTTCTAGTATAGATTTCTACTTGATGTTGAATATCAACCCTAATGTTGTGTATTCGAAAGTTGATATCAACTTTGATGGAGTCTTTGTATGCTCTCCATTATTGTATGATGGAAGGAAGATTTTATTTCACGATCATGACTTTGCTGATATGGATTTTTCTGAATGTATAACCTTTTTGGAACGATTCATGCAACTGGGTATTGAATAATTGTACTACGGTTTCCCTAATCAACCTTTTCACTTTGGTATTCAAGTCATTAAAAATGAAATTGATTACACCAATTTTATAGATATCGCATATGAGCATAATGCTTAAATATCCAAGTATGTTGCACCACAATGGTGACACTATAGAGGATTGGTTTGAAAAGGATATGGAAGAAGTGTTAAGCCCAAAGAACACAAATAAGTTATTAAGGGTGAAAAGGACCACCCTTGTTTGTTTAAAAACTTGGAATTTGATAATTAATATAAGGATGAAAATTGGATGTTTCAACAAGAAAAGGATTGATGTATTCTTGAGCAAGTTATGTCGTGTTGAGAAACCAAATGGCTTATTGGAGGATCAAAACAATGAGCCCGGTGAGGTATGTGACATAGATTTAGTTGTTGAAGTAAGTCATTCCATTTTAAAAGATAGTTTACTTTGGAAAGAGCAGAAACCTATATTAGGTATGAGATTTGAGAATCCTAAACAACTTAAACATATGATAGGCAATTATGCTGTAGCCAGTAGGTACCAACTTTGTTTACCCGAAGTACGTGAACAATGGTTTTAAAGAGAAAGGGTAAGCACACAGCTTAGTGAATTCCAACACATGCACAACATATCAATCCCATATACTCTACCCCTATCAGAAAGAATACAACACACACATCACAGTATCAATAGTTTACTCCACTATGTACATTGAGCCGTGCTCCTCCACTCAATAGTCAAAGCTGTACATACTCTGCCACTTGAGCCATGTATATACATTCAATGCCTCTTACCGGGCATCCCCACTCTGTACCATGTTACTCAGTGCATCGAGCCACCCTATATTGCTCAGTATGTTGAGCTACATTATATGGCTCAGTACGTCGAGCCACCCTATATTGCTAAGTACGTCAAACGCAAGACATCTACATACAAGACCTACACCTGCATAGTACTAATCAAACACATCCTATAATCACACACGAGCTAAATTAAAGCACATATAAAATCTACACACTGTATTAAGAAACTCACCTCGAATGGTAATGCAGAATCCATGCAGCAACTTAGAGAATCCAACCAAGCTCAATCCGCACTCCTTATACTCCGATAAGGTATATTCAATTATTATAATGCATATTAGCTAAACCTTATATATATATATATATATATATATATATATATATATATATATATATATATATATATATATATATATACTTGTAGTATTTGTATTATTATAAAGTTCATTTTTCAGCTTTTATCCCTAAAAACAGGTCTGTTGTTGACCACTTTAGCCCTTTCCAACCCGTCCAATCAGGGATATTTTAATAAATTCACTTAATTAAGATGTTTACCATTCTAGGGATATAAGGTACACGTCCTAACGATTTTTCTTGTATTTTATTCGAATTAAACAAGTTCGGGTATCAATTCTGTCAAATTTAGACAAGTAAGTAAAGATTGCCAGTTTCACCTAAACTAGGGTTGGAATCAGATCAAACCCTTTAGTTGGAAGAAACTACACTTCTAAAACTTTCCAAGGACATGATGCAACCACAATGGTTACTCCAATGATTTCACAAGATTTTTCGAAGGTTAGGATAGAAAGGTGACAAGTGAAAGTGTAATAGATTAGGCATCATACCCCCATTCATTAAGAACTTTATGTTCAATATTTTAAGCCATCACTCTTGAATTAATATGTTAATTTTCAGGGGTTTAACAATCTTAAAACATCACTTAATGACTTAATACATTTATCAAAAGCATGAGTTTTAAACAAGGGTTTTTACATAAAATCAGGAGTTTTTGTTAAGGTTTTTGGTGTGTACCTTAACCCATTAAGACCATTCATTCCCAAATGCTTCTTAGCTTTATAATACATGTTATTGTATGTGTTAATTTCAGTTTTGATTAGTTTGGAGAATTAAGTGCTCAATGAGACACTTTTATGAATTTTCACAATGTTGCCATTTTAGACCCATTGTCAGTGTTTTTACCATAACTCATAAACCTTATCTACAAATTTCACGAGCTATACCTTTCTGGAATAAGACCACATAAAACCATAAAACTCTTACCATTTGCTTGGAATTAGCCATTCCTCCCTCCTACTTTTTCGTCTTTTCTCTTTTCTTCTTTCTTGATTCCTGTAGCAATTACTTCTAACATCATTATCTCTTTCTCAGTTATGGATGATCACGATATGGGGTAGTTTACGATTGCATGAAATTAACAATTAAGGTTGCTTAGTATGCTAATTGGTCAAATAAATGATGAAGTCGAGATGTGCTTTGGGTAGCAGCTTAAAACTAGACTTTGAGGAAGGTTCCTCTTGGTACTCATTGAATACCAACAACACAAGATTCATTCCATGCACTTTTGCTCATTTGCACATTTATTGGGCCATAATTTATGTTGGTTTAATCTTTGCATTTAATCTGACCAAATCCAAAAGTTTCTGGGCTGAAAAGAAGTCGATTTGGGCCTGATGGAAGATTTCGGTCTGGACCGAAATCCCTTTCGATTTTGGTCTTGAAGACCGAAAACTTCATGGTTTTCGGTGGGCTTGGATCGACGTTTTCGGTGGGCCTTGCTGTACGTGGGCTAGGTTAGGCGTAGGTTATAAATATCATTGTATAGTCTTTATTAGTGGGTTGGTTGTTTTGGAGCATAGAGCTAGCTATAGAAAATTCATTGTGTTCAAGCAACTGCAGATCTTGTGTACCCGACTTTATTGATCTAAAGTGTTCATTGAAGATCGAATCTCCTCGTGTTCTTGATTGATTGATTGATACCGTTCATAGATCTAGGATTGTTTGGGACCTAAAATTGGTATCAAAGCCTCAAAACCTCGTGTTTTTGGGTGTTTTAGTATCAATCACATCATTACCTTTGCTTGGATTTTGGAGATTTCGACGTTTTTGGACTGATTTGATCGTTTTTGGGTGATTTTGTTCATAGTGTTCTTCATGTTCTTGGCATCTTCAAGCGAAAATCATTCAAAAACGAAGTTTTTGATCGAAAACGCCGTTTTTCAAACTGTTTGTGCGTGTTTCAGATCTGACCCTGGTTTTCTGTTCAAGTTTTCGGTTCTGCTGCCTTTTTGGTATTCGTTTTCGATCTTCCTCGTATTCGGTTTTGGCATTTTCGGTTGGTGTGCTGATTTCAGTCCTGTTGCTGTTGACTTGTTGTTTTACGGTCATAGTGCTAGTTGACTTTTGGAGCTTTTCGGTTCATTTCAAATGGATTTTGTTACCAACAATGTGCATTCCGATCTCGACTCCGTTATGGGCATGGTCACCCGTATTCCTAGGCTGCTCAAGATTGAAGGCTTTTCGGAGTGGAAATACAAATTTGAGCAATACATTAAAATGAAAGATGTGAAATTGTGGAGAAGTTACTTGCGTCATCCTGTCAGAATTACAGTTACCAGAACTGATAGTTCTATGGTTGATAAGCCCGTGGAAGAATACACTGACTTGGAGTTTGATAAAGTTGATCTAGATGAGAAAGCCCTTGCCACTCTCTCTATGGCACTTTCTCCAGAAATTGCTCAGGGTTTTCGTGAATACAAGACTACAAAATCCCTATGGGATGCGTTAATTGAGGTCTACGAAGGCAAAAATGATATGAAACAGATCATGCAAGACCTATTTCGTCAGAGGTTCAATATGTTCAACCACGTGCTTGGAGAGTCACTCGAGGTCCAATTACAACGCTTTATTACTTTAAACACTAAAATGACAACCGCTGGAATCACACCGTCGAAGGTAGAGGTAAACAAGAAGCTACCTAATTCCCTCCTGAGAAATTAGGACATGAATGTGGCTATTATTAAGAAGACCAGAGACTTAGCCAAACTCTCTCTTTCTGAAATCATGGCTATCATCAAATCCTGTGATATGGATGATAAGCAGAGAGAGACAACCATATAAGCTCCTATCAGTCTGCTAATCTTGGAGTTTCTACAAATAGAGCATTCTCAGCTTTCCCTTCTCATGTTCCGACTCAGCAAGCTTCTTCCTCTTCCAGCATACCTCTGGCACCTCCAGCCTTCCCTGCTCCAGTCTTTGCTGCTAAATCGACTGCTTCAACTCTTTCCAAAGGAGCTGAAGAAAACCTGGGCATGATGGCTGGGTCCTACACAGTTACAATGCTCTTGTTGCTGGTGAGCTTGTTCAGCCTATGATGACTGAAGAACTAGATCAAATCCACCCCGATGATGTGAATAGATGGACATCTCCTCGCATATCGTTATGGCGGTATTCAGGGCAAAGAAGTTCACACAAAGGATGTGTAGAAACAATTGGGTTGCCAATAGTGGAGACAGGAAGGTGGGTTTCAACAAGGAAAATCTTCAATGTTACAACTGCCACGAGCCAGGGCACTTTGCTTGTGAGTGCACTAAGCCCAGAATGGAGAATGTTTAGAGGAATCTGGTGCCCGTTGGAACAAACCGTGAAGCTGCTCCTCAACCTCAGAATACAGAAAGAGCCATGGTAGCACAACAATTCATGTGGGAGAACCAGCTGCAGGATCTGAATCTGACTGGAGATGGCAGAGCCTAGCTTGCACAGATTAAAGGTGATATAGACGTTGATGCAGCTGAAGAACAAAAGATGGATTTGCAGTTCGCCTTCATGGTCTCTACTACTCCAGCTACCACCCCTGCCAGTGATGAGGTTAGTGAAGTTTCTTGCTCCTATCAAACGTGCATTGATAAAATTGCTAAATACCGTGAGCAGAATGATATGTTAGTTTGAGAAATATTTGACCTTGAGAATCTTGTCTATAAACACAAAAAGAAACTAAAACCTCTTCAGGAAATGTTAGATGCTAAAACTTTAGATTTTCACAAATTGCAATAAAAACTTAGTGTAAAAAGTTGCTACTTCATTTGGTATGCGAGTAAAACTGTATATCAGGTGCACAACAAGGTGACCAAGCAGATCGTGGAATCGTATGACTTGCGGTGGCTTGAAGAGAACGAGACGGATGCCCATGTTGGACCCGACTGGTTGTTTAATTATGCTGATATGTTTAAACCATTTTATGTGCTTCCTGGTGATGTTTCAGGCACATAACCAGGTCCAAGTGGAGTTAACAAAGATGATGATGCAGAAATCGTTCCTGATCCCATCAAACCGTCCGTGATCTTTGATGATCCTATTCTAAATGACGGTGCATCTCCTGCTTCCACTACATTAAGTGAAGATGCTCCTGCTGAATCATCCCAGGTGAATCTTTGATGATCCTATTCTAAATGACAGTGCATCTCTTTGATGATCCTATTCTAAATGATGGTGAATGTTTGATGATCCTATTCTAAATGACGGTCAAGTCAAAGAGTGCCTCTACTCATGCTTCATTTCTCAAATAGAGTCGAAGAATGTGGAGATGGCACTTAATGAACCCAGTTGGGTGGATGCCATGCATGAAGAGCTTAATCAGTTCGAGAAGCTGAATGTTTGGCACTTCGTGGAACTACCCGAGGGAAAAAAGTCTCTTGACACGAGATGGGTATTTCGCAACAAACAAGATGACTCTAGAGTTATTCTGCACAATAAGGCACGCCTGGTTGTACGCTGTTTCCGTCAGATTGCAAGTCTTGATTATACCGAAGTGTATGCTCCGGTGGCAAGATTAGAAGCGATTCGGATTTTTCTCGCATATGCCTCATACATGAAATTTACTGTATACCAAATGGACGTTAAGACTGCATTCTTGTACGGTGAAGTGAAAGAAGAGATTTATGTTGATCAACCTCCCGGTTTCGTCAACTCCAAGTTTCTGAATCACGTCTACAAGCCGGATAAGGCTCTCTATGGTCTTCATCAAGCTCCCCGTGCCTGGTATGCAACATTGACGAAAAATCTGTTGTAGCATGGTTACACTCGAGGCACAATTGACCAGACTCTGTTCATTAAGCGAGAAAATGCAGACCAAATTGTTGTCCAGATTTACATGGATGACATCATATTTGGTTCTACAAGTGGGGCCTTATGCAGAGAGTTTGAATAAGTGATGAAGAAACGATTCGATATGAGTTCGTTGGGTGAGATGACGATGTTCCTTGGGTTGCAAGTTAAACAAAGCTCAACGGGTATCCTGCTTCACCAAGGCAAGTATGTGGAGGACATTCTCGAGAAGTTTGAATTCAAGGATGCAAAAGTTGCCAATACTCCGATGTTTGAGCCACCACTTCTATCTTCAGATCCAGATGGAGAATCCGTTGATCAAACGTTCTATCGTTCTATGATTGGATCCCTAATGTATCTGACGGCCAGCAGACCGGATATCGTTTTTGCAGTTTGCCAGTGTGTTCGACATCAGGCTAATCTTAAAATCTCTCACTTAACTACTGTTAAAGGGATCTTTAGATACCTTAAAGGGAGACCTAAATTGGGTCTCTGGTATCCAAAGAACCATGAGTTTTATCTTTATGCATTTTCAGATAGCAATTATGGGGGATGCAACATTGACAGAAAGTCCACTAGTGCTGGATGTCAATTCTTAGGAGACAGACTGATTTCCTGACAATGCAAGAAGCAGCAGACCGTGTCAACCTCTACAGCTGAAGCTAAGAATGTTGCTGCCTCGGCCTGTTGTTCTCAGGTCATCTGGATACAGCATCAACTCCTTGATTAAGGTATGAACTTCCTTGACACTCCTATATTTTGCGACAATGAGGCGGCTATTCAAATAGTTAAAAACCCTGTCCAACATTCTAAGACTAAGCACATTGACATTAAAATTCATTTTATTCGAGATTGCTACAAGCAAAAATTGATTCATTTGGAATCAGTCCACACAAATAACAATGTGGCGGACTTGTTCACAAAACCTTTTGCAAAAGCTCGGTTCGATGTGCTTGTTGCTATGTTAAAAATGATACGCTTCGATGACTATTAAATCAGTTCTGTAAATATTGTACACTATTATTGTTTAGTTAAATATGTTCATGGTTTTTACTTTCAAAATTCTTTCCCAAGCAAAAATTTAGGGGGAGAATTAAAACAAAATAAAATTACAAAACTCTTAAAAAATCCAAAAACATTTTCTTTTTCTTTATGTTTTTTACTTCTAGAAAATTAAAAAATCCAAAACATCCAAACCAGTATAAGTCAGCTTATTAACTATCGACGACGCACCGAGTAATACCACTCACTGCCGAGGTAACACTTAAGTGCTTTTGATTCTTGCTATTACACCGTAGTAAGTATGAAGCACTGACAACCTTTCTTAAGCTAATCTAAAGTTGTTCTTCAACACAAACTTCTAGATGCTTTGAGTAAAGCCACTCAGAGTCAAGAGTTAAAAATCCATTATCAACCACCTCTATCTTTCTGTTACAAGAAATAGACGATTCATCACTTTAAAACTAAGTGGTGATGATATTTCGAAACTCTATGCCAGTGATATGTGCTACAGTACCAGTAGTAGATGTGAGGCATCAACAACCATTCTTACCTACAAAGCTTCTAATTCAAGAGTTGGATGACTCAGTGTAATAAACCATACACTGATGAGAGTTCGAAATTCTAGCCGATGGGTATGTTTAAGAACCAAGACATATTACACGCTCATACCACTCTGATATGTTTTATGCAAATCAACTAAACTTAAACCCTAAGTTCACATGCAACCTAATTGGATCTATGTTTTCACTATTTGAACATATAATAAATACCTAGGGACAAATCGAAAATAACGAAAAGAATCAAAAGAAAATACTAACCTTTTGTCGAATCTTTTGGAAGCGAGCACCACAAGCGTCGTGCCTCTAATGGTTCACACCTAAAGCTAGCAACAAGAAAAACCAGAGAGAGGGAGAAAAACCCTTAAAATTTCATGGCTCTTAGGGTACTGGGGCTCCTTATTTATAGTCTCAAGGGTTTAGCAGATATGCCTTATTCAAATTCAAACCGGATAAACCTTTTATCTTTAAATTCAAACCCTTATTTATCTATATATATAATTCGAAAATTATGGATATAAATATCCTAATTTTCGTTCACCATATATATATATATATATATATATATATATATATATATATATATATATATATATATATATATATATATATATATATATATACACACACACACTATAATTATCTATTGCTCAACTATTAAACAATTACAATTCAGCCCCTGCACTTTTAATTAATCCAATTAATCCCAAAATTAATTCCAATTAATTTCTGGTTAATTATTAATTAAATAATACTATTTCTAATTAATATATTATCCTCATAATATATTAACAAATTATATATATTGATTTATTAATTAGATAATAAATCAATCTCTCTCTAAAAGTTATTCTGTCAAATTGCCAGCTATGAGGGCAACCCAAAAGGACTGTGCTGCTATCAATTCAAGTATATTCCTAAATTATAGTCATGACTTAGACACTTAATCTAACAGTCTCCCACTTGGATAAGTCTATGACTATAATTCAATACATTTTCTAAATTGACCAGCAAATTGTAGCTTCCAAAAGCCGCTGCCGAACTCTGACCCAGTTAGTTTTGTCCGAAGATAAGTGATCATATGATCCTCAGTTCTACAAGATATCATTCAGACTAGAGACATGGATTAGAATCAATCTCAGTCCGATATTATGTTTTCTGGTACCTGATTTGTGATGATATAGGACTTCTAATTGAACACATCAATTGAGTCCTCGCTAGGCCTAACATTATAAGTCAATCACCAAATCACCGAGGGGCCCACAGATATCGCTTTTCCTATTAGGGCAAAAGGAACGAATAAACTTTGACTCATATGCTTGTGTCTTTTACTCGTCAAATTGAGCAAAATAATACGTCTTATAACATCGAGTTACCGATGCGTTTACGCATTATCAATGCACAATCGACTTGCAAAATTCAACTCATATGTCTCCGCTTCAAGACTGTAAGATATTATCGTCTTAGAATTACTCGTGATATGATCCATGAAGTAATTCTCTGAGCGTGGGTTTGTCCAATACTCAAATCTCAATTTCTAAGTACTCATGAACATTGTAGCAACTCTATTGCTATGTCTAACTCCTTAGACAATCTACAATTCAATTCATGACAGTCTTGATTCACTACTTACTTCCAAAAAGTATGAATGACCGTGGATATTTGAATAATCATATTATTCAGGAAGTAAAACATGCAAAAGTGAAACGATAATCTGACTGGTAACTACTCCTGCTCATTACCAAGTCTCCACGAGGTAATCACCGAGTCAGATATATTATAATACTATTATATGTGTTTCTAGGTTTCTATTAAACTTTTAATTAAGATTTATATCTATGTCTATATTAAATGACCATTCACTATTTCTATGTATCCAAAAATGTCTTACATTGATACACTTCATTGCAGATAATCCAATCGGATACTCTTCCGATGTTATCCTAATTTGTCATTATGTCTTTCTCTCTCCCAATTCCATTCTGGAAATGGTGATATGTACAGTGACTTCCCATGGTTCTCGGTGTCTTTAGTCTACATGACTGCACCCTAAGACTATTTTGAGGTGTTATGATGAGCCGGTAAACCACACGCGCTCCATCAGAATACCAACGAAACTCTTTAACCATGAAGTCCCTTAGCACCACGTCTTGATGTTAATAATTACAAATTTGAAACTCCTTTTAAATTATTACTTTCACATTCACCCCGATCATTTCCCAATGATTTCTCACGTGTGTTCAAATAATCCATCCAGTATTCTCAGCCACGTTATAAACTGAATCCAACTTACTATGCTCTAAGCATCAAGTCATCAAAATAAGTTCATGGCACTTCTGATTGATCCAAGGAGCTCGTGGAATGAGATCTGTTCTATTCCAAACTTTTTAAAATCTAAGTATTACTTATAATCCCTGTGTCATGACTTTCGGAAACTATTCCTTTTGGAGACATGTATCTTGAATCTCATCAAGATCATACAAATACTGGCAGGGTCTATACTGGTGATTTCATTTATCCGATAGATGCTTGTAAGTACGTGAGTGTGTGGTACCTTCTTTATATCTTTCATGACAAGTCATCACACTTTGCAATGATAGTAAACTCCTTTCCTGGAATTATGCATCTTGAAGATCATATTGGTAGAGTTTTGATCTATCTAATAGATGTTTGCCATCACTTGAATATAACGAACCATCTCTTAATGCCAAGTCATTACAACTTTTAATGATAAGAGACGTTTCCTAGAAATCGTATGTAATCGACATACAGTGGTGGGCATATATCAACGATGCTCCTACTGGCTTTGACACGGTTGTTGGACTCTTTCAGACTATTCACAAAATACAAACCTTTTGGCACATTTTGAGAATCCGAAGTCCAAACCTTTTGACATATTATAGGAATCTTTCAGGCTATTCATAAAATCCAAACTTTTGGCATATTTTGAGAATCCGAATATCCTTTCTTGCGAGGTGCCCGTGTGATGAATCCGGAGCCATGTACCTTTTGTATTGGCATGCTCTTTATGAGTCCTTATTAGTGTGCCGGTAAACCACACACGCTCCACTAATGACTCACAATGTGCAATGCAGTATCCTTTCAGATTTCATCTTCTATTGAGAGCGTTTCTCTAGGAATCAATTTCTTGACTCTGAGTGTCGCCTCACTCAACCAAATGTGCTCTAAGCATAAGTACATTTCTATCTATGTCGCTTTCTTTTGATGATTCAATTATTCCCACTGGTTCTTAGACTAGGTGTAAAATCAGTCAAAATGTAACATGGACTGTGTCTCGCCTTAAGGTTCTCTTATTTGGCAGCAACCGGGCTCACCAATGCTTCCAAGTAGTAGGATTGCTTATTCATACCAACTTAGTGTTTTAACACTAATCGGTATGTCACCCAGATCATAACACCTTATGACGGTGACCAATACTACTGGTCAAGCGAAGAGAAGAGTATGTCAGGTTTAACAAGAATCTGATTCCTGGTGAAGGCCTATTGATGACTATATGTTCTTTCACTTGGCTAATCCCTGAACTCCTTCAAAATTATTCTTACTCCCACTGTTTCCTTAGAACATGAGCTCTTTCTAAAAGGACTCTTCTTTCAAAGGTACAGGTGGGAATGGCCAATGGAACGACACTGCTGATCACTATTAGGCATGTTATGAGGTTCGGACGAACGCTACATGACCCTGGACTTTCAATGTACAAGTAGGGACGAACCCTGCTTTACATTTCAGACGGTGTCTATGCAACCTACTTAGTCTAAGATGTGGTCTGCATATGCTTTTATGGTCTGACTGGTTGAATATCCAATTTATCGAAAACTAATTGGAAGTGTATCTTACACATCGAGGGTCAAACTGTTTCGATCAATGCTCGATCATCTTCCCTAAGACACATTATAACCATTAATGTTCTTGGAAGAGGATGAACTGTGAAACATTTTCTCAGTTTATGTTGTCACTTAGGTTCTGTTGATCTTTTACTTCCTTTGAAGCCCTTGAACAGTTCAAGGTTTCAATCAATCGCTTATTCTGATAAGCAAAGCCATATTTGTCATACTAATTGGCAAATATTATAAAGTATAACTAATTGTGTTTTGTTTGAAGATTCGAGCAATTCACAATAACTAATGTGTCCGTTGCTCATAATCTTAATGTCTTTTACATATCCATGTAAATTTATGACTTTGTTAATTTGTTCAACATATGCATTCATCACCTGACTCTAAGTCAACTGATTCCAAAATCCTATCCATTAGATCTTTGGGTGATTTATTTCTTGCAACAATTAATTTTATTAAGAACTCAATTCATCATGTGACTCTAAGTCAAATGATTCCAAAGTCCTGTCCAACTGGACCTTTGGTTGAAGTGATTCTTATAAAATTTACTTTAACAATCATAGAAGACACAATTCATGAATCCAACACACTTTGGATGCATCAACATTCAAGTTATTACCATTTATGCCATCAACACATTCACACAACATTTTCGAGGATAATTGAAACAACCATGTTTTAAAAGAAAATATTTTATTAAACCAGAATTATCCTCAGAACAATGTACTATGTGAAACAATGTCATATGCATCTATAAACTAACAACATAATCAAATATCAAGCTAAACTCCAAAACTACACGAGCTCCAGATCCAATCTGAATATGCTCCTATGCAATAAAATCTTCCATCCTACTGAGTCCCTGCATACAGTGCAAATGTGAGAATCACATCCTGCATCACGGAAATGAGGATGAGGAGTTCTGAGTTTTAAGATATGCCTGAGTTGCCAAACTGCTTGGCTTCGGAGCATTTTTCCAATCTTTCTGTGACTATGTCCCACCCTGTCGATTCCCAGTTTGAGACATCGAAGAACCGGTCCAGACGATCTGGATCATTTCTTGATGTGCCTTATCACTGGACTAAATCCCGAAGCAGCTGAATCAGTGGAACTATGCTTCTCCATGAACGACTCATACAGAGTTAACATTGAATGCATTTCCATGATAGTCTTATCCTGGTTACCGTTTCTGTACATCTGGATGAACAGATCAGCAAGTGGAGTTAATTCTTAACTCCCCATCAAAGGGTAACCAATTTTATATAGTTCAGGTATATGTCTCTCAATCTTGAGAACATGCGAACTGGTGCTACTTCTTGGACACTTCAAGCACTTTGAAGATCTTAGCTCGTCCTTTTTTTAACCGGTTCTCGGAACCTTTCCTCAACCAGCTGTGCTGACTCATATGATCCCAGAAATTCAAAATCCCTGCGAAACTCGAGGTCAATGGTCAATAGCATGAGGCAACGAACTTCCTCGTTTTTTTCATCAAACAAGGAGTCATGCTCATCACAAGCTGCTGTGTAATGCCATGATTTGGTAGATTAAGGAGCGGACACTCAATCAGATATGGTTTGCCAGCAAAACTAAGAACCATTCTCTATTTTCAAAACCATACCACATAGTTTAGGCCAGTCAGTCTTTCCATATACTTTCCATTTTAATAGGTACTTTCTAAAGCTCTTAGAAATTGGTGATGGAGGAGAAGGAGGAGAATCGACACTAGATCTAGACATCTATAAAATCAGAATTTACTAGTTTAATTAATCCTTTTAAATAATTACCCAATTTATTATCTAACAAGGCTAGGATCCAAAATTTCCCAACTATGCTGTGAAGAGGGATGCCGTAATCACACCATAATGGTCATTAAGGTAGATATACATTTATCAATTTCAGTATTATGAAATTCCTAGATCTGTGAGATTCATTAAACTGTTCAATGGCATGTTTAATCTCGAACTATGCTCTTCCATTTGTGACTGGGATGCCGAGGATCACAAACAAGATGTGAATAACCATGCAAATGTGCTTGGTAACCTCAATGTCGTTTATCATCTCAAATTGATGTGCCTAATAACCACACACGCTCCATCAACAATGATAATTCATGAGAAACCCATTACCACTCTTTATGAGCCCCTATTAGGGTGTTGGTTAACCACACACGCTCCACTAATGTCTCATAAAGTGTAATGTGCAATTTCATGGATTAACATATCTTTCACATTTTTCCCAAAGTAACTAGATTTGGGAATTTTATAAAATAGGTTCTAGTACATTGATTAATAACATTATACTTTTAATGAGATTAACTTCGTCCTATCAAATTCATTCTGCTAACGACCCTCCACTAATCAAGGGAGCGGTGGGTGAGAGTGGACACCCATGCAACTGCTATTTTATAGGCAGTTTCCTTATACCCCCCCTATAGATCAGCTTCGTGAATGATACATACTAGCGATTTGACTGACTGGTTCTTATACATATAAATATGAACTTTTAATAATATATATATATATATATATATATATATATATATATATATATATATATATATATATATATATATATATATATATATATATATATATATATATATATATATATATATATATATATATGTATATATATATATATATATATATATATATATATATATATATATATATATATATATATATATAAGATGTATTTTAAACCTTTTAAAATATTTTGGTTTAATAATTTAAATTTTTCGAAAGTAAACTTTTAATTTAAACCTTAATTGATTTAATATTTATCTTTTAATTAACAATTAATTAAATAAATTAAATCAGATACGGATCAACAAATTAATCAAATTAATTATAATCCTATCGTTTAACCCACTAAAATCGAAAATCACACAAGGGTTTAAGGTTATCCATTTATTAATTAATCACATTTACCAAAAATAGAAAAACCTTCTAAAACCCTAATAATTTCGAAAATAAGGTGGGGAGGGGATAGGGTTTCGAAAACCCTAATCCCATAATCGATTTAGGCTTATTTAGGGTTTAGTTTCTATAAACCCTAAAAAGAAGGTATAACTATTATAGCAATTCAAACAGAAAACAAACCATTTGCTCTGATACAGTGATAGGTTTTATGCAAATCAACGAAACTTAAACCCTAAGTTCACATGAAACCTAATTGGATCTATGTTTTCACTATTTGAACATATAATAAATAGCTAGGGCCAAATCGAAAATAACTAAAAGAATCAAAAGAAAATACTAACCTTTTGGTAAATCTTTTGGAAGCGAGCACCACAAGCGTCGTGCCTCTAATGGTTCACACCCAAAGCTAGCAACACGAAAAACCAGAGAGAGGGAGAAAAACCATTAAAATTTCGTGGCTCTTAGGGTATTAGGGCTCCCTATTTATAGTCTCAAGGGTTTAGCAGATAAGCCTTACAGATAAGCCTTATTCGAATTCAAACCGGATAAACCTTTTATCTTTAAATTCAAACCCTTATTTATCGATATATATAATTCGAAAATTATGGATATAAATATCCTAATTTTTGTTCACCCTATATATATACTATAATTATCTATTGCTCAACTATTGAACAATTACAATTCAGCCCCTGCACTTTTAATTAATCCTAAAATTAATTCCAATTAATTTTTGATTAATTATTAATTAAATAATTCTATTTCTAATTAATATATTATCCTAATAATATATTAACAAATTATTTATATTGATTTATTAATCAGATAATAAATCAATCTCTCTCTCTAAAAGTTATTCTGTCAAATTGCCAGCTATGAGGGCAACCCAAAAGGACTATGCTGCTATCAATTCTAGTATATATCCTAAATTATAGTCATGGCTTAGACACCTAATCCAACACACTCTTGACCCTAAAATTTTCTTCTAATGAAGATGTTTGTGACTCAATGTGATTTTACCTCACATTGATAAAACATCGAAAGTCTGGGTCAGTGATCGTTGCTGTGAGACCCCAACAACTTCACCGAATTCAAAATTGGCACTACGGTGGTACAAGAGCCAAGTCAACTTATTGACTTGTCAACTGCATTGAGATCTTTGATCAAGGATATGCGGGGGCCAAAATCAAAACGGCCACGAGTAGTTCTCCGATACTCAAACAAGCGCAGTACGTTCCTCCGGGTTCACACAGATACTGCGAGAAGTCTCATTCTGAGCCAAGGCTGAGTCCTTGAACAACTGTGGTGAGAGTTTATGACTCCATGACCCACAATATTTGCGGTCATAGTTCGTATCGAGAAGCGCCAGCTAAAGTGAAGTTTTAGAGTTTCGAAACGAATATCATGTTCCCGAAGAAGGTGAATCTTAACTCCAGGTGACTAGCTGTGTTGAATTCCTCCTCAATCAGTTTGTTGCTACTTCTACACCTATATGTGATCAAGAAGAGAAGTAAAGATTCAGACTCCAGTTAAAGTCAAAGTCAAATCAGAAGCTGGATGTACTGATTCAAGACCTACGCTAAAATCTGTTTGCCCAATGAACTTTCATAGTCAAATTTGAAGACAGTACACTACAGAAGATGAAGTTGTCTCTGCAAAGGTGCTGAATGTTATTGACATCTTCTCCTATTACTCAGTTTAGGGGGAGATTGTTAGAATTCGTCTGCAGTGCACATCCAAGCCAGGATCAAGACAAAACTCGAAGATAAATGAAAGCATTAAACCAAGGGGGAGATTGTTGGGCCATAATTTATGTTGTATTAATCTTTGCATTTAATCAGACCAAATCGAAGAGTTTCTGGGCTGAAAAGAAGTCGATTTGGGCCTGATGGACGATTTCGGTCTGGGACCGAAATCCTCTTCGATTGCGGTCGTGATGACTGAAAACATCATGGTTTTCGGTGGTCTTGGATTGACGTTTTCGGTGGGCCTTGCTGTACGTGGGCTAGGTTAGGCGTTGGGTATAAATATCATTGTATAGTCTTCATTAGTGGGTTGGTTGTTTTGGAGCATAGAGCTAGCTATATAAAATTCATTGTGTTCAAGCAACTGCAGATCATGTGTACCTGAATTTATTAATCTAAAGTGTGCATTGAAGATCGAATCTCCTTGTGCTCTTGATTGATTGATTGATACCGTTCCTAGATCTAGGATTGTTTGGGACCTGCAACATTAGGTCCTCAAGTTTCTAGGTTAATTTTTAAATGTCCCAAAATCAAATTACTCAACATAGCATGTTTCATATTATGAAATCATCTACCCTCAAACATATGATTTATTTCTATTATTATTATTATCGATATCTGTCGTAATAATCGAGATTTCATCCTTGAAAATGCTAAAAGTGATGCTACATTAAAAATACTTAATTAAATTATTTGACGGGAAAAGTGATGCTATATTAAAAGTGAGGCGTCACAAGTCTCCCCCACTTATTAGAATTACATCCCCGAAATTCCTTTCCAACACACTAGGTCACACAGTTACAAGACCTCATATGATTTTTAGATTTGCATTGGTTCCTTCTTACCTCAACGGATAGGGGTTCCTACACCTTTCCTTCATACAATATCTCATAAGGCAGCATATCGATGCTGCATGGCAATTGATATTGTAAGCGAACTCAGCCAATGGTAGTTAAGCATCCCAACTGCCCCTCCCTAAAGTCCAACAATTTTCTATGAAGCATGATACATCTAACTACATCCCTGGCCACCAATACTTCTTCTTTCACCATGAATGATTAGTTCTCCCCCCTTAGGTTCAACCTTGATCATTCTACCGATCAGTTCACAAGATGCCACCTATCCCTTCAACATTGCTCAGGGCTCTTCTAAATTTTGACCACACCACACATCTTTATTCCAACAACTCTAGCTGTGCCAAAAGCTGAATTCCATCTCTCGTAGTTGTACTCGTCGACTTGACTGGCTCCCCACTTAGATTGAACAGGGCACTTGCCTCGAAGCCTTAACAAATCCTAAATACACACACCTTACTATCATCTCCAACCCTTCAATTCTTAGAGAATGAAAAGTAAGTCTACTATACTAAAACAAGAACTCACATCGAGGCCCAACACTATCTCGTTAGGCATGATTATAAGATGGAAAGATGTTCATATCAACCATCATATGGTGCTCCTCTGCTAGCCATTCTAACCATCACTTGCATCTCCTCGGCCGTGAGCTAGAAAGCTCTATCGTGCGTCCTCTCTGTCCCTGCTTGGCCCGTGTGCCGATCACTCGTACGATGAGGAGCCACATCAAGGGCTTTTGATGCTCCCCCTCCAACAGTCTCGAAGCTCGGCAATCAACTTTCACATGACCCATCTGACAGCACTGGTAGCAAACCCTCATCGATGTCTTGTAGCCATACAAGTAGTGCCCTGATTAACCACACTTGTGGCACGTGATCGCTCCCTTAACCGCACCATCCTTGACTTGTATCCCCACAACCATAATCAAAACTCCGTATTGCAGTTTATAGGAAATAAGGGACTTGATGATTTCAAATCGTTCCTTCCTGGCTTGCTCTTGAAACATTTTTTTTCAACTGCAGGGTGATGTCATACACACCAGCATTCTCAAAACCCTTTTGGAGTTCTGAGGTCATAGTCGCCAACATCAGGCAACCTTAGTGGAGTCATCATAATGCTTATCATAAGCAGCTATTTGTTTATCAGCAGTAGTGTCATCTACATCTGGGAGATCAGTGTCAAGGGCATACTCTTTGCCCTCAAACCTCAAAGCAATCCTTAGAGCCTGAATCTAGTCAAGATAGTTAGGACCCATAAGCTTTTCCCTTCAGAGGACGGAAAGTAGAGAGATGTTGGTTGGTGGTGGAGGAGGAGGAGGTGGTGGAGGAGGAGGAGGAGTCAAGGTTGTACCCGAGTTGATGTTATTATTGTTGGCATACATCTATAAAATAGAGTTTAGTTTAGTTAGTTTGAATCCTTTAAAATAATTACCCAAGTTATTTACTAAAGCTAGGACCCGAGAATTCCAGTTTTAATGTGAAGAGGGATGCTGTAATCACATCACAATGGTCATCATGGTAGATAAGGCTTTTATCAATTTCATTCACCATGAAACCCCTAGATCCGTGAGATTCATTGATATAAGTTCGATGGCATGTTTATCTCATTTATGTTGGATATATGTCCAGATCATCAACTGTGGTGATGTTTCTAATAATAGTAGGGTCCAATTTGGGTTGCCTTCACAGCCCAGTAAAAACAATCGGTAGCAGAAATAAAAGAGGATTGATTAGTTTATTAATTAATTGAGAAATTAATTAATCAGAAACTGGATCAACAAATTAATTGAGAAATTAATTTATAAGAATCAATTAAAGGGTTGGATTGTAATTACTTTATAGTTTAATTAAAACAACAAGTTCAGGCGAACGGCCGCCAAAAGGCTCCTAAGTTTGAAACCCTAAGAGCCTATGCACTATAACTAGAGGCCTCAGGGAGCAACCCTAAGGCATCACATTCCTCTGTGTGCCGCCACCTCCCAAGAAACCCTCCCCCTCCTCTTTGTCGAATTCCTTAAACCCTCCAAGGGTTTTTGGATCGATTTCCACACGCCTTGGAAGTTTCTGTCTGCTTGTTCTTTTGGTGTCCTTGGGTGTGAATCAATTGAGGGATTATCGTTTGGATTCTTAACATCCAACCACAAGGTATGATCGATTTTCATATATTGTTAGTGCCACTGTTATGAACAAATGATCTTGTTATGAACATATTATGATCTTGCTCAGTTTATGGGATTTAATATGTTTTGTCTTCCGCTGCCTGTATGATTAGTGTAAATCTGTAGATCCCAACAGTGGTATCAGAGCCATTGTTTAATTCTTAGGTTGCATGCACATTAGATTAAAAACTTGAATATGATTTGTTTTGCCTGCTGAAATTTTCGATTATCATAGGTTTATGCTAGAAAATCTTAAAAAAATACATGTTATGAATTTTTCCTGATCTCTGTTCTTCATAACCTGTTCATCGAAAATTTAGAGGGTTTAGAAACCCTCGATAGGATTTGGTGGCCAGGGTTTCACAAACCCTTGCTTGCCTTACAAGTTTCCTAACTTGAATATGATTTAGTTGCCTTTAAATTTAAGTTAGTTTAATTAACTATTAAAAGTGTTTAATTGAAATTAATTATAAACATAAATTTTAAATTGTTTAAAATTTTACGATTAATATATTTAGAATAGTATCTATATATTATTAGAACTTAAATTAAAACAAAAACATTGGCCAAACCATGACTAGGCTCATCCACTTAAGATGTGTTTGAATGTTTGAAGGAGGATTCTTATGAATCCTAATGAGGTTGGTTTTTAAATGACATATATTTTCTACCCCTGTCACCGCCTGTCACGTTTTTCACAGTGGAGTTACTGAAAGGGTTTGATAGGGCAATGTTTATCACTTAAAAAGTATTTAACTTAGAAGTATTAAAACAAAAGTCCCGTTTTAATTAAAATAAAATGTGAATTATATGCTAACAATGAAAAACGCATATTTTCTTTATGATCTACTTACAGAGCTATGTGGTTAACCGGGACGTCAATCTAGATCATAGTTGAAGATGATGTGGCACTCGCAATTCTTAAGCGTATCTTAAGCCAGGGATCTTGCGGTTTTTGCATGGTCTATTCACCATCTGATCCATGATCCACGACTTCCATGTCATGGATTTGAGATGAGCATAACCGAGATTAACATGCCGTTGACCTCGGTCAATGAATCTCACAGACCTAGGAATTTCATAGAGTCTGAAATTGATAAATGTATATCTACCTTAATGACCATTATGTTGTGATTAGGACATCCCTCTTCACATCATAACTGGAAGATTTTGGGTCCTAGCCTTGTTAGATAATAATTGGGTAATTATTTAAAAGGATTAAAATTAAACTAATAAATTCTTATTTTATAGATGTCTGAAGCTAGTGTCATTTCTCCTCCTTCTCCTCCATCACCCGTCTCTTAAAGCTTTAGGAAGTATCGGCTGAATATAGATAAACTTACTGGTCTTAACTATATGGAATGGCTTCCCCAATAGAAACTGGTTCTATGGTTCGAAGACAAGCCATATCTGATTGAGTGTCCACTCCCTATTCTACCTAGGCATGGCATTATACAACAGCTTCGTGATGAGCATGACTTCTTGATTGATGAGTCCGAGGAAGTTCGTAGCCTCATGCTGTTGACCATTGACCCTGAGATCCACATGGATTTCGGGTTTCCGGGTCCTTATGAGCTACCACAACTGGTTGAGGAAAGTTTCCGAGATCCGGTTGAAAAGGAACGAACTAGGATCTTCAAGGAACTTGAAGGATGTAAGCTAGAAGAAGGAAGTAGCATCGGTCCGCATGTCCTCAAGATTGAGGGATACATTTGCGAACTGTGCAGACTTGGTCACCCTATTGATCAGGAGTTGAGCGCTAACATCATTCTCGACTCGCTGACTAGCCGATACGATCTGTTCATTCAGATGTACAGAAAGGGAAACTAGGACAAGACTATCATGGAGATGCATTCGATGTTGACTCTATACGAGTCGTTCATAGAGATACATAGTTCAACTGATTCAGCTACTTCAAGATTGAGTCCAGTAATGAGACATATCAAGAAACGGTCCAGGTCTACTCTCAGACCAGTTCTGAGATGTCTCAAACTGGGAATTCACAGGGTGGGATACATTCACAGAAAGATTGGAAGATGCTCCAAAGCCAAATCGTTTGGCAACTCAGGTATATATAAAACTCAAAACTTCTGATCCTTAATTCCTTAATACGGATATGTTTATCACATTTGCACTATATTTAGGGACTCAGTAGGATGCAGGACACTAATGCATAAGAGCTTATTCGGATCGGATCGAGATCACGGGCTCGTGCAGTTTCGATGTTTAGTTAAATATTTGATTATATTATTAGCTATTAGTTCCATATGACATTGTTTTCATTTTTCATTGTTTGAGGATATTTATGATTTAATTAAAGCATTGACCTTTTCTTTTAAAACATGGTTGTTCATATTATCCTTGCAATGTTGTATGAATGTGTTGATAGCATAAATAGTAATAATTCGAATGTTGATACATCCAAAAGTGTGTTGGATATATGTAATTGTGTTTGTATGATTGTTAGAATTAGATTTAAATAAGAATTGCATCAACCAAAGGTCTAAATGGACAGGACTTTGGAATTATTTGACTTAGAGTCATGTGATTAATGGAATTGTTAATTAATTTTGATTGAGACAAGAATTGCATCACCCAAAGATCCAATGGAAAGGATTTTGGAATCATTTGACTTAGAGTCACACGATGAATGTGTATCTTGATCAAATTAACAAAGTCATAAATTTACATTAATATGTAAAAGATATCGTGATTATAGGGCAACAGTCACACTGATTCTTGTGAAACTGCCCAGATCTGCCAGTAAACACAACTAGTCATACTTCACGATATTGATTAGCAGATATAACCTTGTTTATAAGAATAAACAATAGTTAGAAGCTTTTCAAAGACTTCAAAAGTGAAGTATAAGATCAACAAAAAATTGAAATACGAGTGAATAAGGAACTGAGAAAATGTTTCACAAGTTTTCTCCTTCCCTAAGAACACTAAGTTGTTATGGTATGTCTTAAAGGGAGAAATCAAACATTGTTTGAACTGGTTCGACCCTCGATGTATTAGATACACTTCCAATTATTTTCGATAAATTCGATGTTCTGACTAGTTAAACCATAAAAGCATATACAAATTCAAAACCACATCTTAGACTAAGTAGGTTGCATAGACACCTTCTGAAGTGTGAGGCAGGGTCATCCCTTGTTTGTACAAAATAGGTCTAGGGTCATGCAGCGTTCATCTGAACCTCATAACTAGCCTGAACCTATTTAGTAGTGTCGTTTCTTTGGTCATCCCACATGCACCTTTGAAGGAAGAGTCTTTCTTAGAAAGAGCTCAGATTCCGAGGAACCAGTGGGAGTAAGAAGTAATTCTGAAAGGGTTCAAGGATTAACCAATGAAGGAACCTTTAGTCAACACTAGCACTCAACTAGGGATCATATTCCTGTTAAAAGAAAACTTGACACACTCTTCTCTTCACAAGTCCAGTAGCATTGGTCACCTTCATGACGTATTATGGTCTCATATTACTAAAAGGTAACATACCGATTAGTGGTAAAACACTAAGTTGGTACGAATGAGTAATCCAACTACATGGAAGCATTGGTGAGCCCAATTGCTACCAATTTAGAGAATGTTAAAGGGGCGAGATTCAGTCTATGTGCAAATTTGACTGATTTTTACACCTGGCCTAGAAACCAGTGAGAGTAATTGAATCGTCAAAAGAAAGCGACATAGATAAAAATGTACTCACATTCAAAGCTAGACTGGTTGAGTAGAGCAATGCTTAGAGTCAAGGAATTGATTCTGAGAAAAGCACTCTCATCAGAAGCTGAAAATAAGTCTATAAAGATATCGTTTGCGGTAACTGCACTTCGTGAGTCATAGAAAGATTGGATGATCTGAACCGCTTTCCTTGAATGGAAAATATATGGGTTGCATGTGAGATACTACCAATAGGTTTTGAACATGCCAATATATACAAACGAAAAGGTGCATAGCTCAAGAGATTCATCTAGAAGAATCTAACGGGCACCTCGCAAGGAAGGATCTTTGCAATCACAAAATATGCCAAGTGTTTGGATTTTGTGAAAGCCTAAAAGAATGTTATAATTATGTCAAGGCTAGTGGGAGTATTATTGTAATCTGCCTATGAACGTATTTCGGTGACCTATTGCTTATAGGAAACAGTTTCTTATTGTTACAAAGTGTAATGACTTGACTTTAAGAAATGATTCGCTATAAGAGGACTAAAAGGGATACAACATACTCACGTGGTACAAGAATCTATCAGATAGATAAAGACGTCTATAGAGACTTAACCAATTTTAAACATAATCTTGAAGAGATTCTAGATGCATGACTTCTAGAAAAGAGTTTCTAAAGTTATGACACATGATTAATGGTAATCCTCTGATACTGAAGAAGTTCAGAACAAAATGAGTCGGATCCCATGAGCTTCTGCTATTCAATTGATCATAAGTGTCATGAACTGATCCTGATGATTTCGGGACTAATCGAGCAAAGGTCACTAGACGGATTATTAAAGTGCACACATGAGAAATCATAGACTTATGTTTGGGGTGAATGTAATAATAATTTGAAAGGAGTTTCAAATCTGAAATTATTAGCATCAACGAAGTGTACAAAAGACTTCATGGTTGAAGAGTTTTGTCGGTATCTTGATGGTTGTCCACAACATCATGAACACCTTGAGATCTGCTGGACATTGAGGGTGCAGAACCCAAAAACCATGAAAAGTCAGAACTCACACCACCGTTTTCAGAATTGATTTAGGAGAGAAAAGGTAAGATGAAACATTGATATATCATCGGAAGAATGTCTGATCGGATGATCTACAATGATGTTAGCACAAAACAAATGAAGGTCATTTTGGGTACATAGACAAAATGAAGGTCATTTTGGTTACATGGACAAAATGAAGGTCATTTTGGGTATATAGACAAATAAAATCTTAATTATAAGTTTAAAAGAATGAAGAAACATATACCAGTATTATAATATATCTGATTTGGTAATTATCTTGTAGAGACTTGGTAATAAGCAAAGTGGCTACGTATCAGATCATTCTAACACTGTGTTTCACTTTAGCATGTTTGGAACTCGTTTCCCGAGTAATTATCTTACTCAAACTTCCACAGTCAATCGTACTCTTGGAAGCAAGTAGTGTTTCAAGAATGACATGAGTGTTAGTATATTGGCTATACTGATTAGACATGGCATAGTGATTGCAACTAACTCTCATGAGTACTTGGTAGAGATTCAAGTATTGGAATAACCCGTACCTATAGATTGCTTCATGTATTTAGTCACGAGTAATCTAGGATGATAATGTCTTTATTCTTCAGACCAAGATACATGATGGATTTGTACTATGATTCTGTCATACATCAGCTTACTCAAACGCTAACCGTAACCGGTAGTTATAAAGGGAATGTTCGTGTATGTCATGATGAAATAAGCAAAGACTATGTAGTCAAAGTCTATATGTTCCTTATGTCCTAACAAGGAGAAGCGATGCCCATGGGCCCCTCGATGATTTGATGTTGACACCAAAAAATGTTCGGCTGAGCTCTGACTAGATTGATGTGTTCGATTAAGTTGTCTGATTTGGTCATCATAAATCTTTATCGGGAAACAAAATTTTGAACTTGTGGGAACAAACCCTTATCCATATCCCAAGTTCATAAAAGGATATATTGTTGAATAGAGGGATAATTGATCTCTTATCTAGGAGCCGTTTTGTGATCATAGTTTGATCAGAATTCGGCAGTTGCATGGGATGTTACACTCTCTGTATATTATCTAAAAGTATCAGACCACACTAAAGTTGAAAACATATCCAAGTGGGAGACTGTTGGATATATGTCTTGGTCATCAACTGTGGTGATGTTTCTAATAATAGCAGGGTCCTATTTAGGTTGCCCTCACGGCCCAGTAAAACAATCAGTAGCAGAAATAAAAAATGATTGATCACTTTATTAATTAATTAATCAGAAATTATATCAAAAAATTAATTGAGAAATTCATTTATAAGAATCAATTAAAGGGTTGGATTGTAATTAATTAATAGAATAAGTCCAAGGGGTGCGGCTTCCAAAAGGCTCCTAAGTTTGAAACCCTAGCAGCCCATGCACTATAAATACAGGCTTCAGGGTGCAACCCTAAGGCATCTCATTCCTCTGTGTGCTTCCACCTCCCAAGAAACCCTCCCCTCCTCTTGTCAAGTTCCTTAAAGCCTCCAAGGGTTTCTGGATCGATTTCCACAAGCCTTGGAAGTTTCTGTCTGCTTGTTCTTCTAGTGTCCATGGGTGTGAAGCAATAGAGGGATTCTAGTTTGAATCCTTAACATCCAACCACAAGGTATGATCGATTTTCATATATTTTTGGTGCAATTGTTATGAACAAATGATCTTGTTTTGAACATGTTATGATCTTGCTCGGTTTATAGGATTTAAAATGTTTTGTCTTCCGCTGCCTGTATGATTAGTATTAATCTGTAGAAATCCCAATAGTTTGTGATCATCTGAGAATTCATGACAGGGATGTCGTGGATCATGAATCAGATGGTGAACCGTCCATGCAGAACCCGCATGATGCCCGCCTCAAGATATGCTTAAGAATCGCGAGTGTCACATCACCCTGACCATGACCCTAACTGACGTGCCGGTTAACCACACAACTTCGTCAGTAGATCATATAGAGAATGTGAGTTTCTCATGGAAAGTTAAAAAAACAAGAAGGATAAGCTAAAGGCAAAGGCAGAGAAGTGTCTCTTTATAGGGTATTGTTTGGATGACCTGGTGTGCCTCTTCTAGGATAGCCAATATCATTGGGTTATTAGGAGTCAAGATGTTATATTCAATGAAGATGCCTTGTACAAGGACGTTTTTGCAGATTCCTCTAACCTATAAAAAATTTGAACTAAAGAAAGTTCAAATGGAGGTTGATATTCCAAATAATGATATTTTTGTAGTGCCTTTCGGTACCACAAGAGAAGGCGTAGTGCCCAAAAACAGTGTAAGAACAAAAACATCTAGAGACACCGGAGTGAGTAGGTGTGGGTCGAGGGAATTTTAGCCTCTAACAGCAATTCCTTGGACGAAGAGGACAAAGGTACAAGTGCTGCGGTATCCTTTGTCGGTCCAACAGAAAGAAAACCTCCTGTTTGGTACCCAGCATTGACTTATCTAGAGGCCTCGAGGATGAAATAATCCATACAGTAGAAAAAGTCCATTGAGAATGAGTTGCGATCACTTGATAAGAACAAGACTTGGTCTATTGTCAAATTACTAGAAAAGAATAAGGCATTAACCAATATGTGGATATTCAGGGTCAATGACGAAGTTGATGGAAGCAAAAGATACAAGGCTAGATTGGTGTAACAGGTTTACAACAGAAGGAGGGAGTTGACTACAATGAAATATTGTCTTCGGTTGTGAAGATGACCATAATCAGAACAGTTCTCAGTATAGTGGCATTCAAAAATTTATATCTTGAACAACTTGATGTGAAGACTGTGTTCTTGCACGAAGACCTTGATGAAGATATCTACTCGCACAACTAGAAGGTTTCTAAGTGCTTGGAAGGAAACCTGGTGTAAGTCCCAAATTCCTAAGATCTAACAAGGTATCAATCAATAAATCGAATAGTGCAGAATCCCAATCGAGTATGAATCCAAAACAGTTAATTATAAGAACAATTTAACCTTCAATGCACTCAATTGTATAAATCAATCGACAGGTACATAAGGTTTGTGATGATCGATCACTCTCTATCTCTCTATTCACGCACAAGCTCTCAATCGACCAACTACTAACAAATGACTAAGAAAACACATTATATACCTAAGCCTAATACACAAGCCCATTCGGACTAAGGTCCATAGAAATCAACAGCGCAGTATCTGTGTGAACACGGAGGAACGCACTACGATTGATTGAGTGTCGGAGAACTACTCGTGGCCGTTTTGATTTTGGCCCACGCACATCCTTGATCAAAGATCTCAATGCAGTTAACAAGTTAACTTGGCTCTTGGCGAGACATTCAATGGTATCTAAATCTCTGGGGAGTGTACCATCCTGGTGTCAGTTAGGGTTCTGGGAAGTGTTGGGGTCTCACAGCTATTGTGGTAGACAACAACGATCACTGACCTAGAGTTTCGATGTTTCATCAATGTGAGGTAAAGCCACACTGAATCATATACATCTTTATTAGAGGAATATATGGGTTTAGAATGGTACGAGCGTGTAATATATCTTGGTACGAGATATACCCATCTGCTAGAGTTGCGAATTGTCATCAATGTATGGTATAGTACATTGAATCATCCAACTCTAAATTAGAAGATTTGTAGGTAAGAAAGGTTGTTGATGCCTCACATTTACTATTGGTGTTATAGAAAATATCATAGACACAGAGTTTCGAAATATCATCAACATTTGGTTTTAAATGATGAATCGTCTATTTCTTGCATCAGAAGATAGAGAGGGTAAGAATGGATTGGTGCGTGTGATAGACTACAATACGCAATCTAACTCGGCACAGAGTTTGTAACTCTCGACTATGAGTGGTTTAACTCAAAGTGTCTAGAAGTTAAGTATTATAATACTTGAAATTAGGTTAAGAGAGGTTGTTAGTGCTTCTTACTCATTGTGGTGTATCAATGAGAATCATCAGCACATGTTTATTTATCTCAGCAGTGAGTGGTATAGCTCAGTGCGTCGTCGGTTGATAGGGTAATGCAATGTCTTATTGAATCACGGTGAAAGTGAAACACATCATTGACATGAGAGATTTTGATCTGTATTCCAGATTGGTATAGATCAAGAACATTGACGATCGTGCAGATTTTGTGCAAATTTTAAAAGAAACTAACTAAAGTAACTAAAATGACATATTTTTGGATTTTTCTTAAATTGAAACAGAAAAGACATATTTTTTGTTGTTTTTAATTCTCCCCCTAAATTTGTGCATAGAGGAGAATGAACGAAAATGAACAAATTTAACTAAAAAAAATTACAAAATTTACAAGAATTGATTTTTCAGTCATCGAAAGGGATCATCTTTAATAATCCGACAAGCACATCAAAATGAGCTTTTTGCAAAAAGGTTTTGTAAACAAATCCGCCACATTGTTATCTGTGTGAATCTGCTCTAAATGAATGAGTTTCTACTCAAAACAGTCTCATATAAAATAAACTTTAATATCGATGTGCTTGGTTTTAGAGTGTTGAACAGGGTTTTTGACAATTTGTATTGCAACATCATTATCATAAAATATTGGAGTATCTAAGAAGTTCAAACCATAATCTAGTAGTTGATGTTGCATCCAGATGACTTAAGAACAGCAAGCCGATGCAGCAACGTATTCAGCCTCAGCTGTGGAAGTTGACACGATATGCTATTTCTTGCACTGCCATGAGATCAGTCTATCTCCCAAAAATTGACATCCAACACTTGTAGATTTCCTGTCAATATCACAACCTCCATAATTGCTGCCAGAAAAGGCATATAAATCAAATTCGTGATTTTTAGGATACCAGAGGCCCAATTTAGGTCTCCCTTTAAGGTACCTAAAGATTCGTTTAACAGCAATTATATGAGAAAGTTTAGGATTAGCCTGAAGACGTGCACATTGGCAGAATGCAAAGACGATGTCAGGTCTGCTAGCCGTCAGATACGTCAAGGAGCCAATCATTGATCGATACAGAGTTTGATTAACAGGTTCTCTATCTGGATCCGATGTTAGCAGAGGTCGTTCAGCCATTGGATAGCAGCAACTTTTGTATCTCGAAACCCAAACTTCTCCAGAATGTCATCAACATACTTCCCTTGATGTAGCAATATACCTGAAGAGCTTTGACAAACTTGCAACCCTAGAAACATTGTCATCTCCCCCAGAGAGCTCATCTCAAACTGCTTCTTCATTTGTTGCTCAAAATCTTTGCACAGAGTCTCACTTGTAGATTCAAAGATGATGTCATCCAAGTAAATCTGAACGACAATTAGATCCGTCTTTTCTTGTTTGATGAACAACGCCTGATCTATTGTGCCTCTCGTATACCCGTGTTGTAACAGATGCTCTGTTAAAGTAGCGTACCAAGCTCGAGGAGCCTGATGAAGACCGTAAAGTGCCTTATCCAGCTTGTACACATGATTTGGAAACTTTGAATTGACAAACCCTGGAGGTTGATCAACGTAGATTCCTCTTTTACTTCTCCGTACAAGAAGGCTATTTTGACATCCATCTGATACACGATGAAACCTTGGAAGCATATGCCAAGAAGATACGAATCGCCTCCAATCATGCCACCGGAGCATATACTTTAGTATAATCGAGACCCTCTATCTGTCTGAACTTACAAACAACCAGGGATGCCTTATTTCGCACAATCACCCCACTGTCATCCTGCTTCTTGCAAAATACCCATCTTGTATCCACAGACTTCTTTCCTTCGGGTAGTTCCACTAGCTGCCAAACCTTTAGCTTTTTAAATTGGTTCAGCTCTTCATGCATTGCATCAACCCAGCTTGGTTCATTTAGTACCATTTCAACATTCTTCGGCTCGATTTGCTATATGAAGCACGAATAGAGACACTCGTTGACATATCTGCTCTGGCTTCTGGTTTGGACCCCATCTGCCAGTGAACCAATAACGTTTTCCATTGGATGATCGCGTTGAATCCTTGAAGGAATAGCATGCTCAAGCACTTCTGATGAAACTGGAAGATTTGTGATGTTCTTAACTCTACTTGCGGCCGAATCACTTCTATAAGATGAACTGAACTCATACGAGGTGCTTGCCACATACTCATCTAGAATTCTCTCAGGAAAGAGAGAGTCCATGAGTGTAGAATTAAACACTTCTGCAGAATCAGAGTTGATATCTCCTGAAGCAGTGACAGTTTCTTCCACAGCTGGTGTTTCGTCAACAATTTTCGGAGAATCAACAGGAGTGTCATCATTCACCATAGGGGGATCAGAAAATACACCATCGTTCAAGATTGTAGGTTCATCAATTATCACAGCCGGTTTGATCGGTTCACCAACAAGCTCTTCCTATTCGTCTTTGTTAATTCCACTCGGGCCTGGTTGTGTACCTGAAACATCATCAGAAAGCACATGAAGCGGTTTAAACAATTCAGCATAGTTAAACAACCAGTCAGGACCGACTCGGGCATCCGTCTCGTTTTCCTCCAACCAACGCACATCAAACGATTCCATGATCTGCTTGGCGACCTTATTGTAGACCCGATAAGTAGTGCGACCAGCATATCCTACAAAGTAGAAATCATCAACCATTGAATTGAACTTTGGAGTGGCTTCTAGATGAAGAAGGGTGCATGGACATCCAAAGGTGCGAAAATAAGCAACAGTCGGTTTGTGGCGTAGAGGATCTCATACGGAGTCTTCATGTGATGCTTGTTGATGAGAACACGATTCTGGACATAGCATGCTGTATTAATTGCTTCAGCCCAGAAGAACACTGGTAGTTTGGAGTCACAAAGCATGGTTCGAGCAGCATCAATTAACATTCGACTTCTTCGCTCAGCTACACCGTTTTGTTATGGTGTGCGAGCAGCACTGTATTAACGATGCACTCCCTTTTCAGCATAGAAATGATCCAAAACAACATTCTTGAATTTGGTCCCATTGTCGCTCTGATTCCCTTCACCTTCTGATTTGTCTGATTTTCAGTAAGAATGATGAATCTCTTGACAAATTCAGTCTCACTCTTATTTTTTCAAAAATAAAACCCAATTGAAACGTGAGTAATCATATATGATAACCAAACAATAGGAGTTTTTTTTGATGCTCAAAACATTGAATGGACCAAAGAGATCCATGTGAAGCAGTTGAAGGAGCGAGTCAATGGAGTTGACCAGTTTGGGCTTCCGATGATGCTTTCCTTATGCGCAGGAAACACACTTCTCGAACGTGATGAAGTCTTTGATTGGTAACCCCCGGACGAGATCATTCTTGGCGATACAATTTAGATTCTTGGCATTTGCGTGTCCGAGGCGACGATGCCAGAGCATGGCATCTTGTTCTGACACTCTTGAGAACAAGCATGTAACATTCTCAGGAATATTGTGATTCATATCGATGATGTAAGCATTGCTTCTGCATTCAGACCTCACTAAAATCCACTCTTCTGGTATGACGATACCAGGCTTCAGAATTAAACATTCCTTTTTAGTGAAGTGAGTCGAAAAACCTCTGTCGCAGATCTAAGAAACGCTCAGTAGACTATGTTTCAGTTCTAGAATGAAATTGACATTTTCAAACTTCAACACACCGTTAGTTACGGTCCCTATTTGCGTGACCTTCCCTTTCTCTCCTCCCGCAAAGGATACATACCCTCCATTAATGTTTTGAATGTCGTGCAGTTGAGAGATGTCTCCTGTCATGTGCCTGGAACAACCACTATCAACATACCAAGGTATGATGATATTCCTCCATAGCTGCTCCTGCACAAGATGCAGGATTAATTAGATTTGGGAACCCAGTCCATTCTGAAACTGGGTTGACCCTTACTATCAACACATGAAACTTGCTCCAAAATCATATATTTTTTATCAAATAACCGACATGATCAATTTACAGAACTCTTTGGTGAATTGGAAGTGAGGCCTTTGGGAACCCATCTGTAATTAGGTTTAAGTATCTTATCATATAACCAGATGGGAACATCAGCACTAGATTTTGAACGAGGACTACCCTTTGATTTAGGTCTATATTGCAAATATGTACTAGAGGATGATTCTTGAGATGACTTTGACCTCACTGATTTAGGTTTTGCTGAGTCATCTCTTGAAGCAGTCCTTTTGTCTTTGGGAGTCTGATTCATGGCCTTGGCAACATTCCAATCACCATTTCGTTAATGTGACCTTGAAGGTTTTCTTTTGTAAGATCTTCCTCTTGGCACATTCTTCCAACCTTGAGCATGGTAGGGGACATAAAAGTGTTGTGGATAGTTTTTGGCAATGCGACCTGGAGTCCCACAGTTAAAACACATTTGTCTTTTCAATGGAGTATGATTGGGGCTTGGTCCTGGTGCAGATAAAGTTTGTTTCAAAGAGTTTCCACAGGCACATGCACAAGTAACATATTGTTTAACAAATTTTTGTCACCTAGATTTTCTAAAAGCAACATCACCACATGTTTTTGAATTAGCAACAAATTTAGAGTCTTGTTTCACACAATTATTTAAAACAGCAAAAGATGAAATATTAGTATTTGCAACAAAAATAAAATCATTATTGTTCTCCTCGTTCCCATTCTCCACTTTCACTTTATCTGCACATGAGGTAGAAGCATCAGTATCATTCACCTTAACACTCTCGGTGGTGCTGGATTGATCAGTCTGAACTGAAACGGTTTCAGTGGGCTGCTCTATTTCTTTGGTTTCAAGGGACAGAGTATAATTGTCATTAAAAGGGGGTGGAACATTTTTATACCCTAAACCCTCACCCTGTTTATTTTGCCATTTTAACTGGTGTTCAATCATATATTTAACAGTCGTACTTGCCACATCAAATTTCTTAAAATTGAATTCAGCATCTTCAAATATGGCTTTCAATGTGTCAAGTTCGGCTGTTAAATTGGCAATTTTCTCTTTAGCAAACTGATGATGACAACATTTTTCACTGTATTCGTGTTTAATTTTCTTTCGATCTTTTATTTGAGCCTCTAATTTTTATTTGAGAGATTTTTGAACCTTTTTGAGGTTATAAATTTCATTTTTAGGTCAAAAACTTCTCTAACTAAATTATCATTGTGTTCACGATATTTAGCAATCTTATCTATGCAAGATTGAGAGCATGAAGTTTCACTAACCTCTTTGGTGCTTGGAGTGGTGGAGACCATGAAGGCAAACTGCAGATCCATCATTTCTTCCTCAGCCTTGTTCGCTTCCTCACCATCTACAATCTGTGCCAGGTTAGCTCTTCCATCTTCAGCAAGGTTTAGCGCCTACAACTGATCTTCCCAAGAAAACTGCTGAGCCACCATAGCTCGCTCAGTGTTTTGAGGATCTTCTCTATTGTTTCCAGTTGGCACTAGGGTCCTCTCAGCATTTTTTTTCCACCTTTGGCTTGCTGCACTCACGAGCAAAGTGCCTTGGCTTGTGACAGTTGTAACACCTCAGCTTTCTCTTGTTAAAGCCCACTTTCTTGTCCACGTTCACTCCCAAGTTTGTGGAGTGAACTTCTTTGCCCAGAACACCGCCATAGCGATTTGCCATGAGATGTCCATCTCTTCAACATCCTCAGGATTGATTTGATTGAGTTCCCCAATCATGACTGGAGGAACTAATTCGCCAGCAACGAAAGAATTATAGCAATTCATGAAGCCGGCCATTAAAGCCATGTTTTCTTCAGCTCCCTTGGCAGCAGCTGGAGTCTGAGATGTTGATTTTGTAGTGGGGCTTGGAACAGAAGAGCTTGGAGAAGCCATCGATAGACCAGATGATTGAGGAACATGATGTGTTGGAAGAGCAGAGAATGCACTGTTTGTTGATGCTCCTAAGTTGGCAGACGAGTATGAGTTGACGTGGTTGATTTCATGCTACTTGTCATCCATGTCACATGCCTTGATAACTGCCATTACTTCAGCCAGTGAAAGCTTGCTTAAGTCTTTTGTCTTCTTGATCACAGACACGTTCATGTCCTAGTTCCTGGAAGTGAATTGAGCAACTTCTTATTTATCTCTGAACGAGACAATACGATTCCAACATCACTCATTTCAGTGTTGAGTGTAATAAAACACTGCAGTTGAACCTCAAGAGCCTCCCCAAGGACGTGATTGAACATGTTAAATTTCTGACGAAGCAAATCCTGCCTACTCTGCTTCATGTCCTCATTCCCTTCATACACTTCAATTAAGGCTTCCCACAAAGCCTTAGCAGATTTATACTCCCAGAAACCTTGAGAGTAGCAAGAGCTTTCTCATCTTCCTCTATCTTTTCGAACTCTTCATCCGTGTAATTTTCGATTGGCTTGTCAATCACAGTCTTCTCATCATCTTCTAAGGTGATTTTAATTCTAACTGGACCTCTTAAGATGCTTCTCCATACTTTGATTTCCTTCATCTTGACGTATTTTTCAAATCTGAACTTCCACTTGAGAAACCCTTCTGCAGACAGCAAACGAGGGATACGAGTGGTAGTCCCTATGATGGAGTATAAATCATGATGCATGGTGGTGATCGAGCTGTTATATGAATCCATTAATAACAAAAGACCGAAAAGGTTAAAAAATCGTTGACCGAATTCTTTTAGACCGATAACGACAACCGAAATCTCAGTTTGACCAAGATCGTTGGCCGAACACACACTCGAACCAAGAACCACAGATTTGAAACTTTGTTTGACCGAAAACTAGAAAATTTGACCTAGTTGTTAACCAAGAACCAGACCAGCCGCCGAAAACGTTGAAGACCTAGCCGAGAACGTTGAACTGCCGCCGAAAACACCTAGATCCCTAACCGAGAACCTTTGCCAGCTGCCGAAAACCACCATATCAGACCAAAAACACGTTTTTATTCGAAGTTTGCAAATTCCAAGGATCAAAACAGTCAATTTTTAATCAAAAACACCAAGAACACGAAAAACCCAAACAACGATTTTGGTCCAAAATAGTCCAAAAACTTCAAGAACATATAAAATTGTTTCGAATGAGATTGATACCAATAGCCTAAAATTAATTTAGAAGGCTCTGATACCACTTGTAAGTCCTTAATTCCTAAGATCTAACAAGGTATCAGTCAATAACTCCAATGGTGCGAAATCCCAATCGAGTATGAATTCGAAACAGTTAATTATAAGAACAACTTAACCTTCAATGCACTCAATTGTATAAATCAATCGACAGGTACATAAGGTTCTTGATGATCGATCACTCTCTATCTCTCTATTCACGCACAAGCTCTCAATCGACCAACTACTTATAAATGACTAAGAAAACACATTATATACCTAACCCTAATACACAAGCCTATTCGGACTAAGGTCCACCGAAATCAACAGCCCAAGCCCACTGAAATCATAAGTGATTTCGGTCCAGTCACAACCGAGAACTTGGGGTTTTCGGTCCTAAACCGAAAACTCCGTTTTGTCTTGGAACAACACATTAAACCTTTGAAATGTAAAGCATAAACCATTAAATTATGTCCCAACAATCTCCCCCTTGGTTTAATGCTTTCATTGTTCTTCAAGCTTCCCTCGACATTGACTTTTAGCTCTTTGCTTGATCTCTTCATGACTTGACAATGAGATACAGTCGGACTTTCTTCAAAATTTGACTCAGAACGCACATATGGTGTAGAGGCTTCTTGTATAGGTTCTGTAATCAGCACCTCCATATTTGGATTTCTTCTTTGATAAAAACCTGGAGTCTGACTCTTCTTGATCACTTCAGAAGGTTTATAGATAGCAACAAAATTGATTAAGGAGGCTTCAACGCAATTCGTCACAAAAATTTCAGCTTCACCTTGCTTCGGGGTTGAAATGTTGTGTTGAAAATTAAACTTCACTTCTCGTTCCATTACTTTAAAATCTTCATTTGATTGTCTTTGATTATTACTGGCGCTTCATGAAACGTAACGATGACAAATCCCTGTTGGTCACAGAGTCATAACGACCCTTCTCGCCACAGTTGTTCAAGGACCCAGCCTTGGCTCAGGAGGAGACTATGTACAGTATCTGTGTGAACACGGAGGAACGCACTGCTATTGATTGAGTATCAGAGAACTACTCTTGACCGTTTTGATTTTGGCCCCTGCACATCCTTGATCAAAGATCTCAATGCAGTTAACAAGTTAACACGTTAACTTGGCTCTTAGCGAGAAGTTCAATGGTATCTAAATCTCTGGGGAGTGTACCATCATTGTGCCAGTTACGGTTCTAGTGAAGTGTTGGGGTCTCACAGCTATTGTAGTAGACAACAACGATCACTGACCGAGAGTTTCGATGTTTCATCAATGCAAGGTAAAGCCACACTGAATCATATACATCTTTATTAGATGAATATACGGGTTAAAAATGGTATAGGCGTGTAATATATCTTGGTACGAGATATACCCATCGGCTAGAGTTGCGAATTGTCATCAATGTATGGTATAGTACATTGAATCATCCAACTCTAAATTAGAAGATTTGTAGGTAAGAAAGGTAGTTGATGCCTCACATTTACTATTGGTGTTATAGCAAATATCAAAGACATAGAGTTTTGAAATATCATTAACATTTGGTTTTAAATGATGAATCTTCTATTTCTTGCATCAGAAGATAGAGAGGGTAAGAATGGATTAGTTCATGTGATAGACTACGGTACACAATCTAACCATCGGCACAGAGTTTGTAACTCTCGACTATGAGTGGTTTAACTCAAAGTGTCTAGAAGTTAAGTATTAGAAGACCTGTGATTAGGTTAAGAGAGGTTGTTAGTGCTTCTTACTCATTGTGGTGTACTAATGAGAATCATCAACACATGTTATTTATCTCAGCAGTGAGTGGTATAGTTCAGTGCGTCGTCAATTGATAGGGTAAGGCAATGTCTTAGTGAATCACGGTGAAAGTGAAACACATCATTGACATGAGAAACTTTGATCTGTATTCCTGATAGGTATAGATCAAGAACATTGACGATCGTGCAGATTTTGTGCAAATCTTAAGAGAAACTAACTAAAGTAATTAAAAGGACATATTTTTGGATTTTTCTTAAATTCAAACAGAAAAGATATATTTTTTTGTTGTTTTTAATTCTCCCCCTAAATTTGTGCATAGAGGAGAACGAGCGAAAATGAACAAATTTAACTAAAAAAGATCTACAAAATTTACAAGAATTGATTTGTCTGTCATCGAAACGAATCGTCTTTAAAAATCTGACAAGCACATCAAAACGAGGTTTTGCAAAAGGTTTTGTAAAAAAATCCGCCACATTGTTATCTGTGTGGATCTTCTCTAAATGAATGAGTTTCCGCTCAAAACAGTCTCGTATAAAATGAACTTTAATATCAATGTGCTTGGTTTTAGAGTGTTGAACAAGGTTTTTGACAATTTGTATTGCAACATCATTATCATAAAAGATTGGAGTATCTAGAAAGTTCAAAACATAATCTAGCAGTTGATGTTGCATCCAGATGACTTGAGAACAGCAAGCTGATGCAGCAACGTATTCACCCTCAGCTGTGGAAGTTGACATGGTCTGCTGTTTCTTGCACTGTCACGAGATCAGTCTATCTCCCAAAAATTAACATCCAACACTTGTAGATTTCCTGTCAATATCACAACCTCCATAATTGCTGTTAGAAAAGGCATATAACTCAAATTCGAGATTTTTAGGATACTAGAGGCCCAATTTAGGTCTCCCTTTAAGGTACCTAAAGATTCGTTTAACAGCAATTATATGAGAAAGTTTAGGATTAGCCTGAAGACGTGCACATTGGCAGAATGCAAAGACGATGTCAGGTCTGTTAGCCGTCAGATACATCAAGGAGCCAAGCAATGATCGATACAGTGTTTGATCAATAGGTTTTCCATCCGGATCCGATGTCAGTAGAGGTCGTTCAGCCATTAGAGTAGCAGCAACTTTTGTATCTCGAAACCCGAACTTCTCTAGAATGTCATCGACATACTTCCCTTGATGTAGCAATATACCTAAAGAGCTTTGACGAACTTGCATCCCTAGAAACATTGTCATCTTCCCCAGATAGCTCATCTCAAACTGCTTCTTCATTACTTGCTCAAAATCTTTACACAGAGTCTCACTTGTAGATCCAAAGATGATGTCGTCCACGTAAATCTGAATGGCAATTAGATCCGTCTTTTCTCGTTTGATGAACAATGCTTGATCTATTGTGCCTCTAGTATACCCGTGTTGTAACAGATGCTCTGTCAAAGTGGCGTACCAAGCTCGAGGATCCTGATGAAGACCGTAAAGTGCCATATCCAGCTTGTACACATGATTTGGAAACTTTGAATTGACAAACCCCGGAGGTTGATCAACGTAGATTTACTCTTTTACTTCTCTGTACAAGAAGGCTGTTTTGACATCCATCTGATACACGGTGAAACCCATGTAGGAAGCATATGCCAAGAAGATACGAATCGCCTCCAATCGTGCCACGGGAGCATATACTTCAGTATAATCGAGACCCTCTATCTTTCTGAACCCATGAACAACCAGGCGTGCCTTATTTCACACAATCACCCCATTGTCGTGCCTTATGTGACTCTCAAAAGAAGCAATCCCTAAAGATGGAAGAAGACAAGGCATCAATGGGTAAGATCCCTTATGCATCTATAGTAGGCAGCTTGATGTATGTAATGGTGTGCTCCATACCAAACATTTTGAATGTAGTTGGAGTTATCAACATGTTCATGTCAAATCCAGGGAAGGAGCATTGGGTGGGAGTGAAGTTGCTGGTTCGCTACTTGACGGGTACCTCGAGCATAGCTTTGAGTTTTAAAACGAAAAAGCTCGTCCTGGAAAGTTATGTTGATGCTGATAGGGTGTGGATTTAGGTAAGAGCACTACGGGTATGTGTTTAAAATTAGAGGAACGGAAATTAGTTGGATGTCAAGACTACATAAGAGTGTTTCTCTTTCAACCACTGAGGCTGAGTATATGGCTCCGAAAGAAGTTAGAAAACATCTTGTATGGTTGAAGAACTTGATATCATAGTTGGGGTTGAAACATGTGCATTATGTGTTGTATTGTGATAATGAAAGTGCCATACACCTTGTGAAGGATTCAATGTTTCATAGCAAGACGACAAACATCAAGATGAGGTACCATTTCATTTGAAACTTAATTACTGAAGGTATTCTTAACTTGAAGAAAATCCTTGGAGCTAATAACCCTGCAGATATGTTTACCAAGGTGGTCTTAGTAGAGAAATTGAAGTTGTGTATGACTTCAATCGGTCTTTTGTAGAAGTACGCGAACAAAGTTACAACTTGGCTGATAGAAGAATCAAGTTCTGATTACTCTCCAAGTGGGATATTGTGAAGTATATGGAGTTTAATCCAAACCGATGATGTCTAGCTGACCAATTTAACCACAAACCAAGGAAAGATCTGCGAGAGCGGTTGAGGTCTTCGCTCTAGATGAGCGAACCAATGTAGATCGACAAATGTAAAGAATTTTTACGAGTCAGAGGCATTCAGTCCACCTTGACAGCAATGCTTCTGTAGTGGATCAACAGCTCGGTTGGATCCGAGGCAATCAAGAACAAAAAGACCGAGGCAAGCATCACTTTCACAAGACTTGTCCTCGATTAGGAAATGTGAAGCAAAGCGTGGAGGTACATAGGAGAAGCTACTTCAGCAGAAGTGTTTAGGCACAAGTTCCTAGGTCTGACATAGACGACATGAAAAGCTAGAAAGGTTTTTTCTCCTGCATGGTCCATGACATGTCGCATCAACTAGCCTATTGCAGAAAGCATAGAACGAGAAGATTTGTCATCATTTCGCTCGAATCTCCTTGGCTGGTATATATATGATTTCAGATTGTAACTATGAGACTATCAAGAGTATAAGCCAAAATATTACAAGGGTGCAATAGATACTTGTATAGATTGTATAACATTAAGGTCATTAAGAAATCTCTCTAATTCTTAAGGTGGATGTAGATTGATAGTCTAGATCGAGTGAACCAATTAAATAATTAAATTCTTTTTTTGATTGCTTGTGTTCTTCGTGTTGTTCTTATGAGCCAAGATTAAATCGTGTCGAACATGCATATGTCGAGGTCCTTAATCCCAACACTAACATCAGTGGTTGTCTAAGCTTCCAAACCGTAATGTTTAATCAATAGATACACCAAACTTTGGTTCATAAGGTGACCTCCCCACCTTATACAAAACTTCATATGACATCAACAACATCAAACTACTTTGGATAGATACTCAACTCTTGATACGGATGACTTCATCACTCCTAATGACATATACCCTCCTGATAGTCGCACTGGATAGCTATTTGCTTCTGATCAGCACTTGATGCCTGACACAACCACTTTAGACAAGCATCTTAGCTCCTGATGACTTTAGCAGCCTTCGACTACTGAAGTATCATCACTTCAGTCCAAAGCCATAAATCTCAACTCACAGTTAACAACTATTATTATTACTATTACTATTATTATCAATATTATTATTATTATTAGATTCTAATGCATTGTCTTTTCTTGTTTTTATTGGTATTATCATATATTTTGTTGTTTTATTATTATTATGATATTTAATTATATTATTTATTTATTATGGTCATTATATTATAACTATTATTATTATTAGGTTATTAGTATTAATTATTATTACTAGTAGTAGTATTCAAAACATTAATATAAAGTTGTGATACAGTATGTATTACATAAACTCATTATGAATCAACATTCACATAATGGTTATCGTGATTATGGGCTATAACAACAGTTGTATGATTTGAGACTTCTTACGGATCAAGCCTTAATGAAAAGGAGGTCGTTGAACCTTGTATTGTTTAATAATAAATACCTAATAGTGTACGGATCATAATTTTAACTTTAAAAAAATATTGGTATTAGCACCCTCAACTAAATTTAATATATTAGTATAAATAAAGTCATTGTATATTAAAAAACTAAAACAAAACATATAAAGCTATATAGCAATATAAGACAAAATGGAATCAAAGAAAATAAAAGCATAAAACAAAACAATTAGGAACTGAATTCATGACATTTTCTAACTACAAGACCAATAATATACTTTTTCTAACGATATTAATAATAATAATAACAACGAAAACAACGACAACAATGACAACAACGACAACAACGACAACAACAACAACAACAACAACAACAACAACAACAACCACAACAACAACAACAACGACAACGACAACAACAACGACAACAACAACAATAACAACAACAACAACGACAATAACAACAACAATAATAATAATAAATAAACCAACAACAAAATTGAGATAAGGATGAGTATAACAGAAGACCCCTAATCTTCATGAGTTGGATATGTATGACTATCTGGCTTTGTGTAAATCTAGAATACTTAGTCTTTTGTTAAATTAATTTGAACATCCATCTTTTTGAATGATGTATGAGAGTTTTTCAATTAGTTAGAGTTTGTTCTCTGATTAATCTATTGTTCATGAAACTATTTCAACAATAAATATTTAGTTTCAAATACTATGTGTTATTTTGTTTATTATACTAGTGTGAATCCGTGTCTAGGGCCAACAACTGGTATTGGAGTAGTGATTAGACTTTTCTGATTCAAGGATGTGCTCATCTCCCATGCATGGATTCATCAAGTTAATCATTCCAATCTCACTGACTTAAGAAATGTCCTACTTATTATCCTAAAAATATCTCAATATGGTTTAGCAAAAACATGATGGTTCTACAGATTATGGACATCTACATGATTAACAATCTCAATAATGGTCCAATCTCAAACTTTGTTAATTGCTTCGATAATGAAAGAACACTCTTGTTAGATTACTTGTGTCTTAACATCAGAAACTCACACCAAGAAAAGATAAAACTTAAACAAAAGCATGATAATATGTGATCTGAGTTAAACACTGAAGTTCTCTAAATTTACAAAATCAAAATTAATCTTCAAAACAAGGAACTAATAAATCAATTTCTTATCAAGGAAAGAGATTTGGCTATTGCTGAATCATAATCCATTAAAACGTTCATTAAAATTGGACAACTTCTTATTTTAGAGTAATCAAAGTAATCAATGATCAAGTTTCCTTTCAAGCCACAAATGGTATTGCTGATGATTTCAAGGAAGTTGTTAATATTTATAAACAAGTTTATAAAGAACCAAATTTTCAATACTCAAAATAACATGTCCATGACTATAAAACAAAGTGTGTTCAGACTAATAAAGTAAGATATCAGGATCTTCTAAACAAACAATGTACAATAAGTGAAGATGGTCAAACAATCTTAAAGACACATATATTTTCAGCTAATCCATCTTTCAAAGGTATTTTATAGGTCAATAGTGAAACTATTGCTGAAAGAGTGGAAAAGTTTCCAATTTCAAATGGGGAAAACATCATGTACTTGACATCATTACTGATCATCTAGAGATAACTCTTTCATATACAAGTTTTGAGGTATCTGAATCATCAGATGAGTGTTGTACTGAAGCCATTGCTTGAACTACTCTATATAATGAAAACAATTCCTATTCATTTAAAAAATCAAAACAAACTAAGTTTTCAAAAATCACCAACATTTGGAGAAATAAAAAGTTTACTTTGTATAAAACTAATCAAAAACTCTCTTAATCAAACAAAAGGAAACCAACAGAAAAGAAATGTTATAGTTGTGGAGATAAAGGTCATAAAGTAGAGAATTGTCCCCATGGAATGGAGCTAAAAGAAAGGGTAGTATAATATTTAGTTGTGGAAAATAGATTCAAAAAGAAAAACTCTAAATAGTGTTCCATTTAAATGTTTTAGTGTTTTTTAATCCTTAAAAGCACCTTTAACCACAACCTATTGAAAAATGGGTTAAAAAGGGAAAGTGACATCTTATTTGTGACCACAATGACAATATCATATTTAATACATTAAAAGTGGTTGTTCTAGGCATACGACAGGTTAAAGTCACTTTTGGAATACTACATTATGCAGGAGGGTCCTACAGTTATTTTTTAAGACAACTGTAAAGGTCACAGTAAGGGGTTTGGAGTTTTAAAGTGTAACTCGGTTGTATTTTCTAAAGTTTCATATGTAGAGGGTTCAAAACATAATCCTATACCAATTAGTTAACTATGTGATGTTGACTATCATGTCTACTTCAATAAAAGAGAAGGAATAATTATTATCATGTCTACTTCAATAAAAGAGAAGGAATAATTATTGACTAACATCAGAATGTTGTTTTAAGTGCCATAAAGGGGTGAAGACATATACATTATAAATATGTTCTCTACAGATCAATATATGAAGATGTGTTTTCATTTAAGAGCTTAGTCTAACATCAATTGACTTTAGCGCAAGATATTGTCTCTCCTTAATTTCAAATGCATTTCAAAACATATAAATGATGATCTTGTTCGAGGAATACCCAAGATGAAGTTTATCAAACACAAATTATGCCCGACTTGTGAGTTTGGTAAGCAGCACAAGACTTCTTTCCAGTCCAAGAAATGCTACTCAATTGACTCTCCTCTATCACTTCTCCATATGGAAACGTTTAGACCTGTTCCAGTTCAAAGTTTGGCTGGAAAGAGATATTCATTAGTGATTGTTGATGAATTCTCAAGATTCACATGGGTGATGTTTCTAAGGAACAAGAGTGATGTTGCTGAAGAAATAATTGACTTTATCAAATGAATTGAACTTCTATTTGATAAAAGGTGAGACAATTAAGAATTTAGAAACTTCACTTTGGAGTCCTTCTATGATGAGGAAGGGGATCTTACAGAACTTCTCAGTAGTTAGAACCCCTTAGCAAAAAGGAGTTGCTGAAAGAAGGAACAAAACATTGATTGAAGTTGGTAGAACTATGATTCTTGAACCTCGTCTATCCTTACAAATTGGGTTGAAGTTGTCAATACTACAGACTACATACAAAACCGATCAATTATTGTAAAAGGGCTCTCAAATACTGCTTACGAAGTAATCAACGTGTGTAAGACCCGTTCCGCAGAGTCGCGGCCCGGAAGAATCCGCGGCGCGGCTTTAGGAAGAATCTAGAATCGCGTAGGATTTGTACGCGTGGCGCGGTTCGAAAGAACCCGCGACGCGGTGCGCCTCTAATGTGAAAAACCCTAATTCGGATTTAAACGCCTATATAAAGGGTCCCAGCCCTAGGGTTCGTGTTTTTGGAAGTTCTCTGGAGTGGAGTCGACTAGTTTCAGCAGAGGCTCTTTGCTTCCGAGGCTTTGAAGTTTTGGAGGAAGAGATACAACGTGGGAAAAGGCTTGTAGTCAATCGGGTGCATTCCTCCGTTTTCCAGAAGCAAGGTAAAAGGATCTACCTTCTGATATTTCATTTCATTCCGTCATGTAGTGTTATCCCTTGGATAGTGATCTTAGATGGCTTATAATACTTAGGGTTTTGGACCATGGACATGCATGGACTTGCATGTCCATAAGAGAGTGACCTTAGGGTAGTTTCTGATCCCAGGAAGGGTGTAGAATGGAACCCTAATCGATGGCTGTATTGGTTAAGAGCAAAAAGAGGATTTCGGACTATTACGAGTTCGCGACGCGGATAGGCTATGTCGGCGACGCGGGTTCGAGTAAAACCCCGTAAGTGTAATGATAGTCCGCGACGCGTAAGGGAAAGGTCGCGCCGTGGCGAGCGACTGTTTGACCAAAAGCTTACTTTCGACCCATGGTTATTAGCAAATGTTGGGTCTGACCTTTAGGCAAGTCTATAGGAGTTTTGGTCAGTGATTAATATGTTGTGTATGTGGGATTTAGGTGATCGGACGAGCCTAGTTTGGAATATTAGCAAATTATCCGGACGGTTGTGATTCAGGTGAGTATCCTCACCTTACTATATGGTGTTGCATGTTAGGCATCTTGTGTGTTATTTATAGTTGTATGATTTGCTCTATATCTGTGGTTATTTATGGTTGGGCTCAGTACTGATGCGTGTCCCCTCGTAGTTGTTATATGACGAGTTGGACTATTGCCTTGTCCTATAGCTGTTGTATGATGGGCTGGGCCATAATCAGGAACCCATAGGTGTTGTATGATGGGTAGAACCGCCCTGTGTGCATAGTTGTTGCATGATGGATGCCCGTAGCTGTTGTATGGCGGGTAGGATCGAGTCGTTTCCGAGGACGGGTTGTTTAATGTGTGGGCATGTATGGTAATTTGGGGACTCACTAAGCTTTAAGCTTACCCGTTGATTTTAAAACATTTTTAGGTACTCCAGTTGATAAAAGGGGCGAGCTCGGCGTGATGGCGGTGCATCGCACATTAATGATTTGAAGTTGTATTATTAAATGATATTTTTATAATTATGGGACGTTTACACTCTGGTAGTAGTTTTGATGAACACCTTTTAAGCATGTTAATAAGATTACCTATGTTTTTACTTAAAATTTTTAAAGAAAATTTTTGATTGGAAATTGGGGCGTTACAAATTGGTATCAGAGCCTTGGTTTGAGGGATTTGGATGAACTGTATTGGGAATCCAAACTCAAACTTAGGACTGAGAGGTTTTAGTTAAAGAAATAATGTATATTTTTATTATAAAAGTTTTAAGTAGTTGGGTTGAATAACATGTGGAAGATTCCCTTGCATGTTCTTGTTTGATTGTTGCTTGGGGGTTTGAAACATGGTATGCACACCTGACTTATGATTTTTAACGGATAATGGGTTTCGAAAAGAATGAGATGTGATGCAAACCGTCAACCGACTCAAGTAAGTTGTTGTGATTCCCAATTACCCATGCCAAGTTTGTGCTATGTGATGATATGTGTTATGCTAGAAAGTAAGCATAGAATCTAGCCAGGAAATGCATGCTAGAAATGCTTGGATTAGGATGCCTTCTGCCTGTTGTTTGTTATTTGTGCTGCTTTAGAATCTATGCTAACACTATTAGGTTGCTTAGTGAATGCTATTAGGTTATATACAATTAGGACAAGATATCCTAAGAATTCTTGGTCTAGCCTTACTGGCTGTTCCTTGTTTGGTTGTGACTTTGGGGTAGGATCACTTATTCTAATGTCTATCTTATTCTCAGTTGCGTATGACTATGTATCCGTGAGGCGACCCGATGGTGTTAGCAGAAGTTCTTTTAGGCACGGGTAGGGTGTGAGATCCTAGGTAGCCTAGGATGAGTGTTAGGCACTTGGGTCCGAGACGTATGGAAACCAATATCGAATAGATGAGTGAGTGGTGAATTAGAGTATTGGGGGACAAATTCTGGAACAAGTACGAATAGGTGTGGAAGGTAGTACAGGGCCCGTACTACCGAAAGCACAGGATTCATACTTGAGTCAGGAGGAGTTACCTAAAATTCTAAGGAACCGGGTAGAGTAGAGAATCAGTATGATTCACATTATGGATTAGTGGCAAAAGGAAAGTACACGTCTTCGTCGTGGCGATGTTCGGTAATGAAGAGTGGATTAGGAGTAGTTTCGGGTGTAACCGATTGAGGTAGATCGTGATGGATCATAGGTGTAGGAATTTATCGCCGTTGAGGTATCAACGAGGGTTATGATTGACAGCAATGGGATAGGCGATGCATACGGGTTGCTAGTCGATGCATCTGGGTTTTGCGTGACGATGTTTCGAAGGTCTATGGATGTGAATCCCTATAGACCTTATTCCTGTTTAATGGACTAGCGGTATGGTATGAGGATTGGTTTGTTGCAAAGGTTTGAGGCATTGATCGATCGCGATCAGCACTAGGTATTGGCACAGATTCCAAGTTGGGGAGAGTTGTTGTTCTAAGAGAAGGAACGAAGCTTAATGCGAAAATAGCTCAGCTACTAGAATATGGGAGTACTTGCATTACGAATTACCAAGCATTGGACTTGGGTTAGCATGGATTATGATGATAAGAGGAGAAGGGATTGGCAACTAATTAGAAACCGTGGCTTGGGAATCTGCAGATAGGTTCCAGAGGGTTATCAGGTACTCTTTTAGGGGAATGGACGAGAATCCAGATTGATTTAAATGCCGACATTATGTCGATTTGTGTCACTCGAAGAGCAGGAAGGGCCCGTCCAGCTGATGGACCTCGATTCCTGCTACCCAGCTGAAGTTAGAGTAGTTGTAAACTACGTACAATGTATGGTGAAGAATGCGTGTAGTGACGTTTGCGGCAAAGACCCACAGAAGAGGGCTTCTTGGACGGTTCACTACAAGTAGAAGGGTTGAAGCGAAAGGGGAAGAAGGGTTCCCAGTGTGACATAATCGGCCATTGAGGATGGGAGTCTCATGGCGATGTAGGAGATGGCGTGGGGATGGATACACGCGATCTGACAAGGCAGGGAGTTCGCCGGCAGGGGCGAAGGACTTGAAGAGGGAAAGTTGTAGCTTGGAGGAGGAAGATGGGAGTGTCATTGCATATTGGAGCTAGCAAGTGGTTATTGGTGCATCGAGTAGCTTTTCACCTTAGGGTAAAGGTGTTTGGAATAGCTTTAAGTAAACGGAATTCTGCGAATTCAAGGAAGCGGTTGGAGGTTGTATGCATTGTTAAGAGGCAAGGATCTTGGCCATGCTAGGGATGCGTGGTCACCTCCATGGGAGTTTTGATTATTTCCATTAAGGCACGAAGAACGTTGGACTATTGTATTTCGTTTTAACTCAGGACCTGGACGGCAGTGGGAGCGAGAGGGTCAAGTTTGGGTATAAAAAGGGCAGAGCATGGAAGTTGGGACGCCGGACTAAGGAGACAACGCGACCTGTTGGCTCGACTGCAAGATTGCGCAAGCTATGGTGACCTTGGACACCAGGGGTTCTGCTTGCATGGACTGATACTCAGAAGGATTGACGCAGGGAAATTATTCAAAGACCGGGAATCTACTTCAGGCTTCAACAAGAGTTATGTATGTAGGACAAACATCTTCGAAATAAGGAATGTGTCATATGTGACAGCTCATCTCAGGAGCGCTAGTTAATAGTTTCAAGGAATGAAAGTATCGCGAGCCGAGAAGCCTTCCCAGGCAGGAAGGGCTGGGCGAAGTTAGGAAGGAGTCGGAGCGAGGTTTTAAAGAAATGTCTTGGTGAGATTGTGTATCAATCGGGAAGGATCAACACGGAAGCAACATATTAAGCATTGATGGGATCAAGACATGGCGGAAGTTATGTTATTCAGAGAATATAAGAGATGCTAGGAACAAGGATAAGTGTTGGTCAGGAGCATTGGGTCTTATTGGTTAGTGATCGATTGAGATTTTTACATCGTGGAGGATTAGTATCTCACGTGAGTACCAAGGTACTGTGCCTTGTCCAAGGTTGAGCTGCATTGTGCCTCGGTGAGAGGTAGGGTGTTGTCGAATGGAGAATACTGTGTTGCGGTGGCACAATGCGGTGTTCTGGTGAGTACTTCGTGCTGGTCGGGAGTGTCGGGTCCTTTATTGTAGCAACACTGCGTCGTGTACCCTCGAGTACAAGAAACAGTCATAGCTGGCTGATTGGTCTGATAGGTTTGTGGGGCAGATGATTTCTGTACGGGAGGAGTTAATGGTTATCTGGGTGCTGAAGATTAGTTCCCTTAGATTGTTTAGTAGGATGGAAGATGATTATGGACCCCTCCATGATCGCATTTGCCAGATTAGTTGAGATGAAGACTACCTTGATTTTGCTGATGGCTGCTTAGCTGGTAGGAATGAAAACCAAGGGCGAATCAGGGTGACATGAAGACTGGATGGATCATATTCAAGATAAAGACTTAGATGTGAAACCGTGGAAGGGAACGCCTTTATGTGTGATAGTTCGGGTAAATGAAGGTTGTAGGGTGGGGTTGTGGAGGGTGGCTAACCCATTAGGGTCGCTTTGGATGTCAGATATGGACGGGGCTTTTTGTGCAGTAATAAACGAAGAGTTTGTGTCAAGTTTTTTCGTTTGCCCGAGGGGCAACATGGATGTGTATGATATTGGAGAGGATTATTGGTGATCTGGCCGATAAGGAAGTGGGGAATGGTTAAGAGGAGAGAGGTTTGATCGGTGGGAAGGTCAAGGCCAATCATCAAAAGATAGGTAGCTGATTTGGTCTCCGAAGGTTCCTGAGGTAGACTTTGGAGGAATGCCTATATGGGTTCATCATGGAAGTACCAAGGAACCCCCTCAGTGTGTTGATAAAATCGAGGATGTCGTAGACTGATGGAGATGGAGTGCTCGCTTTAAGTCTATTATAGTATGCTGGTCTACGAAGGGTGGATGATGTTAAGGCTCGGGAGAAGGTACCCCGATATGGTGCTCTGGATGGTGATATCAGGTAAGGAGGTGCAGCTCACTCAGAAGTTTAGGAGAAGGTTCGTAATGTTGCGACACTAAAATTTGTTTCAGTACTGTGCATCACCCTTAGAAGGATGGCTGTATGGCGAGATCACTGTAGACGCTTGAAGGAGTTCCTTCGGGATTATGTTCTTAGTTTGGTGGGAGTTGTAGTTTCCTATGTAGCATTGGTAGAGTCCTTTATGATAATGGTTAGCACACGAGAAATTGTCTCTTGTGCAAGAAGTCGTATGGGAGAGGGTGTCAGGATTTCTATGTGTTCAAGAAGAGATTGTAGACTGATTTGAGCGGAAGAAGAATCATGATAATATGCAGTGATAGGACCTGAGTTTATCGGTCGGAGTTTTGTCGTTAAGGTACCGATGTACTGGAAAGTTGGACCCCGGGTATACCGGATAGTTGTTAGTGTAGTAGATAGAATCTATGGTTCATTCAGGCTCGTGGTAACTTCTAGATTTCTTAGTTAAGGCTGTGCAAGGCGACGTGTTCGGTAGCGTGCAATTGGGAGAGAAATTGCGATACAATTGTCCGATTTCGAGTTCTAGGTTGGAGGTTTTGTTCTTCTTAAGGTGTCGCCTTGGAAGAGAGTTATTCGTTTCAGGAGTCGAGGAAAGCTTGGCCCTAGGTACATTGGACCAAATCGAATCATCGCGCGAGTAGGTAAGGTAGCCTACCGGGTGAAGCTGCCCGAGCAGCTTGGCTAGATTCACGACACGTTCCACGTTTCCCGATTCAGGAAGTGTGTTGCCAATGAAATTTCAATTGTGCCCTTAGAGTGTATCCAAATTGGCGAACGCTTGAATTATCTGGAGCGACCGGTTGCTATCAAAGAAAGGAAGTAAAGACTTTACGAAATAAGACGATAGGGGTAGTTAAGGTGCAGTGGCAGCATCGTAAGGGGTCTGAATGGACTTGCGAACCCGAGGAAGAAAATGTGGAGGTATTACCCCAAGTTGTTTTCAGGCACAGATTTCGGGGACGAAATCCATTCAAGTGGGGGAGAATTGTAAGACCTGTTCCGCTGAGTCGCGGCCCGAAAGAATCCGCGGCGCGGCTTTAGGAAGAATCTAGAATCGTGTAGAATTTGTACGCGCGGCGCGGTTCGAAAGAACCCGCGACGGGGTGCTCCTCTAATGTGAAAAACCCTAATTCGGATTTAAACGCCTATATAAAGGGTCCCAGCCCTAGGGTTCGTGTTTTTGGAAGTTCTCTAGAGTGGAGTCGACTAGTTTCAGCAAAGGCTCTTTGGTTCCGAGGCTTTGAAGTTTTGGAGGAAGAGATACAACGTGGGAAAAGGCTTGTAGTTAATCGGGTGCATTCCTCCGTTTTCCAGAAGCAAGGTAAAAGGATCTACCTTCTGATATTTCATTTCATTCCGTCATGTAGTGTTATCCCTTGGATAGTGATATTAGATGGCTTGTAATACTTAGGGTTTTGGACCATGGACATGCATGGACTTGCATGTCCATAAGAGAGTGACCTTAGGGTAGTTTCTGATCCCAGGAAGGGTGTAGAATGGAACCCTAATCGATGGCTGTACTTGTTAAAAGCAAAAAGAGGATTCCGGACTATTACGAGTCCGCGACGCGGACAGGCTATGTCGGCGACGCGGGTTCGAGTAAAACCCCGTAAGTGTAATGATAGTCCGCGACGCGTAAGGGAGAGGTCGTGTCGCGGCGAGCGACTGTTTGACCAAAAGCTTACTTTCGACCCATGGTTGTTAGCAAATGTTGGGTCTGACCTTTAGGCAAGTCTATAGGAGTTTTGGTCAGTGATTAATATGTTGTGTATGTGGGATTTAGGTGATCGGACGAGCCTAGTTTGGAATATTAGCAAATTATCCGGACGGTTGTGATTCAGGTGAGTATCCTCACCTTACTATATGGTGTTGCATGTTAGGCATCTTGTGTGTTATTTACAGTTGTATGATTTGCTCTATATCTGTGGTTATTTATGGTTGGGCTCAGTACTGATGCGTGTCCCCTCGTAGCTGTTGTATGACGAGTTGGACTATTGCCTTGTCCCATAGCTGTTGTATGATGGGCTGGGCCATAATCGGGAACCCATAGCTGTTGTATGATGGGTAGAACCGCCCCGTGTCCATAGCTGTTGTATGATGGATGCCCGTAGCTGTTGTATGGCGGGTAGGGTCGGGTCGTTTCTGAGGACGGGTTGTTTAATGTGTGGGCATGTATGGTAATTTGGGGACTCACTAAGCTTTAAGCTTACCCGTTGATTTTAAAATATTTTCAGGTACCCCAGTTATTAAAAGGGGCGAGCTAGGCGTGACGGCGGTGCATCGCACATTAATGATTTGCAGTTGTATTATTAAATGATATTTTTATAATTATGGGACGTATACACTCTGGTAGTAGTTTTGATGAACACCTTTTAAGCATGTTAATAAGATTACCTATGTTTTTACTTAAAATTTTTAAAGAATATTTTTGATTGGAAATTGGGGCGTTACAACGTGGTTATTCAATAACGACTGTATATGAAGTATTAAGATGTCATATGAAGTTCATAAAAGCTTAATACTATAAATGAAAACCTGCTACCAAGACAAAATCTGTTACGAAGACAAAAGCAGTTTAATCAACAACCTAATTACATTAGGATGTATACAACCAAATCATAATAACTCCAACCACTAAGGTGGATTATGTTCAAAAAATCATAACTAGATTACTGGAAAATATTGTAACATTACATACACGATGATCTTTTTTCAAAGATTATACCAAAAGAAGCACACACATTGCATGCTCCAACTAGTTAACTTCAACATTCCCCACTAAGGATAGATTCTATCACACAAGACACATGAATTCCCAAGTTAACTAGCATATCAGCTCAAAAGACCTAAGTTAATTAACTAAAGTGTGTGAATATTACATAACCATCATTGTTTAAAAGTCAACAAAAATAGTAACAAGTCCACCAAACTTCAAAGACTTCCACGACTTCCTTGCTCCCCATGACCACCACTAAACTTGACTCCTACTTCCCCCTGTCCCTGCAACTCCTAGAATTAGACCAGTTTTATGGCATTTACTACAAGTGACAATTAAATTCCTCCTTTGTAAATTTGTTGGCCTACTTGAAGATTGAGTACTTTGGCTTGATGGCTACCCCTCACCCCTTTGCGTATTCCTTTTGGGTCTACCCACCTACATTAACAACATAACAAGGTTTAGATTGATAGTTAAATTAAGGGGAATCACATTGTAATAGACAATAAAAGCAGAACCTACGTATGATGATTACGGGGTGTAATAGTAGTTGGGCAATCCGATTTAGGCCACAATCTTTACCACAAATTGGATCAATTTTATAACTATACATGGTCTTCCAGGTATTTAACATGTAACAAGCATGAACCCAATCCTCTGGATGTCTCACTTCAGCCCCATGGTCAGCCTGTCGTATAACACACCAACAACATGGACACATGGAATACGTGTTATATCTCCTTTCATGCAAGTACAATTTATGTCTTTCATATTGACAGCATACTGGTCCATGTATTTTCCTGTAACCTGATATTTGAAATCTCCATTGAAAATGAAACTATAGTTTCCCAGTTCTTCCTTGATGACAATCATAATCCTTTGAGCTGCTAGTGTAAGAATACCTAGAGTTTTATCAATTTCTTTTTGGATAAGAAATATTTTTTCATAAGGTATTCTCTAATAAATTCCAAACATGAAATGATTGGTCTGCGTCTTCCTTCCACAAGCTTTGAGTTAAACGCCTCACACAAGTTATTGAGGAGTATATCACTAGGTGCTCTTCTTGGGTAATTGTAACAAAACATAATACAAGTCACATTAACTTTTAGGTTTTAGTGAATTTGGGTTATATATGTAGACATTGCTTGGCACTAATCGGAAGTACTTGAAAAATGACTTCTGACCCAATGTTTTGCTGGAATTTTTTGTAACCAATCATACGCCTCTTTGTTAAACTTTTTAAAATATTACATACATTTCGCAAAAAGGTAAGGTTGTTGCTATTGCACAATGCCATAACAGTTCCTTAAGCAGCTTACCCTTCCAATAAAGTTTCATGTTCTCATGGATGTGCCTTTAACAAAACCTATGCTCTACACTTGGAAAGACATTGGCCAAGGCTGGTATTATCCCCTGTATAACACCAAAATAAGTAAATTTTCTAACATTATCGTTAATAAGAAAGAGTTCGGTCGTACCTTTTTTCTATCTGAGATGAATACATTTTGTCTATCTAAGATGAAGGTGAAATTACTCATATATGTCAGGTCCAGATCTTCACCCAAACAAGTTAAGAACCATGACCAAGAGCTCATGGTGTATGCTTCTACCACTGCATACACTATAGGGTATATACCATTGTCTGCAGCTAACCCCACAACCATCAAAATCTGCCCACGAAAGGGGCCCTTCATAAAAGCCCCTCTATCCCCTAGTACTCTCTTTTGCTAGATTTAAATCGAATTTTCAATGCTCCTAAACATACATATATCTTTTAAACTTTCTGGTGGTGACAGAAAAATTAGGTTCACTCTCAACCTCCATCTTCACTGTGGTTCTTGGGTTGGTCCGTTGTAACTCCAACATGTAATCTTTTAGCATATGGTACTGCTTCTCATAGTCTCCATGTATTTTGTTCATTACGATTACCTTTTCTCTAAACACTTTCATTCTTAACATCTGAAGTTGATATTTCCTCTAGAGTGGGTCTTTCAAGGCTGCAACAATAATATTTGGATCTGAAGACAATTGATGTAGTATTTCGTTTGTATTAAAGCATTGGGTGCAGCATTTAATGACCCTACTTGGAAAGAAAGTGTGCTAGTCAATAAAAGTCTTCAGCGTCCAATCATCTTCTACCTTAGATCTAGAAACATGGAGGGTTTAGGGACATGTATTTGAAAATGAAAGGTCAACTTTGTCCTTACCTTTGATATTTCCCTCACATGCTGGTCCACTAGAAACTAGAACAAAACCCCTACATTGAGTCTGAACTCTAACCCTGTCATTTTTCACTAGCCTAATGTCTCTCCTAGTGTTTATTTCCAAACTTTTACCAACTGGATAACTTGTTATTAAGTCAAAAAAGTCTCACCAATCTCAAAATCGGGTGGATGACTTTGGCCATGACAACGACTAGTTGGTTTTTAAGATTCTGCAACAATGTCTGTCTCAGACTAACTCTCCACCAACATATTCAAACACCTCCGTGTCTATGACCTCCACCTCTTCCAATTCCAAGTTATTATGAATCTCATTGACCGCTTCCCTACCATCAACTTCAACAACTAGATACATAATTCTTTGAAAGTTATTCATTTCAACATCTACATCATCAATCAAATTCGTTTTGTCTACATCAAAGTCACTTTTTCTAAGGATGATTCCAAACCATCTTCATCAAATACATTTCCCTCAACAAACCCATAAAAATGAATTTGTTCACCTTCTAATGCAAGAACCTCACAATCCTCTTCAAAGTTACATTCATATGGTACATTTTGGACAGCAAATTTAAATATAGGGTAAAAAGATCAACTTCCTCTTTCATCCGGTTACTTGGTTCATGCATAACTAATGGTTCACTCATTTGGCTTGTACTGTTAATAAATATTGTATGAATTTGTTTCCCTGTCACTGGTGTACAAATGGTACCAATGTCATTGCATTGTTTTGAGGATCATAAATTTCAGCTATAGTAGAACAACCAACAACTTTGTTCAAATCAAATGTCAATTTTATGTAGTAGTGAATCTAGAATCGAAATTCACATGGTTCCTTATTTAAATAAACCGAAAAAATAAAAGAGTAAAAAAATACTATTAGCGGGTCGGTTCGAGTCATGTACTCATGTCTTAAGAAAATCAAACATAACTTTGATAGTTATATTAAGTTCTTACAACTGTATCCAACGAGGTCTTATATCTTGAAATATTTTCATAATTGTATCATTATTGATACTTTCTAAAACGTTTTTTCAACATACCACGACAGGCCATTTGATATGCGGCAAAATTGTGGTAATCGCCAATCAGGCGACAACGTGCAGAAGCACCGAGCGATCATGGAGAGGACCTGAAGACGTGTTCTGTTTGGCGTATTTTTTTTTCTTTTTTCCGTTTTTTGTTGTATTTTAGTGTATTTGGTTATTTTGTTTGATTAGGCTCCTTGAAATTTAACAAGATGGACTTGGTTCTTTTAAATTGATTTATATTTATTGGCTAACGTAGGTCTTTCATTATTTTTAAGGTGGTTCCAGATTTTTATTATAAATAATTAGCAATACAAATTAAAAAATAGGTGAGTCGTAGCACCACCTTGGATCAATATACATTCGCCCTTGATTTTCTTCTACATGGTACTTCAGTTTTCCTCTCCTGACGGATGGTATTATATTATGAGGAAGGATTAACTTCAATCTCCTCAATATGAACTTGACTAGGAGATTTCAAATGTAACTCAGTGAACACATTTATCTCCTTAAACATGCCTACATACTTTGATAACCTAATAACGATCGTTTCCCAAAGGAAACAACCCAAAATCCATATGCACTTCAGACATGCAAAAACGATAATATATCGGTTCTAGTTCAGAACACCAAATCTCTTTAATCACGAAGTTGAGTTCATGGATGGAAAACTCATCGATGTCAACGTTGTCAACATAACTTACCATACCGTCAATGTACTTTCTTCCTGATGATTTAGTGAAAACCTCATTGTGATATCCTTAGCGTAAACAAATTATTAAAATCCCCTGAAGATCAACCAATGATTTCTCAGTTTACGAACTATATGCATAAGGTTTTAGGATTAACGAACGTAAAAGAAAAACTTACTATACACTTTTTTCAAATCAACAGCTCCATGATTCGTTCTTAGATTTCACATTGGAGCTTGTGACATCGACAACAGTGGGCTTTGTTCTTCACTCCGACCAAAATACACTACGTAATGGCGGAATGTGGTTGTGGAAATGCGATCGGGTCAGAGCTCTTCGAGGGTTTTTTGGGAATATGAACGATATGATTAGAAACCATCGTATCACGTATTGGCGGCAACGTGGTAGTGATGGACTGCATTGATGAAAATACCCGCTATATAAAGTCGTAAACTCAACTAACGGAGGCCGATGTCCGTTAAGGACAGGAACCTCACGCATGCGATTTTGAAACCATAGGGACTAAACGCATTCAATTTCCAATATTTGAACAAAAAATGGAACCTTAACTATATCATTGGATAAACCATGCGGACAAAATGTGTAGTTAACTCTTATGCTTGTTAGTATATGTTTTTATGAGTTGATCCTCGAGGTATCGTACAGTATGGTGGGGAGATAAGCACGTGTGGCGATGCAAGGAACGTCAGAAGGTAACTTCAATATGATATATAATGTTTTCTCACTCTTTATTTTGTCCAACTAAAACACCTCAATCCGATCATCATCAAATCCAATATATACACGGTTTTCTTGATTTATAGAATAAATATTTTTAAATTTATAACATATAGTATTTTAAGAATAATATATCATAAAATTGAGTTGTATATGATTTGTGTTGTATTAGACTATTGATTATTATTTTAGACGTTTATTTCTTTTATAATATTAAGGTTTTATTTTTCAATGATGTTTATAAGTTTATCTTGTCATATCAACAGTTAATGTATATTTCGAAAAGATGTTAAATAAATACCTATTAAAAAACATATATTATTATAAAAAGACCTATATCACTATGGGTTTTAAGTATCTTGGAAAAAATATGGTTTATTTAAGATTATCTTTTTAGAAATTAGAATTATATAATTAGTTTCAATTTTCATACATCAAGTTAGAATATATTAATGATAAATTAAAGAGAAAATGACTAAAATAGCCTAATCTCTTAGGGGTTTGCTTCAAAATAGCCAAAAAATCGGGTCCTGCCTCAAAATAACCAACGAAAACGCAGGCCGCAGGGGGCGTCTGCGTTTTGGTCCTTTTAGCTGCGTTTTGGTCTTAGACGCAGCCAAAGACTGCGTTTTCGTCCATTTCGTCTGCGTTTTGCTCTTGTGGGCTGCGTTTTGCTCTCCTTCAAGCCATCTTCAAGCGATCTTCAAGCTGGGCTGCGTTTTGCTCTCTTTGGCTGCGTTTTCCTCCCCTTTGGCTGCGATCTTCAAGCCATCTTCAAACATATATTATTATAAAAAGACCTATATCACATGTTCATGAGGTTCATGAGTTTAGTTATAATTTTTGTCCAACTTTGAACACTCGTCATTTGTTCATACGAACTCGGATTGAACTGAAGTTTTTTTTAACGTGAAGTGTATCAGTAGATGTGTTTACAAACATGATTAAAAAAAATTTTGATGTCGGAAAGTGTTCGTTTTGAACCTCTAAACAAGGTTGTCGGTAAAGTTTATTAATTATTTGTCCAACTTCGAACCCTCGTTGTTTGTTCATACGAACTCCGATTTAGTTGAAATTTTTTTTAACGAGAAGTGTATTACTAGATGTGTTCACAAACATGATTAACCAAATTATTTGATGTCGGAAAGATTTACTTTTGAAGGTCTAAAGAAGGTTGTCGGTAACGTTTATTTATTTTTTGTCCAACTTTGAACGGTCGTAGTTTCTCCATACGAACTCCGATTTACTTGAATTTTTTTTTAATGTGAAGTGTATTAGTAGATGTGTTGACAAACATGATTAACCAAATTATTTGATGTCGGAAAGATTTACATTTGAAGGTCTAAAGAATGTTGTCGCTAACGTTTATATACTAATATTTAGTACTGATATTAAATAAAAACAAAGACAAATATTATAAAAGCACATCCTAATCAAGAGGTTACATGATAATAGAAACATGAGAAACATACGCAATACGTCTAATTACTATCACATAAATCTGGGAAATCAAGAGGATATTTTTTTTTCTCTGCAATCACCCAATTGTTTTTCCTTTTCATTTCCTTGACCTTAATTTACAGTTCCAGGTCGCCCTGTTCAACAGCCTCCTTTTGTTTTTGCACCCAGATAGTTGCTTGTTTGATATCTTGTTGTGTCTTTTTGACCCATTTTATTTTTTTGACAACCTCTTCCTGCATTTCATCCAACTGTTTTTTTTTGCTGCCTAATAGATTTGTTTTGAGATTCAATCTCCTCTTCTTTCTGTGTAACTAGCTTTCTAAGGTCTTCAGGCATGAGCCAAGGTTTTCCTTTTCGGTCTGAGTGATGATGGTTTGGTGTGAAGAATGTTAAGGTGAAATAAGGTGTATATATAGAACATTTAGAATGGGTTGGTAGGTGGGGAATAATAATACAAGGGAGAGGGTTGATGTGACCATTAAATACAAAGATATATAGAGTACTGAGATACATAAAGTGATACAAACAATAAGTACTGAGATACAAACAATAAGCGACAAATGACTACTGAGACCCTAAATACCAACCTTGAAATAGAAATAATTAATACCTACGACATTCATACTTAAAGAAAATATATTTGATAATACAAAATAGAAAAACTAATCTTTAATTTGCCACTCAGGAAACTCATATGGATAGTTTTTTTTCATATTAGCTACCCAAAACTTTTTTTCAGTAATTTTTTGACCAAGTGACAATACATTATCCATCTCTCGATCAATGTTTGCTTTGGTTGACTTAATCCATTTCTCAGCTTCTATTACTTCTTGTTTTTTTGAAGCTATCCAACTTTTTTTACCGTCAAGTAATCTTCGTTGACCCTCTAAGAATTTTGTATCTTCAGCAATTGATTGAATTTGTTTGTCGACTTCAGAGGCGCTGTGAAGGAGAATTCTTTTCATTTCCTCTGGCATCCTATCATCAATAGTAGGTGGAGTTGTTGATGTAGAAGGAGCCTTGCGTTTTTCCAATACCCGTTTTAACTTCTGAGATTGACCAGACATGTTTACAAAAAAAAATATATAAATTTGATTGATCGTGTATATGTGATAGTTGACATGAAAAAATTTATTTATATAGAAATTAGGGAAATCGCATGTGTTAGTTTGACTACGAAATAAGTGGGTTTGACTGCGAAATGCAGTGAAATGTCATGTCCATAGGGTACTCTACAGTGTCCTGTAATAGGGAGCAGTGTCTTGTCTTGTCAACGACATTTTCTGCATACGGAAAACGCAACCCATCTAGAGGAAAACGCAGCCCATCTAGAGGAAAACGCAGCCCATGGGAGCCCGTATAGTGTCAATGCAGTGAAATGTCATGTCCATAGGGTACTCTACAGTGTCCTGTAATAGGGAGCAGTGTCTTGTCTTGTCAACGACATTTTCTACATACCGAAAACGCAGCCCATCTAGAGGAAAACGCAGCCCATCTAGAGGAAAACGCAGCCCATGTGAGCCCGTATAGTGTCAATGCAGTGAAATGTCATGTCCATAGGGTACTCTACAGTGTCTTGTAATAGGGAGCAGTGTCTTGTCTTGTCAACGACATTTTCTGCATACCGAAAACGCAGCCCATCTAGAGGAAAACGCAGCCCATCCAGAGGAAAACGCAGCCCATGGGAGCTCGTATAGTGTCAATGCAGTGAAATATCATGTCCATAGGGTACTCTACACTGTCCTGTAATAGGGAGCAGTGTCTTGTCTTGTCAACGACATTTTCTGCATACGGAAAACGCAGCCCATCTAGAGGAAAACGCAGCCCATCTAGAGGAAAACGCAGCCCATATGAGCCCGTATAGTGTCAATGCAGTGAAATGTCATGTCCATAGGGTACTCTACAGTGTCCTGTAATAGGGAGCAGTGTCTTGTCTTGTCAACAGTAATCGAAATGAGTAGGATATAAATACGTGGATATCTCCATACTTTGTAATCAATCAGTTTGTATTTCATATATGATCCAAAATGTGTACATCAACCAAGCAACACAAACAAAGCTTTACCCGCCTTCCCCTCTTCTTCCATAACCTTCAACTTGCGAACCCACATACAATCACAAGCATAAAGCAAGATGCCTAGAAACGATTTGAATTTTGTTTTATGGCTGTAGGATGTGTCGTAAGTTGTTATTCTGATCATATTTTTAATCTAATGATCACAACTCTATACTACTAACATTTGTTGTAAACCTTTTTGTAGATGCATACATTCATTTCTACCACCCTACCAGTCATTTTCCTAGAGTGCCTACCATTGAATGGACCATACGTCCATAAAATGTACGTAGCGGTCTCGGTAGATGGAAACCATCAACCTCTACCGATAGCAATCGGTCTTGGAATCTCAGAATCGTTAGATTCGTGGACATGGTTCCTTATGAGACTACATGAATGCATTAGAAATGATAGAGAAGTTTGTTTCATTACCAAATTGTCCAATCACTTAGGCGTCGCCCTATCTCATGTGTTCTCACACTGTTACCATGGATATTGTTGCAAAAGTGTGTTTAAATATTTTGTTGATAGAATGCCAATATTCCAAGAATGTCCACATATTTTCTGGCAGACTTGCAAGGCTTACGAATTACGTCAATTTGAATCGAACTTTGCTATACTTAGAGATGTTTTGGTCCAACACGGGGGCCAAGATATAATGACCTGGTTTGAAGGTATTTCTCAAGAAAAATGGGCACGGGTGATGTTCCCTATTTTTCGTTACAACATCCTCTCTATAATAATGCCCGATGAGATTCGTTGGGTCTCTGCAGCTCAGCAAGATTTACCAATAATATCACTTCTTCGGTCTTTCATTGACATGCTGCAACGTATTTATGCTGATCGCGGTGCTTTAGGAGGTTAATCGTTATTATTTAATTATATTTGTGTGTAAGATACTTTGACTTATGCTAATTTCCTAATGATTTGTTTCAGGCATGCTTCATCATGAACTCACCCCGTATGCAGAGAACATACTTTATAGACGAATGCGCAAGTCTGAACCATGTGAAGTAACGGAATTATACAACACTGAGTTTTTTGTCCGTGACTTCACGAAAACATATCTTGTTAACCTGCGTGAACACACTTGTGATTGTGGAAAATTTAGGAGTTCTGGTATTCCATGTCGTCACGGCCTGGCTGCGTATCGAACCTATATGATGTTACAGGAGGATTTTAATACGGTGAACATTTATTTCACTACGGCTGCATATAGAGCTGCATATCAAACGGAAGTGGTGCATGTTGTACCCCCTCAAAGTGAATGGCATGTACCTGTCAACATGGTGGATGTTTTACCCCCTTTAGCTTTGTCTTAAATGTTTTCCCCCCATTAGCTTTGTATTAGATATATGACCTTTGTGTTAAAAGTATTTCGTTGTTTTCCTTGCAAAAGCTTTGTATTAGTTTTGTCTTTAGCTGCATTTACCGAAATTGCTTCTATTTCTTTCTACAAACTCCGACTGTTATGTTGCATCTTTGGTGTAGTTCATAGGAGACGAAGCAGTTGGTTCTGGATTCAAGGTTTTGGTTAAGTTTACAAAAAAGGTTTTGGTGTTTCCTATCCAAGACATGTATTATTTAGTTGGTACGGGATTCAAGGTTTTGGTTAAGTTTACTTCATGATTGCAAAAGTATGTTTACCTGTTGGATCTTTAAGGACAACATAGAAATTTAAATTAGAGTCCAACGACGTTACATACATTAGGAAAACTACTAGATGGTTCAGTAAAGTCATATAACGATTTACTTTACTACCATTACACAATTCATCACCGTTATATGGTAATTAGACTTTATAAACTAGTATGGCTACAAAAAGCATCCAACTGAGCACTAGGACGATCTTCAAATTTCGATTCTCGAGTTGAAGCCTTCTTAGTTCTCTATCTCTTTGAATTCTGGCAACAACATTGTCTTCATTGACCCACCCATTAAAGCCACAGTTTAGCATCTGTATTAATGATATTACAGCAAAGGTTATCATATAGTACGATCATATTATAAAACATAGGTGGGTTCGATATTATAACATTACCTTGTTACTACAAGCATAGAACTGTCTTCCTGGGTTTTTGCTTGTATTCGACACACGTATTAATGTAGGATAACCGCAACAACCGCATGTTCTTGCCATTTGATATTTTGACGATGGAACAAACTCAGATACAACAGAAAGATACGCATTAGACCATAAGAGCACACCTTTATATAGAGATGAAAAGTAGGAAAGATACAGATACAAACAAACCACTCTACCTACATCTACTTAATTGTCACATCAACTGTCTAGAATATAGACTGCGATTTGCTTTAATTGGAATAATATAATAAATAATATTAATTACTATGCCACAAATGTGGGAATTGCAACGGATACATTGTTTTTTCACGGTCGATAAAATCTCCCCTTATCCTACTAACATCCGCAATACGATTTTTTTCTTCCACAAGCTTAGAAACTTGTTGTTCAGTTTCCTCAATCCAACGTTTAGCATTTTTTAGCTTCATAGACGTATCTTTAACCCAAATTTTCTTTTCCTTCAATTTCTCACAAAGGACTTCTATACGGTCATCTAGAATCCTTGTTTTTTCCAGGTCTCTTTTGTTTTCTTCTTCTGCGCGTGTCATCGCATCAAATTTATAGTCAGGCATTTTATCTGGTAGTGGATCATTCATAGAATATCCTGGCTGACCTGGGCAGACATCGGGAAAAGGGTTAATATCTGAACAAATGTAACAATCCTCATCATCACAATGCCAAGTAGCATCTTTAGAAGAACTCATAATGTAACTCCAGAAATGGTTACTAGCTTGTAACAGTATTTATAACTCTATACAACATTGACTGTGCATTCGTTCAACTTTGACTGCGTAGTCGTACAACATTGTCTGCGTATTCGTACAACTTTGACTGCGTAGTCGTACAACATTGACTGCGTATTCATACAACTTTGCGTTGTCGTACAACAATGACTGCGTATTCGTACAACTTTGACTGCGTTGTCGTACAACTTTGACTGCGTTGTCGTACAACTTTGACTGCGTATTCGTATAACTTTGACTGCGTAGTCGTACAACATTGACTGCGTATTCATACAACTTTGCGTTGTCGTACAACAATGACTGCGTATTCGTACAACTTTGACTGCGTTGTCGTACAACTTTGACTGCGTTGTCGTACAACTTTGACTGCGTATTCGTACAACTTTGACTGCGTTGTCGTACAACTTTTGACTGCGTATTCGTACAACTTTGACTGCGTAATCGTACAACTTTGACTGCGTATTCGTACAACTTTGACTGCGTATTCGTACAACTTTGACTGCGTAGTCGTACAACTTTTGACTACGTATTCGTACAACTTTTGACTGCGTATTCGTACAACTTTGACTGCGTATTCGTACAACTTTGACTGCGGGGTTCGCTGTCATACAAACTATATAAATGACTTCATCCCAGAAAAAATATAAGACTTACGGTGTGAAATTCAATCTAAACTACATTACACAATGAGTTCATCCCAGAAAAAATATTTTGTTCTAGTGTGCACCGGTGGGCATTGGTCCACAGTTGATGGGCAACCTAAATACGTTAGCCCAAACCATAAGAATTACGGAGTGACATTTAGTTCAAATATAAATTTTCATGATTTTTCTTTATTGGTAAAATCAAAGGCGGGTTTCGATGCTCAATCGAGTGCTAGATTATCAATTCAACATCCAGAATATAACTATGTTATGGAGATAGTTGATGACAATGATATCATGCATTTGATAAAAGTTATTGAAGCTGTGAACACCATCGTTCCTATTTACGTTGTTGCAGATGACGAGATTCGAAGTAATGACCTGTGCAAAACATCACAGGAAAAGAAGTCTAGCGGATTTGGGAGCAACAACGCTCCATGTAATATTATGACCACCAACACTGTTCGAGAAACCGTCTTCCAAGAACCAATCCACTATGTGGAACCTGAAAATTTCAAGTACGCAGTAGAGGACGACATTGGTACTTGTGCGGATGATTTTGGCGCCAGAAATATGATGAGTAATGCAGACACGACTGATCAAAAAGACTACGATAAAGTTTGTGTCCTTCTAAATGATGGTAATCTAGCACCAAATGGGGATCCCGTGGATGGTGATTTACGTTTATCGGACTTGGAAGGAAGTGATCGTGACGAAGGAGTGACGACTGATCAAAACGACCACGAAGGAGGGTCGGAGGATGATCGACACAATCGGTTAAAAAGCACATTGTTGTACGGTATGCCACAGCCGCCGCCATGTCCTGTACCATCAAAAATAAAAACCTCATCTTACAGCCACCACCCATCACAAAAGATTAGAGTTTTCCAAGCCTATAAAGACAAAGACGCTATGAAACTTGCACTTGGTGTTAAAAGTATGACCGAAGGCTTTCAATACAAAGTTAGAAGATCAACAAAAACAAGGTATGAGGCTATTTGTTGTCAAGATAACTGTAGTTGGTGTTTTACAGCCACATCAGAAAAAGGCAGTGACGGCTCATTCCAATGCACTAAGATTGTTGATGAACACACGTGCTCGTCTTCACAACTCAACCCAAACCATCGCCAAGCAAACAAGAAAGTATTGGGTCATCTTTTGTCTGAGGTAATGGCTGCCAACCAAAGTAGGGTATATCGTGGCAACGACATAATTCGTGATATCAATTCAAAGTACAGAATTGATATTAGTTACAAACAAGCATGGAGGGCGAAACAACATGCATTGTATCTGTTAAGGGGTGATCCAGCGGAATCGTTCACAAGACTCCCTGTGTATTGCTACAACTTGCAAAAGCATAATCCTGGAACTGTAACTTAAAGCAGAAAAGATGGTGACGATCGATTTCAATTTATATATATTTCATTAGGCTGCGCTGTAAGTATTGTTGTAACTAATAAATTTCACTACCACTATACGAATGTAACCGTATCAATAACACAACAAACTTTTTTGTAGTTAACTGCTTTCCGCAATTGGTGTAGACCTACATTGGTGGTAGACGCTGCCCACCTCAAGGGCGACTTCAAGGGCACTATGTTATTGGCAGTTGCAATGGATGGTAATAACCAAATATTACCGGTAGCATATGCAATATGCAAGAGCGAGTGCACGGAAACATGGTCTTGGTTCATGGAGAAACTGCACGATTGCGTTGGCGACATGGGATCTCTTAGTTTCATATCTGATAGGCATGCGGCAATAGCCGCAGCCATTGAAAACATTTTCCCGACCTCACATCATGGAATTTGTGGTCATCATTTATATTCTAATGTAGTGACCAAGTTTGGATCAAAGAAAAGCATCAAGTCATTCTTTTGGGGGGCGTGTAAAGCATATACAATCGAAGAATTTAATGATTGGATGCAAAGGATTAACAATTATAATCCTGAATTGTATGCGTACTTGGACAGGGCATGTCCAGAAAAATGGGCTCGGTCTAGATTTGAAGGCATGCGGTATAATATGATGACATCTAACAGCGCGGAGTCCATAAACGCACTATCCCGCTACGCCAGAAAGATGCCAGTCTTGATGCTCATTGACTTTTTTCGAACAACAATGCAGCAATGGTATTTTGAACGCCGCAATCGTGCAAGTAAGACTTACATCGTTCATGATACACTAATAACGTTGTCGTATTTACTTTGTATTGAAAATTTTGACCCACTAACTTGAAATATTTATTTAGATGATATAAAAACAACACTTACTCCATGGGCGGAAGCAAAGATTCGTAAAAGAATGACTAAAAGCAGCAACTGGCTAGTCCATCCAATTTCAAGTACAAGATTTCAGGTTGTAGACTTCCTTAGGGATGCGATTGTCGATTTTGTAGAGGCAACGTGTTCATGTCGAAAGTGGCAACTATCTGGCATACCTTGTGGCCATCTAATAAGAGTTTTAAATAGCTTAAACGATGGAGATTGCACTGGATGGGTGCACAATGCATATCTGGTTGTGTTTTATAGAAAGACTTACGAGTCCATTATCAACCCTCTACCCACCCCTTGTGATTGGGAGACACCGGACGATTTGATTTTTGTAAGACCCCCAGTCATGGACAGACGTCTA